>JACCIC010000067.1:2447500-2770525 GCA_018907035.1 Sycobia sp. Sy_11 | reverse complement strand
ATGATATATATATATATATATATTGAAAAAATTTCAATAAAATATGTCAATGCGTGCGCGCAACTGAAACTGATAAACATATGTAATAATACACAGTGACTGAACAATTACGTACACCGTGCCGTTTCATTAAAAACAAGGCTGTGCTCTTGTTTTTTCTTCCTCTTCCACTTCTCTTTTTTCGCTCTACTTCGGTTTACCAACCAAGCGGTTCATTTACCTACAAATATGTCCGGTTAAGGCGAGGAATGACACACGATAAGCGCGAGCATGTGTGCACGCGCACGCGCGCGCGCGCACCTAAACATAATTATTCATAAAGAAAACTAGCAATGGAAAATCTATAGCGCTTTACTTACGTCACGAAGAGAGTGTGTCCCGCTCTTGAATAAATAAATGTGGAACTTACCTGAAACAGAAAGAACGAAGCGTTTATTTAGGCACGTTTCGAGATTTTCGTCAAACGCGAGATAATTATTTGTCTACAATGGGGGATTTATTAGAACTCTCGTTAAATCAAACGATATAACATATTTGTGCAGAAATTAAACCGATTTACAAGTTCCTTCTAATAAGTAATTAATTTTCTGCTGTTTCGCGAAATTTCGCTGGGGGGACAGGGGAGGATTGTAGAAGCCGACAAATTTAATCGTTGGTTAAGCATAAAGAATCTCGTATATATGCGCACACGAATATCCAGCGTTATTATGCTAATGTAAAATTATTGGGCCGGGTCGTGAAAGTAATTCTTCTCAATTTGTTTCTTTTTTTTTTACTCTTTCTTTAATGCGGGCAAAGAGAAATTTTCTATATTAGTATACAATTAATGTTTTCCACGGTTAAATGCGCAATGTTGATATACTGTATTATCTCTTCGCTCTACATGTAGAGGAAAAGTATCGAATATCTTTTCGTCGTTGAAATTTTCATAACTTTTCTTGCACGACACTTATTTTTACTCAAGTTCTAATTTTCCTTAATTCTCGCAATTGCCTTCATCGTGCTGTGAAGTGCACATTTAAGCGCTTTAATGTAGATGGCATTTTTTTTTACATTTAAAAGTTTGTATAATATTTCAAGGAGATGTCTTCAAAAAAACTTACTTTCTGCCCAGATAATTCAAAAGAACCTTCTAATTCATAAAGAATTCTGCTGTAGCTAGATGTCCTGCCATTTGTGTAGAAAATCGCCACGATTTGCGATAACTACAAGTAACAGGAACCACGGAGGCAGAGGGGTCGAAAGGGATGATCAGTTCTGCCACACAGACAAAAGTTATGGATGACCCTCTACTCTGTTACAGGAGATGCTCCATAGTCTACACGTGTAGAGATCCCTTTATTCTAGGATGTCGCTCAGATCATTAGCTTCATGGTAAACGCCATATTTGTAAAAATTCGACGAAGGAGGAAATAAGCAAGTCGCAAAGTTATCATAAGCAGTAAACTTGGTACAGGCTCGGCGTGCCCAAAGACAATTTAAAGCACTTTTTTTTATTAAACAAAATGGTGAACAGGTCAAAGAATGCCGAGGTAATATCTTGGGAATACAGAGCGGATAAGAGTCGAGAACGAGGCGAATAGTTAGAAATAGGAAAGCACATGCCACGAGTGCTACACAAATATCGGGCAAAAGGCGGCGAGGCCGGACGGGTCGTGGCATTGCGCTTAGGTGATGATTAACAAGACTATCTATAGTTGTGTAATTGATTGCGATTTTAAACGGCAATCTGCTTTTACTTTTCAACATATCTATAGTTGGTAATTTATAGTGTAATCGAGAAACTATAGCTAGTGAATTATAATTCTCTGAATTCAATGATTGATTTATTTCACTGCGTGAATTAACTAATCGAAAAATGAATATACTTAAGACTTTCGTATACGAGAATCATCAATCAAAAATCAGTTCAAAACTTTGACCAATATTTTTACTTTTGCTATATGACAATAAGGCGACCACAATCCGTGATTTCTGCGATCGGCAACTAGACAGCGATCTCAAGTTTTTAAATATCATATCATCATTATTTTTAATTATCAACAGCAGATACTAATTTGAGTTTTGTAAGCATTAGATTATTTTCACTGATCTATGCGCTCAGTGTCTCAGTAAATTTTTCCTAAAATCTTTTACTAAAACATTTTCACGTAAGATTAGTATATTTTAACTTTTCAAATAACTGGGCATACGAACCTGAAATAAGTGACTCATTCAATTTTATAAAATAAGTTTTCCAATTATTTGTCTTCGACTATATGTAAGCAGTGATTCGAATTTTCATGCAAATACGTACTTATATATTGTTAAACCTATGCATCAAGAATTAAACTACATGTGAATTTAATCAATATCCCGAAACCGACACCCCGAACCGTCGTGCCGCATCTCTACACCTTTTTCACCTTCCAACCACCCTCACCCCCCCCTTCCGCCGTTAGCGCATCACACGTCTCACCCGCGACCTCGGGGCGATGCTAAATCAAACCTTCGCCCGTCAAACTCCACATCCCTCATTCCGCGACCCGATTCAACGACGCTTTTAGCAACTCCTCGCCCCATTCCCTTCCATCCCCCCTTATTTTGCGCGCCGAAAATAACCCCCGGAGGGCTGCCACGACGCCCCCACCCACTCCCCGCACCGTCGAAAGGCAAAAGGGTGCGGCGCCGTGTATAGTCGTGTGTGGATGTATATTATTTATATATATATATATATATACATATGAGTACGTCTGAAAGGGCGACACACGGGCGGAAGGCACGCTGAAGCGTCAACGAATATCGATCCTGGGAGCGGATGTCAAAAGAATCAAGCCGCAGAGGGAGAGTCGGGGGGAACAGGGAAAAAACAGAGACGGGAGAGAGGGCAGAAAGGGAGGCGGAGACCATGCCGTGCATAGCAGAAACACTACCCGTCATCACACCTCGATCAATTACGTCGGCTGAGTATATATAATATATAATATATATATATATATTATAAACGCAGTATACTTACATATATTCTGTATACGCGGTAATTCATCCGATCGACCTTATCCGCGCGTAATCGGATCTCAAGTGTGCGCGCCCGAGCCGCGGGGGAGGTCCTTAAATTTCAATTGTTTCGCAATCTCTGGCGCGGCGGTGGCGCGCAACACGGTATCGAAGGGTGATTTTCCGCGCTGTGAATTTGCGCCGCGCGATTCTCGCCACAGGTATATATATATGGTATTTACAATTGACGAATGCGCGAAATTCAGGGGTTTTTCCGTATAATATACGCTCGGTGTTCACGATGGCACGAATATTATAAAGATTCCTATGCCAATTAGCTTATTATCATAAAAGAAACAATGGAGTTCCACTGTATATTATAATATTTGAAAAGAGTTAAAGAAAGAAACTGGTGTTAATTAAGTAACTTTCCTAGAAATTTAGTCGCTCGTTTTAAACGAAGATAATAAAAGTAAGGAAGAGGAAACGAATTCTTTTTTAATACGCAAATCTGTTTTTTTAAATTCTAATCTATATTCCATAATAATTAATGCATTTTTCTGTAAAATGGATTTCCACCGTTGCAACAACAAAAAGGTGAAATGGATAAAAAAAAAACACTGCATGTTGTTGAGCTTTGAACAAATGAAAATAATATTTAGGGAAAATAATAGTAGCTAATAAAAGAAACAAAACATTAAATCTTTTCCAAACTCTAAAGCATGTCGATACCTTCTCTCATTTATTAAGAAAGTTCATCGTTTCATCTAAGTTTAGTAATGTATCTCTAATTTAGTTATGTATTTAGTTATGAATTAAAAATATGTATTTTAAGTATTTTTAAGTAAAACTCGAATTGTAATATGTATGTATTTGTTACTACCTAAATGGACCTTATGGGTTCAAAAGGTTATTAAATAAAAAAAAAAAAAAAAAAAAATAAGGGAAAATAATAGTAGTAAGTAGCTAATAAAAGGAACAAAACAAAGAAAATCGGTACTTCAAAATTAGTCGGATGATTGTGGATATATTGGCTCTAATTTGGACGAATAGTCACAGTGGAATTACAAAAAATAATATTCCATGCAAATGACCAGAATTCAGCACTGGTTTTCAGTAGGAAAGACCGTATGTCAACTAGATACCTCAGGAATACTCAGAAGCTCAACACAAAACGTAAATATTATAAATCAAGGGAAAAAAACTTATTGACGATAGGTGTCATTCAACAGGGGGCACACACAAGACCGTCAAATTTATATTTAAATTCGATCAACTTTTGTTTCGATATGATAAAAAAAATAAATTATGAAAAATAGTATGCGAAGTATTTGAAAGCCACAAACTGTACGATATTAATTACCATCGTTACTTCAATAATTGCTCTTTATTTCTTATACGTACACATATGTTTTTGAAATTGATTTTCCGAATTCACTTTTCCCTCGTAAATTATAAATGTAAATGTTAGCCCTGTTGAATTCTAATGTAACAGTGTTGAACGTTGATTCAGTTATTAGTCATGTAACTAAAAAAATTGCTTGTTTACTGTATTTGTTCCTTGTCCCTTTTCTGTAATAATACAAGACACAAAACAACTATCGACAAGCAATTTTTTCCAATAATATTAAATTAAAGATCGTCAATGTTGATTCGACTAAACTGCCTTTTATAGAATATCAATAAGTGTAAGTGATCCTGGTGAGATGATATTCGAAAAAAAATGGGAGTTCTCCTTTACTGGCGAGTCGTGAAAATGGCCGAGAACAACAATTTTTTACAATTGTCTTTGCTCTTATTTTCCAAATTGATTTTGATACGAAAAAATACTGTTTTAATTGTCTTCGATATACCAAAAAATACTTTCCAGATCTGGAACCTGTTCACGAACAATGCTTTTTACGTTCGATTAGGGGGATTTTTTCAACTGCCATCAAATACTTGAAGCATCATTGCGGTAATTCGTTCGATTCTCAATGAACTCATTCTCGGCAATACGCGCTTCTTGGAGAACAATAACAATTCCAAACTGACAAATCACAGAATGGAACATGCGCTATTCCCTGCCCGATTCCCTCTGTATAAGGCGCGATGCGCGATTTATTGCCGTACGTATACGAGAGACCGGAATATAATTCTATAAGATTCGTGCTTTCTTCTCTTCTAATCGACGCAACCGATATATATATAAAAGAAACAAACAAAATAACACAACGACGACCATCGAAGAGACACTAGAGCATCCCCGCCGAATCGGAAAAATCATCCCGCTCGCGCGCGCTTTCCACTCGCCGCGATTCGAAAAGTGAAATCTATTAATGCATGTATGAGACTTGCATTATAAACTCTCGCGAGCAGGTTACCGCGCGGGAATCGGCCGGCTAAAATTTACGGCCGCGGGCCCGTACACTCGTAAAACTTAATTCCTCATAATGTTATTGAACTTTTCACTTTCTTTATAACCGAGCCGCTCGCGGATGGTCCTTTTTTTTTATTCTTTAGCGCTACCGCAATAAATACGGCAGCTCTAAAGTGATCGATAATATACCGTATGTATATACGAGATATATAAGATAGATATAGAGAGTATATATATATATATGTATAATTATATATATATATATAGTCTATAAAAAATGAATAATAAATGCATTCGAAACGATTTAGAGCAGAGCCAGGTGGACAACGAGAGAAAAAACAATACAGCCGAAAAAAAGAAAAAATCCACGGCGCAAAGACATTAGAAATAGGTTATTAATAGACAGAACTACACAGAACCAATGTTTTGGTCATTAGATATAATATAAATTATATATATATATATATATATATATATATACTATATGATGTAGGAATATTATATATTTACGACCGTTGAGGAATGTTTTGAGTTCGTAAAAGCACAGTCGAAATATGGACTTTTTTCTCTTGTTCATTGATCCCCTGGCCGACTATGGTGTATGTACGTATACATACACATGTATAACATACATACATGATCTTATGAATATGACTTTCTTTCAGCGATTTGGGCAAAGAAATCAATTTTAAGAAGCACGCACTGTACCGAATATATCGTATAATCGTCCACGATATACGATATATATCGATATATATCCCCATATCTCTCGCGCGCAATACCCCTCTCGCAAACACCCCTTATTGAGACCTTTATAGTCTCGCTCTCTCTCTCTCTCTCTCTCTCTCTCTCTCTCTCTCTCTCTATATATATATATATATATCACGCATCTATGCGCGCATATTTTTCAATTCGAAGAAACCGCGGACCGTAAGGCTACGCCGGTCCGAGAGGATGGCGTGGGCAAGAATAAGAACAGAGACGCGAAGGAATCCGAAAAACGAAACGAAACGCCGTGTACGGCAAAAAACAGGCATTCTTCTGGCATGAATCACCATTCTTCGCTCTTCGATTCGTGCGGGTGCGAAAATGCGTCGTCCACCCCCCCCCGCACCGCCATCTTCCAGCATGACTGCTATTCAATTCATCAAGGCGCAAGAGAGAGAGAGAGAGAGACAGATAGAGATAAAGAGAAGCGGATGCCCGAATCTGCGAACCATCAATTAACCCTTTTTGCCATCGGGCTCTCATCCCCCAGCCCCGCGTCCCTCTCATTCTGAGTTCGAGACAGCCAGATCTGCATGTGTGTGTGTGTGCGCGCGCGCGCGCGCATCATCTTCGCTCCTCCACTGATTCACAATCCTCTTTTGCATTCGCTGCGAGGAGGAGCGTCAATAATAATCGCGCGGCTAATCCGAAGCGAAGGGGCGCGCCGCTCGTGCCGGCCTTGTCACTACGAGCAAGCAGCAACGTACAGGATCAGGATCTACATTCCCGCCGCTCGTTCCTCGCCAGCAACAGGTAGCGAAACGCAGATACACCCTCTAGCCGCGGGACTAAAGTACACCACACAGCGACGAGGGAGAGAGAGGGAGATAAAGAGACCCGTCTTCCCCGCGCCCACCCTCCATTCTTTCTATCTCTCCCTCTCTCTATTTATATATATTTATCTATCTATCTATCTATCTAATATATATATATATATATATATATATACTATATATATATTGCAATCCTTCGACATCTGCTTCTCGTTGGTGGGACAGAGCGAACAGGGCGAGTACAGCAGAAGACAGGCCAGACGCGCGACGAAACTACGACCACGAGGAGTGAGTAAGCGAGTCTGGAGGGAGGAGCGAGAACCGGATATCATACCCAAGCGTCCGAATAACGGCAGAGGAACGAGAGAGTAGTACAACAGTTGGGCGGAGCCAGATACAAAAGCAAGCGAGGGCGCAACACACAGACTACGGGCAGGACTTAGCGAAAGGCGTTGGAAGTCAGACGACACGAGACCGAGCGACACGCAGCCGAAAAATATACAGCGGAGAGTACAAACAGAAGCAGCGGAGGCAGAAATACACAGGTAGCCCGCGTAGGCTCTGAGGTACCAATCGATCCAAGCACGAATAGCAGAGACCCTAAGAGAAGTGTAAATGAGAAAACGAAGGGTCTGCACGATTGAGGGATAGATTAGGGGCGAGTGTACGCAGCATGGTGCAACCTAGCGCCGCCACAGATCAGTCGAATATACCTGGAGGCGGCGAGGATCCGAGCACACGAGGCGCCGCCCACAAGTAAGGACGTTTTTCATATGAAGGAGAATAGTTCCCGCGAATCAGGAAGAAAATGGAGAAACTATAGAATGAGAAGTGGAGGACAAGAGAGTCGATCAATAGCCAACTATGTACATGTAGCAGACACTCAGCAGAGTTATAAGATCAGTTATAGGCAATATGACAAGAGCGTCACAACCCAACGCGACCCAATACAGTCTCTTAGAACAGGCAACATCCACACTATAATTATGAGGATAGGCATCTAATTAATGACGAGACGGGGGAGAATTGTATGTAGGTGATATGATGTGTGGAATTGTGTGGTAACGCGGAAAACGGAGGGGGAGGTGTCTGTGCTAAGTGAGTATGATGGCTATGTGTAAATGGGGGGTAGAGGACCCAGTACGAATACAAATGTGAATGTTTTTAATTAATAATGTATAAAGCTTCTAATATGTTTCGCCGACACAACGGTCTAAGTCTTAATGGGTACTCATAAGAAGGAGACTCTACCAAAATAGTGTGCGTATACTTGTACAGGCAAAGTAGCGACCAGGCACCGAGACGTAAAGAGCTAGTGGAGGTAAGTCATCAATCACGAATATAAGCTAGAGAATGATATGAAGCGGTCTTATGGGACTCTATACTACAAAATATGTGTGCGTATATATATAATATATATAGGGTGTATAAATACTTTGCAAGATTATTGCTGACTAATTCATCTTTACATTTTGATTAATTTGATCGTTCGAGTTAAGACGAAAAATGCAAAAAACGTTCATTTATTATAAGCCGTTAGAACTTCATATCGCATAACCCTAGCGTTTCTTTTTTTTGTTTTTTTTTTTTTTTTTAATACGCTAATCTATGAAAACAATTATGTTGGAACAAATTTACGAATCTTATCCACCATTGTTTTTTTGTTTAAGATCGAATATATCATCTGCCAGTGTTGTTTTAAGTATTAAATATATATTCCATATACTATTCGAGAAATCCGCTATAGGAATCATAAAAATGTGTAACGCTTTCATTATTAGCATTGCTCTAATTACTTTCTCATGCATTACCGCTAATTAATTTAGATACAGATAATGTCACTTTCATCCGGCGGCAAATTTTGACGGCTCGTATTTTTTAACGAAAATTGATTCGATGAGTCTGTTTTAAGTATTAGGATAGGTTCTAATATTTTCTTGGGTTTGCCCTGGGTTATTATAAACTCACGTCTATTCCCTTTTTCTAAATACACGATATGTATAAATGCTTGTATAAATATCATATATACTATAATCAATAAATCTAATAGAAAGTTCCAACGCGAAATAAGCGAATATCCAGTTATTTAAATGTGACGTTTGCTTACTTGAGAAGCTCAAATACGATAAATATCCTTATTTGTTGATTTCACAATTAAAACGTAAATGATGAATTGTAAAAAATGGAATAGGATTTTCCAACTCAACGAGTTCCTATACATATCTAGAGCGAGTTTCATTAATAAAATGTTTATGAATTGTTTAAAAAAAAATTTGTTTAAAAAAAATGCATAACATGCTAGAAAAGTGGTTTAGATAACTCATCTGTATAGGAGAGAAAGACATTTCGATATTGATTTGAACATGCTACGTCTGAATTCATATGGGCACTTATTCTGAGTAATTCCGAATGGTTATTTTGAAATAATCTTCGAAAAATATCTATCGCCACTAAGTGGCCGATCGTAGAACTGACAATTGAGAGCGTTCAAATTGTTGGCATTTCGAAAAGATGAAAAAGCGAATGAAACTTATACAGCGAGGTTTTCATCTTCTTATACGCTAATGTCTTACAAACAAGTATTGTCAACTAAGCCCATATATTTATTTATTGTCAAATCAGGTCAACTTGATCAATGCGCAATTTCGACAATTCAATTTCAAAGTCTGCAAATAAGTAAAAAGAAAACAGAAATACTATAAAGAATTGAAATCCTTATTTTTTCAAAGACCAACTCTCCATCCATTATTATTTCAGCGTCCCCTCCCCCGCGCCCAGTGCTTCGCCGTACAAAGACCACGAAGAAAACTCTGATGAAATATGTAAATCTCATTGTGAGCGCGAGCTATGGGCGCTTCCAACTACAGAACTACCAAAAAAAGAAAGAAGGAACGAGAAGAAGATGAAGAAGAGAACGAAGAAGAAAACGAAGAGGAAGACGTCGCGTCGCGCGCGCCAAATCGACGGTCGCACGCGCGCGCGCGCGCGCGGCTAAAAGAGTCGAGTACTTATTTTATAGGGGGGCCCAAAGCCGAGTGCGCGAGACCGATCGCGCAGCTGCGCTGCGGCAATGAAAGTTAAGTGCGCGCGCTCATTGGCGACAGAGCGCCGCGCCGCGTCGTGGGTCGTCGTCGTCGGTCGTCGTCGTGGTCGTCGCGCGAGCGCGCGCATGTGTGCTCGACGTACGATATGAATCCACTGCCCGTGGCCGAGGACGACCCTCCTCGGAAGTCCCCATAGCATACATATACCCGTACAATAAGTATATATATATATATAGATCTTATATTATACTATCTATATAGATATATTATATATATATATATTAATATATATATATATACAGGCAAGATCAGGGCCTAAGCAAGTGCGAGCACGCGAGAGCCACTCCTTACTATCTACGTTTTCTTCGGGGCAGCCGCGCATACGGATACAATACAACCTAATGCTGTCACACAGGCATACAGGCATACATGCATACACATATATGTATGTATCTATATACGTATAGGCACGTGTGTGGGCAAGTGTATAGGTATTGTATATAAACGAGCCTCGACACGTTCAGGTGAAACAGAGAATGGGAATGTGAAGTGTTGAGGGGGGGTGGGGAGGGCTACGAAGCAGGGAAAGGAAAAAAAGCCAATATTATTGTAAAGTTAACCGGTAACCGCGCGTAGTGTATTAGAGAGACACGCTTCCGAAGAATTTCCGTTATAGTATATATATATATATATAGGTAAATGACCGATTGATTTATTAATTGAAATCTGATGTCTGCATTATGCACAGAGAGATGTCTGTCTCTCGCCGTATATACGCAGTGCACATCTATATTATCCCGATATTATCCGTTAGTGTTGCCCGGGCACCGAGCGCGTTACGGCTACAGATGCTCGATTGATTGACCGATAAGATCCTTTTTGCGCTCTACGCATGCAGCAAGGACGTGCAAATACAGAATCGCGTGTACGGGTGGTACTCAAGAGCACGGCCGGAATAAGGGCGCTATCTCCTGTACCTCCTATATCCGCGAACGATTGCGGATTTTCCGCGTAAAATTGCCACCCTACTGTTTCTTCGCATACGTTCCTGAATGTGGGCTCCTAATATTAATAATTTTAATAATTTTTCTTGGCTTTGTAATATATCTATATGCGTATATAAACACCCGCGGGAGGAGACACGTGATTGAAAATCTGTAAATATATGTTATATACGATTGTGAAACCGTAGTTGAATATTTAAGTGCGTGCGTGTGTGAGCGTGTGTATCTGCGGATGTGCGTATTTTTTTATGTTCCTTTTTATTCAATAGAAAACCATAGATATTTTTCAATATATTTTCTCAGGACCCCGATTATATAACGACAAGTGTTCCGACATTTAAAGCCTATATTTATGATATATATATCTCTATATATATATATATCTATTATATATATATGTATGCATATGAACGTTTGCGTTCGCGCGTTTATGAACTGCAGTTGTAAATGTAGCGAGCATTAAGCGCGCAATATTTCTAAATAACATATATCATATATAATATACATATAGATATATATATATTACAGTTATCTTTGGCTCCATTAAATCTAATCACCGCGAGAGTACATTGGCTAAAACTTTACGGCTCCGTGTGGCGCTATATGCTATTTCAATCGTATGTATAAGCGCTGGTTTTGTTGTAGTATACGAAAATGCAAATTTTCTCTAGGCAATGAAATTAAATATATAACTATAATAATAATAATTGGCGAACGATTAATGTATATATATATATATATATATATATATATATATATATATATATATATATATATATATTTAAATGTTTATGTTTATGTATAGAATATTAAAAAGTCGGTGCGATAAGTCGGCGGAATGGTTCGTAATTAATGTACGCGTGTATGAATCGTTCGCCGATAATAAACATGCTCGAAAAGGACTATAACCGTTCGCAAAGTGAGAATTGTGTGAAAAGTGAAAGGGCGATATTCGACGTTATAATGAAATACATATGTTCCTCGTGTAATGACTGCATAGGAAAATTTGCAATTAGTGTCAGTGAACCTTTGCTTTTTTTTTTCGAAAATTATTCTGGACATTTGGTAGTATTCTAAAAAGCATTCCAATATCCTCACTTCTTTTTGTCTATAATTGCTGCTCACTCTAACAATCAAGCTGTTCCGTAGAGAAATTCGTTAATGGAAAGTACACTAAAACAGGATAATAATGAAACAAAAATCTAAGAACTCCAGGACTGCTAGATACAGCAAAGAACTGATAAATCGATTATCCTTCTATCGTTTTATTTGCAAAAGACGTCGTGTATCTACGGAGCTGATTAGCACCAGAATTTGAGAGTATAAATAGAACGATTTTAAATAAGACCAAAAGGAAATATGCGTCGATATAAATCTTCCGAATGATCCTGGCATAAAGATTATTTGTAAATTTAGACTATTTCTTTCCTGCAAAAATGTCTTAACGATCGAACCTTATCCTCATCAAAATTCAAAGGGAATCGAGAAAAACGCAGAGTTGCCCCATTCATCGAGATGACAAGAGCTAACAATCGCAATGCACCGTCTGGTCGGACAACTTTTAATCCCGGGGTTCGTGCATCGAGACTATAAAATATAAAATACAAACAACTTCCAAATGTAATACCCAATTCCGAATGATCATTCATTGTGCGATACCCGTAATTTTTATACCGAACAGTACGTCGAGCGTCTTCGAACGAAATTGAAACTTCCAAAAAATTATCTATTCTGAGTTTCATCCTCTCGTCTCGCTATCACATTTGAACAGAAATTTGTGGACTCCTTAGTTCCGTGGCTGCTCGTTAATTTTTCCTTATACTTTTCGGCTAAAATCTTAGCTTGTGCAGGGACTTTTTTCGAGAAGGTTTACACAAAAAAAAAGAATCGATCAAAACAAACATTGAAATACATCTATATTTTTGGAACTTTTCTAGCATGGTGATTGATTGGACAGTAACTATCAATAACTGAAACATTCGACTTTTGGTTTTTATATATTGTTTGAAAAAAAAACCATCTGGAGTACAGTTACGCCATATATATATATATATATATTATATATATAATATATATATATATATCAACCCATCACGACACCTGGCGCACCGTTAAACAAAAATTCCTTTACTAAAGCATTTCCACAAATGCAACAAATCCACTCGTGTACATGTAACGTATATGCCGAGGATGTATAATAACGCGCGGGGACGCACGAACCTTTTTCCGATAAGTGCTGGGCAGGCAGGCCCATTGGGCGTAGCTCATGTGCACCATCCTGTCCTCCAGATCGGCGGCCAGTTTTGCCGTCTAGAAGTCCGATCTCGCTTGTAAAGAGACGAAAGCCGCGGCCGTCGATGGGCATCGCCCTATCCGGCCCACTTGATGAGAATGCGCACTGCACACACAGGCGGAACGACACGGCTGAATCGCGAGCACGCCGGGCCGGTGACACGATCAGGCGTTATTATACGGGCACTTCATCTATCGCGAGAGCATAACGGCCGCAACGAAGACTGGCGAATTTCTATCGCCCTCCTAACGAATTGAGCGTTATGACTAACGATCCACGTATAATTTAAATTGAAATATACGGAGCTCGCGTATATATCGCCCGCTCTATATTACGTGTATATATATATATATATATATATATATATATATATATATATATATATGCTTATACGTGCTCTTGGGGCGCGCGCGGCGTCGAAACGTCAACTGAGCGCGCGCACACGGTCGGCGGCACGTGCTGCGAGCGATCGCGTGCGCGCGGCTCCGCTCCCCGCGCGCGGCCGTACAGGCGAACTTGAGGCGATCTCGCGCTCCCACTCCCCTTATACACAGTCTCCGCTTTATACACGTATATACGTATGGACTGTCGTATCGGCTCGAAGGAGCCGCCGCCGCCGCCGTCTCGGGGCCGTTACCACTACCAGCTGACGGCCGGGTCTGTAATAAGGGGTCTTCGGGGGAGCGAGCGGGAGGATAGAGGGGAGAGTGAGAGAGAGAGAGCGAGTGGGAGGAGAGAGAAGAGAGAGAGAGGAGAGATGAGAGAGAGAGAGGGCAGAGAGAGGTGCACCCGCACAGCCGCGCACGCGGCACGAGAGTGAGAGTGCGAGGGGCGAGCGAAGGAGAAAGAAGGAAGAAGGAGGGGCTATCCTAGAATTCTTCGCTGGTTGCGACTCCGGCATGCCCCGATGACGCGACGTGTCGAGGAAGTTTCGCGGCGTACGAGGAGGTGCGAGAAATTTTGGTGTTTCGGTTCTGCCGCTAAAAAGACGATGAAACTTCGTAATTGTTATGGACTTGGCATCGATTGTCTGTACCATTTTTTTTTGGCGTCCACAACTGTCATGTGAAAGAGCATCAAAGAATCTATTTAATTTGATACGTCAAAATGAATACGAGTGATGCACGAACGAAATGTTTAACTTTATTGGTTTAATGGGGAAAAAAAATGCGAAGCTCATCGTTTCCTCTGGGAAGCATACCCTGAATATGCTCCAGACGTTGTAGGTGAAACAAAAACTTGATATCGAAGACAAAAAGCGACCCAGGTAAGCAAAAGAATTTTGAGGATAATGAATTAAAATATCCATGTCAAAGGGAAAAAGACTGGTACGAACCAAAATATTTCCAAGCTTCTAGAACCTTTAAAGTGAAGAAATTCGATGTCGCCCAAATAACTGGTTTTTCATCGAATTGTTATCGGAGTAAAAAAAATGGATTTATGAAGATAGTCCAAGGCGGAAAAAGTACTCCCTATTTACTGGGATAAGAAAGCTATATCTAGATGATCTGCTGAGCAAGGGAGAAACAGTGAGGGATAAATATAGAAGGAGAGACCAGGAATTGATTCGCCATCGTCACCAAGATCAGTCACATATTCATTGTTGAGATGGGAAATTCTGTTTCTCCCGCCTAGCAAGCCCAGACCTTCAAACTTCTGAATACCTTTGGTTTCAACCGATGCAGATATAGGCCTCAGTGGAAAACGATTCACGTGATCACAAAAAAAATTGGAAGTTTTTTCGAACAGAATCAACAATTTGACAAAGGCCATAGCTAGCGATGGACAACATTTGGAATTGAATCTCAATAATAATAAATACATTTTATTATTGAGATGAAGCCCTAAGTATTGAGAATTTTTGAAATTGCAGATTCAATTTGTATATGTATATATATATATATATATATATATATATATATATATATATATATAGAAAGAGAGAGAGAGAGAGAGAGAGAGAGAGAGAGAGAGAGAGCGAGAGAGAGAGAGAGAGATAGATCGGGAGAGAGAGAGAAGAGAGACAGAGAAGCGCTTAGACGTCGAGGACAACAAGATCTTGATGTTGGATATGTTAATGCGTGCTATTATACGACGACTCCGTGGAGGGTGCGGAGGGGGGAGGGCACTATGGTTTTGACAGGATTGGAGAGCGGCGACGTCTATGATGACGAGGAAATGCATCGAACGCGCCATCGCGATCGGTTCGAGTGTCCCGGGGTTTTGATTCGACTGACAAGCAGCGATTAGCGCCCGAGAACTTGATATATATATATATATATATATATATATATATATATATATATATATATATATATATATACACCTTTTCAACCCGTCCAATACGCTGTTATTATTGAAGATTTCATTATTATACTTATTCCATCTTAATATTAGACTGGTCGATAATATTTTCTGTGGATGGATCTGTATTAGCTTCCGCAGGAATTCATGAAAATATAAGCGTCATATATCAAGATAGAAGCGTATAAAAAAAGTTAAATTCGAATTAAATTGACAAATGCCAAGAATAGATACCATAATTCGATTATTGACCTAATTATTAATGTAAAATAAAATATTCATATTGAACAGAAAAAATATACTTTAAAATCTGATACTATTGCCGATTAAATAAATAAAGGTATTAAAACATTTTATTTAATAGAAAATATGGCGTTAAATTAATTATCACTTTAGTATACATGCATTTGTTTAAAAAAATATATATCGTAACGCTTGGAATATATTCTCTGTTATAGCATACTCAAGCCATTGACTACGATCTCAGTGTATGAAAAAAGGAAACAGGTTAAACCAGATCAAAATCGGCCGAAAGAAAGAAACAAGACAAGAGAGATCCAACGAGGACATTTCTTAAAAATTAATTCGTAAAAATAAAATTGAATGATTAAGTGGACGAAATTGTGCCGTTTCGTAAAATAGAAAAAACTATATTATAACAGTTTCGTCGATTAAAACAGATACGTCGCCGATAATGTATCTGTCAATTTAAATTTATACACGCTTTATACGCCGTAATCTTAACGGATTTCCGAGCAAAAACCAGTGCGCTCATCGAGTTCCTCGACTATCTTATCGGTTTCTATATATATATATATATATATATATATATATATATATATATCTGTATATATACATGTCCCACTATACACCCTGAGTTATAACAAAAATTATCGCGGGAGCACGAGGCTAAAGAAAGCCGCGCGATAACACGTAGACCAGAAAATTATCCTTGATTCGTCATCCACGTTTATAACCGTAACTATATAGAAAGCTTCCCTTTCGAAATTTTTCGAAATTCTTCATTAACGGAAAAAAAGGAAGCGAATCTGACCAAACGCGCATACACATATGTACGCAAACATGCACAGATGCACACACGCGCGCGCGTTCTTACGCAAAGAGAGAGAGAGAGAGGAGAGAGAGAGAGAGAGAGAGAGAGACACACAGAAAGAGAATCACCCCACTCTGATGTGTCATCATACGGCATATCCTCGTCCTCTCCTCTTTTTCTCTCCAGAACAGACCCGGGCAACGATATCAGTGGTGTGAAAGCCTACTGCAAACAGTCGGGTCACTGTCTTGGCCTCTGTACCATAAAGCTTTCTATATTCCCAGGAATTTTAAAGGCATATACATATGTATATACATACACACTTACATAATGTGACGGCTAACAGTGGCCTGCCTGGCTGTCATACGTACGTACAGGCATGCATACATACATACATACATACATACATACATACATACATATACATATACATATAGATCCGTGACAGAAAGTATCGACGAACGCCTATATACACGTATTAGCCGTGCTCGTATAGCGGTCCGAACGCTCCACGAGCGCCCCCCTTCCACCGTCCCTCCGTGTTTCCCTCAGCGTTTTTCGTTGTGCTGCGGGAAGGGGGGGGGCATCGAGCCGTCGCCGATACTTTCGGTTTTTTTGTTCACGCCTCCCCCCACCCTCCGCACGCCCTCTTCCTCGGCCGAAAATAATTCATTTTTGACTTTTGCTCGGGAAAATTATTTTTTTTTTCTTATACAGCTTCTTTCGATGCCGCTGCTACGACGGCGGCGCGCGCCACGGCACGGTAGATCGGTACGGATAAACTTCTTCACGGGGATATAAATTTTCAATATATACGTATGTATATGAGTATCCTGGGAGAGTGGATTGCCGGCGCAACTCTAGTCGTATTGATGAGCATGTGTGACGCGGGAAACCTGATTCTCTGATCCCCCCCCCTCTCTCTCTCCTCTCTCTCTCTCTCTCTCTCTCACTCTCTCTCAGTCGTAGATATACCGAAGGATACGGTAATAGAGTTTGTTCTATGGGCGCACTATAGCTAGATTTTTTTAGTCTATATAACTTGACTTATTAGATAAGCCAACGTTCTGATCTAATTCATCGAGGAGTATGGATAGGAAAAAATACATATTTACGTGATGCTCCATAACATTTGAATTGACAAGTTGGTCAGACCTAATCCGTTTGTATTTAAGGCTAACTATTGGGATAAAAATAAAATCTTCTTTTGTACTGTATTTTATACTTTAATTTGGTCGTGTTAAACGCGTCTTCCCATTTCAAATTGACTGAATGGAAGAAGAATGAACTTTATGATTTTATAAATTTTCGATTAAAAGTAAAATATACAGTACAATAATTTAAACACATTTTTTCTCGATTATTTACTTAATTATAATAATAATTCTTGTGGTTATCGTGCGTAATTTTAGGTACAATATCTTATTTCGCGTGATAATAAGTAACTAACTCCGCGATATCGTCAAAGTATATGAGTTAAAACTATTACCCACATATTGAATCATCGAAATGATGAAAAAAAAAAAAAATGAGTTTTGTTATCGACATCGCCAATTTAGTCATCTACGAAATTAAGCCTCGAATCTTACTGGAGAAAAAGTACCTATAACGAGCGACACTGCCCGACTAAATTAACAATCCCAAGTTAATTTGACACGTCTTAGGAAGATATCACGGCACGAGAGTCACGACGAATTTCGTCCTGATTTTACTTTAAATTAAGCTCCAGCTGCGGATCTAAATTAATTTAACGCGACGCGTATAAAAGTTATCGTCGCGTATCGACAGTGCCGATCGAGGTGCCGGCGATCAACCCCCGCCTCTAAATCATTCGGCAAACTCGTAAATTAACTCGGGGCAGGTTTCCGTCCATTCGCAAAATCCCGTAATAGTCGAGAAACGTCTCTGCACGATGCCGAGAGGGCTGAAGGAGAATGCAAAGGCTCGCGCTATGTGCTCTTAATAATCCCTTAATTATCCGGCCAACTTTGCAAAACTGCTCGGTTTTTTTTTTATATCGATGCCACGGTGCTACACCAGTTTATGCACGTTCGAGATCCTTATCTCCGCGGAACGTTATTTCGGCTCGGCATTTTTTTTCCCCCCGCCATATACGTATTTGCTCTTGCGTTTATTATGCCGTTTTTTTGCGGATGCTGTGCATAGCGGATCGAATGCCGTCTGCCGGTCGCGATATACATGTATACATCTCATCGACGAACGAGTCGAATTTCCGCTCTGTAAAATTTGCGCAAAAGTGTGCGATAAATTTTTACGGGTAAGACGCCCCCCCCCCCCCCACCCGTTCGAAATGTCGACTCGGCGAGAAACTTTCCTCGATCGGTCGGATAATGCGGTTCGCGATCGGTCTGTCTCGGCCGTTTAAAAAAGTCGAATGAACCATCAACGAAAAGTCGAAATTGTTTATTTCGTTGAAATGCCATAATTAGGCAAAGTCAAGATATCCAGTAATGGACTAATAATGTCCCTTGGATCGCTGAATAGAGGGCGACATTTTATATCGGGATCATATCATGCAGATTAGTTATATTATAATCCATGCTCTTAACCTGGGTCTATCGATAGTCAAAATATCGAATTGATCGCAATAGCATCATAAAACGCATTGCGTCGAAGGTGCAAGTTATAGTTATAGACTCTCGTATTGCCAATTAAAAGTGCGCATCAATTTGACCGTGTCTGAACATATATAATTTTTAATTATAATCGAAAATCGTTCAGTTCTTATACTCGCTTCCATTTACGTAATCAAATGAATGACGATAGGAGGCTCAGCGTTAATCCAATCAAATCCCCACCCCCACTCCCACCTATACATGTGCAGGTCCTGTATGTTTTCACTTTAGCCCATAACAGGTATATGAACCTTTACAACGATATCTATCCAATCCGCGACAGATAGACGAGGGGCCATATCGGTGCTATCGATTAATTACATCAATTATCCCAAATAGAGGAATAAAATTTCATATCTCCGTCTCTCTCTCTCTCTCTCTCTCTCTCTCTCTCTCCCTCGCTCTCTTCGTCTCCCTTTCCCTCCTCTCCGCCACCCTTGGGAAACAAGCGCGTCCGTAAATGCCCCGAGTTGGGTGGCCGAGCGCGCGCGCGCGCCAGCTGTACAATGCTCGCGATGTCTGAATATACGTATATATCTCTATCCGGCAATCGTATACAACGCTCGAGTGTGGGGGCGGGAAATCGTGCAAGTCGGTATACATTGGTGTATTCGTGTGCGTTCGCGCGCACGTGTGCCTGTATGCGCGCATATAAACAGATATAAACGAGAGCCTCCAGGGAGAGTCGACGACGACAACGATACGATGCTGCTGCTGCTGCGTCGATGTACACGTGTATATTCATGTATATATATATATATATATATATATATATATATATATATATATATATATTTAATGCTATATTACGATCTCGAATCATAATACTCGTAGTAATACGCCATACGACGTTTCTGATGTACGCTTCGCGAATGACCCATGGCCTATGAGCCCACGTAGTTGCGAGGGAGGGATAGAGAGAGAGAGAGAGAGAGAGAGAGAGAGAGAGAGAGAGAGATGTGTAGTAGTGTGCAGATGTTATTATTTATTCCGCGGATGCTGATTTGAATACATGGCTATTTAGGACTATCGAATACCAAAACGATACGATATTTATGACAAATATTGTCTTAGCTGGTCTTATAGAATTGAAAAATTTAATCTTGTCTTGATCTCACATTAATTTATCGTGATTAGGATTGTTTTGAGTATTGATATTATCTCGATGTTGATAAAAAAATATCAAAAATAATGAGTAATAGAAACTTTCTTTGACAATAAAATTGTTTCGTATATCTATGATAATCTATATAGTCTGAGCAGAATGGTATACATTGCATTTAATAAATTTAAAATATACAAATATTGGAGACTTAGTCAAAGCCTTTTAATTATGCTAAATGAATTACTCGAACAAACATAGCAGAATCGGCTTCTGTTAGAATTCAGAGTAAATTAATAATAATGTTATACATTGAAGATATCATCAGCAAAATCACTCGCAAATACTCGTTGTGGCAAAGAACTATAGTGGAAATATTGAAATGCACTCTAAAGTAAATTAAACGAATACTTTTATTAAGTACATCCGTGCACAGGTACAGGAAGTTTTACAATGAGCCTCGACAGTTAACTAAATACGCAAATAAACTAGGATTGCGTGAGATCGAGCTTATTTAATATAGGCTATATTAAATAAATTTTCAGGAACAATCAGTAGGCTTGAAGGAAGTTGACGGATGCATCATTGTATTAAAAATTATGCAGCTTCAATTGAAATGAGTAAAATGAAAATATGAAGAATATTTTAGTTTGACCAGGACAGGAAAAACTAAAGAAGATATATATCATCAATGTAAAAAAAAATTTGAAAATGAAGCATAAGTAGTGGAAAATAATACAATAAGCCAAAGTTTATAACTAAATGCAGATTGTGAATGATGCAGTTATCTTGCACTTAAATGTAATAGTTACTAAAAAGATAATTGCTGATTAAATTGAATTTTTTCAATTTTAAAACAATATTGGCTTTCTCACGAGATCTTGACCAAAATATCATGTCAAGAGCAGATTCTTATTATTTGCTCTCGCCTCGGTCTTGTTTCGAAATTTTTTTGTGGGCACTGTCTTGTTCGGAATTCCGAAACAGGACGAGACATGGCCAATATAAGTCCCGAGTCCTGTTGAAGCCTTAGGTAGATTCCATTGTCTCCGATAGAGGGATGATGTTGAAATGGCCACATTAAGCTTGAAAGATAATTATCACTGAAGGAAATGCGATTCTGTGGATGACGTAAGACGTTAATTATACAGTACCAAGCATCGAAGACATTTATTCTTTGATTTTTGGATAACGAGCGAATCGAGAAAAAAAAATGAGCTTGGCGAAACTATGGTCAGGTAATCATTTAAGAACACACCTATGCTCTTATAGAGACGATGTCTGGTCCTGGTCAAGTTTAAGCAGATATACTAACCGTGCTACATAGTGTTTAAGCGTATTAATGCCTGAAAAAGGAAAGTTTTAGGTTCGAATCGGTGTGTATTACAAAAAAAATATATAATCGTCTGAAACTAAATTATCGACAGTAACGTGAATAGTATGACAATTGATCTATATATATATATATCATTTCATTAGTTATCGAGCGAAATCATTTGCAGCCTCGCGAAACACATATCCATTTCGTTCGAATTTCTACTCAATTGACAACTGTACATTGTTATACGTTCACTCTTCATTATTATAGACTTGAAGCTGTAAAATTCTCGACGCCCGTAGCCCCCCATTATATCCGTTCAAATCAATGCTACCGCCATTGTGTTCCCGCGCGTCCTCGTAATTTCGTCAGCCTGCGTTCCCGTGCAGTCCCGATAAATCCCCCTCCTCTCTCCCTGCGCCCGTTCAATTCTGAAATTCGCGACAATAGACAAAGTTTTCGTTTGCCCTTGATTCGCCGCAATAATCCACGCAACTCGTGACAGTGTCATTCTGTTAAGAGCATCCCCACCCCCACCCACCCCCCCCCACCGCTCCCCACGTCCATTTGAATAATCCATGTCTAAAAGACGAGTCGCGCGTATAAGGTCAAGCAACGAGACCAGAAAACTATATTCGCTTCGTCGAATCGCGTTCTGGATTCCGATCCGGCGGACGAGCGAATGAAACGACAGATGCAGCTTTTAATAAAAGTGGAAAAGTCTCTCGAGCGAGTGAAGGATCCTGTGTATATATATATATATATATATATATATACATATATATATATATGTATATGTATGTATATATACATATATATATATATATATATATATATATATATATATATAATATCTATATGTGTGTGTGTGTGCGTGCGTGCGCGCGTGCGTGCGTGTAAACAAACGACGATCGCGACTCAATAAAGTTATGCGAGTGCGTCGTGCCGGTGATACACTCCGTCCGGGCAGGTTCAACGCGCAACCCCCGGCGGGCGGCGCGGCGCCGAGTCCTCGCGCTCCATTACGCTCGGGCCGACGCAACGGCTCAGCACAGTGGACGGGGGGGGGGGGCCTGTACGTTTATAAGCTGCCACAATAGGGTGCGCGGCGCGCTGCTTTTCTGGGTCGACGAACTTTTCGCCCCAGCGCTGGCGGCCGCGCTCGCGCTCCATGCTGCGGCCTTCTCGGTCGCCTTTCGCAAGGGAGGAGAGGCGGACGGGCGGGCACGGTCGAGGAGGACTTTTAGAGGAACCCACTCGCCCATTGCCAAGGCGGACTTCCTTATCGAGCTGTACTTTATAACCCCTTCCCGCAGCCTGCTCTCTCTCTCTCTCTCTCTCTCACTCTCTCTGATACTTTGTATCTAAGTAGGATATGTGCGGAAAGAATGGTAGCGAGTATTCTGCCAGGTCTTGTGAGTGGTCTTCATTTTTTTTTTTTTTTTGCTTTTTTTCGCTCGGGTCAACGACAGAGAATGAGTTTATTTTTAAAAATCAATATTATTATACATAACTGTGAAATTTTTGTGACAAAAGTACGTGAATCGATTTATACAGTTTCCTTTTTCCTTTTTTCCTACATCGTAAAATTAGCAGACAATTACTCGGATCTGCTTTCGTTCAATTTTTACGAATTGTAGAACTGTGGATCTTGATACAATTTCAATTTGAAATTTGAAATAACGTTTAAATTGAAATAGGATGTTACATGCGAATAGTTGGAAATACTTTTCTAACGTTTCCTTTCGCATTGTACTAAGCCAAGCTTTCAAGCATCTACAGAAGACTGCAAGGTGCTTAATAGTGTGACAATAAGTTTGTTTTTATGTTATTTAACGTCGCTCTATTTATGCTTCCAAATATCGGTGCTAATCAGCGACGGAGGTCTACGATGTGTTTGTAAACAAAGCGCGTGTAAATTATTACAGCGGTGCCTGTATCAATCGGCCGAGACCGGGATTGAACTCGGATCACTGACAATAAGTTTGATGCGCGGGATAATAAATTAAAAATTATCTCCATAAGAGAAATCTCTTAATTAGTAAATAATGTGATTTATCTTTCAAAAACGCATTAATTACACTAACAAGGAGACATTCACACTACCGAAGAACCAATTTTCACAGGACCATGAAAAATCTGTTTCAAATAATAAAAACCTGAATATCTAATATTTTTTTATTCCAATATGCCTTCTGTACAATTAGATTTATGCATACACTGAAATAAAAAGCACATCTCTATTATAATCAACTATATAAATATATTTTTTCATTGATTTTCAGTTTTAAAATATCTTGCACACAAGAATAATATTTTTTCTTGATGTCTATTACAATATATATTGACTATCTTTTTATTCGTACAATGATATAGTAGAGCAATATTTGCTTTAATTTTTTATTAAATTTTTTATTTTTATTACTGATATTAATAGCCAATTTTATTTTTTTTTCCTTTTTCTTTCTTATACCTATATAAGAATTTTATTTCTTCTTATATTTAGAATTTATTTTCTTATATTTAGATTCACCATTCTTATTGCGCTTCAATCTTCGAGAAAATAGAATATCATCGCTTATTCTGGAATAATATATTGCGGATATGAAAAAGAAATTAAATGAATGCGCAGCAGAGAAGCGCTGTATAAACCTGCGCCGAAAATACGTACACCGAAGCAGAAAGAGTCAGAGATAGAGAGAGAGAGAGAGAGAGAGAGAGAGAGAGAGAGAGAGAGAGAGAGAGAGAGAGAGAGAGAGATGAAAAAACCCCGTGTAAATTTTTCAAACTAATTCCAATCCCAAAAAATTTCAGCAATCCCGAAACTCGGCGCCAACTTTGATTAACAATTCCTCGGGGCCACCCTCGTATATATAACAACGCGAAATTCGCCTCCTTTTTTTTTGCGCAATAAAAGTGAAATTCAGCCAGTTCGCCGTGTTCGCCCGCCGAATCGCCTCTATTCTCTCTTATACCTATATATATATACACCTGTGTTTACGTATGCAAGACTTGGTACAATCGGAAAGCGGCGTTACCTATGGCTTATACGCCGATTCCCACGGGAGATATCGCCGAGCGCGATAATCCTTTCTTAAAATTTATAGATAATATTTACACCCACCCGCGCTCACACTTGCACACGTATATACCGTGCCATATGCGGAGAGGCGAGCCGAGAATCGCCCCAAGTCGCTTATAATATTTAATAAAACGTCGCCTCTCTTGAACATTCATTTCCAATTCCGGCGCGGACGTAGACGGGATCAAGAGGAGTTACGACGAGAACAGGGGGGGGAATAAAATTTTCACGACGCGCTTAGAGAACGTAAATGCGGCACGCCCCGGCGGCGCGTTTCTCCAGTTCCGACGCATTGCGAAGGCGCGAAAAATGCTCTCTCTCGCGCGCGCGCGCGTGCGCGCCTGCGTGTATATCCGCTACGAGAGTGGAGGAGCTTCGCGCTAGGTGTATATATATATATATATATATATATATATATATATATATATATATATATATACATAACCTGGTGCGTGTGTTCTGAGAGATGCACAACATCCAGTTATCGCAGTCGGTAAGTCTGGACTTTTATATTAAATTCCGCTGTACGCGCGTTGTGTTCCAGCTCTCCCGATTATATTCTACCTCTGCGAGTTTTCCACAGCTTCCTCCTGCCCCCCCCTCACCCATAGCATCTGCTGTCTCTCCTCGCCTTGCTTCTTTCGAATATTGTAGCTTTTTGCGTAGATATGTATGACCCTTCCGACGCTTCACTTTCGTCCTGGCCCCGAGTATCGTCGAGCTTGCTTCGACTTTGAATAAGAGCATGGAAAGAGAGAGAGAGAGAGAGAGAGAGAGAGAGAAGATGCTGAAAAGTCTGATTTCAACATTTGTGTATTCGGCGTCGCGCAGAAAAAAAAGATATCAGCTTTGGATATACGTACAATGAAGCTGGAATATCTGTAAAATTTTCGAATTTTTCGCGTTAACCTTTCGAAGAAGATCCAATGGACAAAAAATTATACGGAAATGCAAATAACACCATATATTTGAATTGTTTCGTTTCTTATACATCATACCCAATTAAAAAAAAAAAAAAAAAAAAAAAACAAAGCACATAGTATAATTCTAACTATATTCTAACTATAAATATAATTCTAACCAAGACTGGCGCGCTCCACAGGCTTGCGCGTAAAATCAGTATATTTTGACCATTTTCATTGGTAACTTGGGAATTTTCAATTGTTGACGCAGTAGACTCTAGCTGTATATATTCGTAATTCGACTGCGACGACCTAAGAAATTCCATTTTCCTTTTTTTTTTTTTTTCGTTACTTAGAAATATATCATAGCGTGCATATACTCGAGCATGTATTAAACCCTCAAAGCACGAAAAATTTTTTTTCCCAATCGCGGGATAACGCGAATGTAAATTATCGTTCCGACAAAATTCACGGTAATGCTTGAAAGATTCTCGTAATAGGTAGGCTAATTCTGCGGGTGTTAATTTTTTTTTTTTTGTTCGCGCGCGTAACCCGTAAATGCTAACGGGAATCCCATGCTATAAATTTTTCTTCCCGAAGTACAGGAAATGCGCCGGCGAGGCTCGAATTATGCCCATAGCTCTCGTTCCAGAAATTGTATTGCGCTTCCCTCTGCCGTTAATAGCGAATCGCGCTACATTTCGTCGTGTAATTCATCGCGCTAATATTGATCGGGGACATTCGCAATATGATATTCAATTCAAATATTTCTCGGATTATAATAACATTTTAGGGCTCGAGAATCAATGCAATATCTTGAATATTGCGGCGCGCATTTATTTATTTATTTATTTACACGGCAATTTTCTTATTAGCCTTATACGTTCTCGTTTAAAGAAAGCCGGGCGCTTTTAGTATTCCGCGCTCCACTCCCGAGCATCCTGTCGACGGGGGAGGATCAATTGAATGAATCCACTACTAGATCGGCAATGAAATTGCTTTAAAGTACGTGAGCGAAGAAGTAGAAAAAGAAGTTCTCGCGCAGCGTTGAGGGGATAGAAGGAAAGTACGGAAAAAAAAATATATGTATGTATGTGTGGAAGGGACGGTGTAAAAAAGGCTAAAATTGGGGAAAATTTTGTGAAAATTTGCAACAAAAAAAAAAAATATTTTCCAGTAAATAAAGATATATATTTTGTACTTTACTTTTTTTAGCTTTAAAAAGGGTCCCGAGAGTCGTGCATTATTGTTAAAATTTTTTTTTCTTTCGAATTCATATTTTCTACTTAAAGGATAGAAAAATTTTAATATAATTCTTATGGTATTATTTATTTTTATTGTATTATAGCAGCCTCGGGTATTTGAGCATGCCGTCATGTTATCGAAACAATTCGATTAATTCGACTATTGGCTTTTCGTGCTTCTCTACTAAAACTTTTACAAGCTGCATTTAGCTTAAATATAAAGTGTCCAAGAAAAAGTACTATTCCGTCTTACGTAATTTGATGACAATTCCTCAACTGTACTATAATTTTTATTATTTTTTTTTTGACACGTAAAAGAAATTCGTGTCATAAATATAACATATAATATTATAACTTGTAGAAATACATGTCGTATTATTTCTTCAGTGTATGTACTAAAAAATGTATCCTTTTGTATTCCCATATACAAGCGAATAAATAAAGCTTTCGTGTTTGTTGCAAGGGATCATCGCTGATACGATAAATTCCCTCGTCATCCAAGACGAACAAACGAAATAAATAAAAAATAAAAAATCAACGGTTCGACATTCGCAAACGAAAACTCTTTTTACTACTACAAATACATATGCGTTATGCCCCGTCGTTGGAGTGGCCGCGTCGGCGGCCAGGAGTATCGGGGCAAGCATCGCTCAGGCGCCGATTCGCAGCCAGTATACCTACGACGTTTGAGTCATCTTTTTTTTTATTTTTGCTTTTTGTATCATCAAATTGCCACGGACTTATTATAGCTTGTTTTTTGATGGAAGCGCAGCGTGTATTTTGTCTCGGTCTTTGTCGATCCCCAATAGGGCATTCGGCATTATTTATAATGCTGATGCGAGCGAGAGAAGCAGAATGACCTTCGTGATCAGATCAAGCTCCAATACAACGTTGGCTCGAGTTGGGCATGTGAAAATTATTGTGCGACCATCGTTTGTTTCTAATTTTATGAATATTGAAGAAAAAAAATCTTTTCTTTTTAACTAATTACGTGTTGACGTTTTTCTAACTTCTTAGCAATATTTTGCATTGCGCAGGATTTTAAAAATAAGTTCTATTCCTATTCATTCCTATACGTTATATGCGGAAATTCACACTTATTTCATTTCAGTATTAATTGTGTCTATATAGAATTTAAAAAAAAATCAATTTATACGTGATAAATCGAAGTATAATAAAAACAGTAGATTTAAACCAAAGCACAAAAATTTTTGTTATTTCACTGAATAAGAATTATTTATAAATAAATATATTTATATATATATATATATATATATATATATATATATATATCGGACCTACAAAGAACATAATTTTCTTAATTTTAAGGAGTGTACTTTCTATACAACATCGGGAAAAATGTCAATACTTAAGTTTCAATGTAATATCTTTGAAAAATTTGAAGAAACGTTCAAGATTATTTCGACACGTGTGGTGGCATAGTTGAATTATTAAATTCCAGGAGAGTTTGCTTCCGAGCAAAGCGAAAGAGAAAAGTCACGGTGGAAATCAACTTTCGTATTAGTGTCAAACTTTATTTTGCGCCACAAAATCGTATTATTGTCGTGACTTTGACGTTGCAGTTGGGAAAATTTATTAATATTTTACATGCATGATTTTTGGGCGATTGTACATGCCAAAAGTTCGTAAAAGGATTGATTTTTTTTTTTTTAATAAACATTACGCAGTCATTAAAATCGTTCACGAATTAATCAATTTTACAAGACCCGCGCATAATTAAAAAAAAAAAAAAAAAAACACCATCTGCCTGCTACTAAAGCTTAGCTTCAGCTACAATTCTCATTCTTTAAGCTTTCGCGAGCTTTGGCCGAGCATTCCACCGATAAACCACCTTCGATTAACAACCAAAAAAAAAAGAAAACGAAAGAAAATTCTTTTATTTTCGAACAGGCGCATACATACCGTATTCGCTTAATTTCGCCAGTCCTCTCGCTCGCATTTACACACGCACCATACCAAATACACGGGAGGGAGGGGGCAAAGAGACCGAAATCGTACGGATGTAATTGCAATTGAAAGCGCGAGCCGTCCTTTTCGGCGCAGCGTTATCCCGGCCGGACCGCGCGGAACTTACGGCCGGCAATTTAACGGCGCATCGGCAAAGCGCCTCGAACATGCGGGCTTGATAGGGGAGGGCAGCCGTTGCGCGCCGAGGCTTCGCTCGTTTCAACCAATAGACGCAATTTTAATCCGGCCCGCGGGGAGGGATGGAGGAGGTATTGCACAGAACTTTCTATGGACACTTTTGAGGTTATCGGAATAGTAAAGACAGTGGTGTATTAGATTATGGAACAAATGCTTGCAATTGTGCCCTCGACAATTTGCTCCGAAACTTGTGAATTCTATTATCTACACCGAATCAAATTCGAACCTCGATTCTCTGTTTGTATATTTGCTAATTAACTAATTACGTTTGCATATGTATAAGCTTTTGTAATGCGCATATTATGAAATGCAAATTCTATTTCTCATTATCAATGCTAGATTTCCATATTCCAACCGATTAAATTTTACCCGAACTAGTTACAAATAAAAAATTTGTTACCTGTTTCGATGAAGATCTTTATTTGTATTGTGTGCTTCGTATGGCAAATATAGTCGTTCAAGAGAATGTCCGAAAAAACCGTAATAGTAAAACTCTACAGAGAAAAAACCTGACAAGCTAACCATTTTTTTTATTATAAAAGGAAATTAATTAAGGATTCTTGTTTATTCCGGAAGTGCAACAGTGTTTCGCTGACCAGTTATGTTATCCTCTTCAGGCGCATAGAACGTAAGAATAAACGCTACATGCAACGCTAATTATATGTAGCAGACTGAATTTATCATTTCACGGTACTGTTTGCATTTATCATGATTAATCCCTGTTGAAGGCAACAAAGAATTATAAGTATAAGTTAGAAAAGTCGAGTTGAATTTTAATCGTGTTCTAAGAATCTTTATTTTCGTTACTAATAATCTTTATTCTAGTGCCGAAAGTAAGCATTTTGTAAGAAGCACTTTTTATACAGCTCGACCTTCAGAGAATTTCTTTTTATGATCTTAATCGAGTAATGACACCGAATTGCACGTTTCCTGGGGCGAATATATCAGTTGTGGAAAAAAAAGGTTACAAAAAGCCAGCTCGGACGGACAGTGACTTGAATTAATTTTATTTGATATTTGGCCAAAAAGCAGTGGAAATCATATTGAAATCTTGACGAAATATCCATGTATTATTATCCCAGAAGTCTTGCTATTAACGACAAATTTATTCAAGTATATGCTTTCAAAATCAGTATCAAATTAACCCAGGAGAGCAATGAACATCACGTCGAACACTAAACTGTTAGCCAGGTTAGAAGTCACATTCATAAAACGACGTTTTATCACCAGTAATGATACATGTCACGAATATATAACGTGATCAACTACGCTGACAAGAATTCAATTTTCTTTTGCTAGTCAAAGCTCTATTTCATGTTCCTTTTGCATAAAATCGAACTGATTCGGTAGGAGTCCGGCGATCATGCGCTCGGTGACAAAAACATTATTCACAATATAGTAAATCGATAACATCGTAGAAGTTGAGAGCATCTCTTGATTTTCTAGCTAACCCGGCGATTTTTTCAGCAAGATCCTCTTCACTTTCTCGAAGTTATCGTTATTGATATATAGATGCATTGATGAGTTATATACAAAGCGTCTTAGCTCCTTAAATGATTTATGTCGATCTAGTATTTACATTATTGGTAGAAGAGGCTTCAGAAAACATTTATACAGCAATTTTCATTATGTTCTAATTATTTTACGTCTTCTCATTCAAATTAATTTTACAAAGCCGCACTGTATTTACACACGATACTAAAAACAAATAATAGCATTACACCAAATTCCCAAAGTGAAAAGTATTTTAATTATTGTCGAGTTCTTTCCAGTCGATCGCGTGTTTCAGTTGCATTATCCTCGTATCAGGTGTAGGTAGCGTAAAGGATACTTTACGATAGCTAATAAATCTATACTGTCGAAACATAAACAAGAATCGAAGACTGCTCCTCGTCCGTTTCTTTTATCGTAGCTTTCTAATTATGATTAATTATTATCAGTATTTGCACCATCTACAGTCCGTTGAGAATTCAAGCTATAACGTTCACTGAGCAAATTCAGGAAATTAAATTATTAGAAACATCCATTTTGCGACGTACCGGTAACTTAGTTTCTGGATATGAAGCAGAATACTTTAATCTCATTCCACGAACTTATTTTGTGGATCTTAAAATATTTACAATATATCGTGTCAAATCATGAAGTGAACTCCCTGTCACTTATTTTTATTACCCACATCTGAAACCGTGTATCAGTATGGTACAACTATAGCCGTTCTTTGTTATTTGTCTCCTCTCCAGTATCATCGGCCCAGAAAGTCAGATAGTGGAAAGATCTCGCTCGATTCTCAACAGTCTATCCTTTATTCCATGTAAACCAATTTTCAGCGCCGCCGGCGCTACCGGCGCATATCTATAGGAATAATACATCATATATATATATATATAGCGGAAATATAGTTACCACCAGCCGGTGCAGCTGATGCGCGTTCCGCGGAACCTCTCTGCCAAAGTAATTTTATAACAGGCACTTCATCCGAGCGGGCTGCGGCGAATCTGCAATATAAGATATATATAGCGAACGTGGAACGGAATCGAGCCAACATATAAGCCCTGCTGCTCGACATTAGACGCAGCTTCCGCGGTAATACCGTGCTAATGTAGCGCTGTTGTAATACTCTGCTGCCGCTGCTGTTAGCGCGCCTTCTCTGTATGCAACAGCTATATAAAGCTTTGCCCATATCCAGCAACCCTATGTGAGTGCATATATATATATATATATATATATATATATATATATATATATACACACAAAATGCTGTAGACCACAGCTCCTTCCGCGCTCATACCGCGTGCTCGACACGACGTCTTTGAGGGTGGATAACGTACCCTTGCATCGGATCAGCCGCGTCGTGGTGACGCCGAATAAACCCTATCCTCGAGCGGAAAGCTGAGAATGATATTTCGGCGTTAATTCTGTTTGAATATTCAAATTTAATGAAATTCTAAAGAATCAACGAGAAATCAATCGAAATCAAGATAACATAATATTTGGATGACGATTAAGGAAATAGCGAGTCCATTTTTACCGACCGAGAAAAAATAAACTATTTTCAATAATATTATGCACATTGGCTTTTTTCAATGCCATTTAATCGTTCCATTTATTTACGTCAAGTCTGTAATAACAGATTCCATTATGAAAATTTTTCAAAATGTTCTCATTTCATTTCATTAAGGCTTGGTGAATCAAATCGAAACTTTGATGTAAAATAGAAACGTCGACTATTAAACATATTTAAATGCTCATTACTTCTTTTTCCCGTGAAAAACAACTAACAACTTGACAGTTGAATTAAGAGCTTCAGCTATATCATTGTTTATTAAGAAAAACTCTACTGTCTAATGAATCATAATTACTAATAAAAGAACGTGTCCAGACTAAATTCTGAAAAATCGTAAGCCATGCATAAGCCGAATGTATCCTCGCACGGAGCAGCACAATAATCCGAAAAAGCTATTTAGAAAAAAGGTACAAATTCTCTTCATCACATCTTTCTTCGTAAATTACATTTATTTATGAATGCATTCAATATATGATTTTTATATAAAGCACCTATACATCTTTGACTTGCACATAAATTTTCATTAATTTTTATCATACTTTGTTATATAGCCTTGACGATTGTCATTACAAGTGATGATCAACTAGACGTACATCGAAAAGGAACGCTCGTTCGTACAGTATGAACTTCGAGATACATCTAGAATTGCAGGCATTAATTTAATAAGTTTTGTATCCGTAATTAGAGACCAGAAGATTTGTACCACGAATTTGATCCGGATTCAGCCGACTAACTCTGATTACCTACAAAATGAACCCTATGAAGTTTTCCCTCTAATTATCTTCTGTAAAACCGGCTAATTGGCTGTATATTCAATCCCGTGTAAAATCAGTTCAACTGCAACTGAGAATAATTAAAAAAAAAAAAAAAAACTAATAATTTGCGAATAAAGATTTGTAGAAAGTTTTCGCTAGATTTATCATTTTCGCTATCTTTCTTTAGCGAATATGGTGCCAAAAGTAGAATTTTCGTTTAAAAAAACAACTCTTCTGATACTGAGGATTGAATTTCGTGAGTGCAAAGCAAAGGAATTTTGTAAGATAGAAAGTACACGCGATATCTTAATAATGGAAGAGCTTTTAGAGATCAGCGTGAAGTTATTTTGTCATAAAAATTTGTCACTCGTACGCTATACGTATTCTTTCCCTCGCGGGCATATGCAAATCATATGTCGAGCATGATATCTTTGATTTCTATCTCATACAGATAATTTCAGAAAAATTACTATACTTATGACTAATCAAAATTGAGAGCTTGTGATATTGAAGTTTATTCAAATAATAGAGTATTTGAGTATCGACGAGTTTTCAGATCAGTTTCTAACTCTGTATTCTCGTATCCTGGGTCAAATTTATATATGGTTTTCCCATAGAGATATAATTACGCAAGTTTTTTGACGCCGCCAGCTGATCTATATTCATAATTAAAATCATAAATGCATCGATTGAGCTGAATTAATCTCGTCATTTATTTCCTACACGTGTTATTCGCCACGATAATCGTCATGAAAGGGTTCTTCATGAGCGTAATTACCAGCAGACTTACATCGCTTAGGCACTTGTTGCCCGGCTAGTACGACGCCTTGTGAAATAATTTTCCATCTGTGATTCTGAGAAATCCCCGATCTAAGCGATTACGAAGTTTTTACTTCTCATAAATCCAGTTCAGGCTGGGCATTCTTCTTATATATCGTAGGTTATTCATTTGATTAATCATTGAATTAAAATTATCATGTGATGTCCATAATACGTATTTTTCTGCATTTCATATCATAGCATTCAAAATTTTCATATTACAGCTAATTTTAAATATCGTGCTTTCAATTTTATTGTTCAAGTCTTGAATAATATATAAATATTATTTGTTAAATGCCTACCGTTATAACAGATACTTTGTATAATTTTGTAAAAGTTTGACGAGTTTGAATAAAACTAAATAAATAATAACATTGGAATTATAATAATCCTGTTGAGGGGATTTTTTTGTTAGTCCAGTGAAATTGAAACTTATTGATCTTAGTACTAATAAAATATTTGAAACTAATTCATATTAAAAATATCGTTTTATTCGATTACCAAAATTAAATAAAATGTTTTTACTATCTCAAATAACCAAAAGGTAATTTATAATTTTCTTCGTACACATTTAGAATCAGTTTGAAATTATTAAATATATAAGTATATATATATATATATATGAATACGTTTCGCTTTCTGAGTACTTTTTTAAATTTTATGAACTTTCACAGTATAAATATAATATCTTCAACATCAGATCCATACAGCTTTCCCAATAATTAATAAGGAACAAAAGCGAAAATTGTAAATTTAACGATGGAATACAAAACTTTTCAATGGTTTAAAATTTTCATGCAACGATTATCAAGTAAGAAAAGGGAAAATTATTATATATATATATATATATATATATATATATATATATATATATATATATCAAGGTCCATAACTAAAGTTTAATAAAATTTTTTTAAAGTTCTTATATTAATTTTAATTTGGCTTTGCAAAGTTCTGATCTTTTGACCAGTTATATAATTTTTTCTGGTTAATATAATTTTGAATATTTAACTTGTCGAAAAATAAACGTGTAAAGAAATTACTGAAACCTGCATTTATTGTAAAATAATCAGATAGTAGATTCTTAGTAAAAAAAGAAGGTAGGATTTTTAAATTATTAATTCATTAGGTTTTCAATTTTATTTGCTTAAAAATATAAATGATTATTGATAAAAATTTATAGTAACTATTTTTTAAAACGGAGAATTTTCGCATTTAAGAAATTAAAAACATAAATGAATGTTTCTCAATTATAATGCCTAAATTTTCTTTATATCATCTTTATAACATTTGCTGTTCGTGTGAGAAAGGTATCCAAAATTATGTGCAGCAGAAAAAACAGGACAAGAAAAAGGAAAAATGCTTTTGTTAAATTGTTATGCATATATATTAAATCAGAAAAAAATGTTTTTAAAGACAACAATTTTTTAACATCTAAAAGACATACGAAAATACCTTCTTAGCTTTCCAGTTTTCATAATCTTCTTTCATAAAATATTATTGCACCTGTCATAATGACAAAAATATCACAACATATGTATTATTGTCAAGGCCTTGAATAATATATCGTTAATACTAAAAATATTTTTGAACCGTGATTGCAGGCGTGAAAGGCTTCGAGGAAAATTAAATTTTTAAAAGGCATAACAGCCCGAAGCATTTGCTAAATTTCACCTGCGCATTATATTCACTGGAACTTGCGCTATTGACAGGATATTAAAAGCACCCACTCTCATTTGCGTATAATAAACTGCCCAAATTCATAGTCTCTATTTTCCAATTAAATTTTCAATCAACGCAAAATTGATATATATATATATATATATATATATATATATATATATATACACGCACTCTGTCTCTCTCTCCTTCTCTCTCTCTCTCTCTCTCTCTCTCTCGCTCGCATCGATCGGCTAAAATTAATAGATATGATTTTAATTAGATAAAATATCAATCCGCCGGCTTTCCGCGCGATTCCCCCTCCGTTGCGGTGACGAAAAAAATTCAACCCTCAGGGGACACCCGGATTTGAACCGGGGACCTGTCGATCTGCAGTCGAATGCTCTACCCCTGAGCTATATCCCCTTCGTGATTGTACAACAACGAAGCGACGAGCGCTTGATCAATTCCGCTCGCGCCGCGTCCGCGCCAACTTCCGCCCGCATATGCGCGTGTATGTGCGCACGCGCGCGCACACACATATAGCATCTCGCGTCATCTCGCGTCATCGCGTCCCCCGCGCATCGGCATGGCATCGCATCGCAGCAGGAACGGAGACATATACATACATAAGAAGCCGAAGTACGCTCCGGATCGAAAATTTTAAGTATTGTTTTTTCTTCGTCTCTTCCCGCACATAAACGCACGCATACACACACTCACACATACACACACACATACACACAGGCACGCGCGCACGCACACACACACACACGCACACACGCACACACACACACACATACACACATACACATAGATACACGTATAGATTTTAATCATCGGCAAAGCCGCGGCGCCTTTTGTAACCTGCAAAAAAAAAAAACGCGGAGAGAGCGCGGCGCCGGGACAGATTTTTTCTCCTTTTTTTTCTCTTTTTTTTTGCTGGATCATCGCTGCTCGAGCCCTGTACCCTCCTGGTGGAACACGACAACGGGAACGGTAAAGACATAGTTCGATCGGCCGAGGCGCACGCACGGCCGCGAGAGAGATAAGAACGACGGCGGCAGCAGCAGCAACAACAACAACAACAGCAGCAGCGGCAGCGGCAACAGCAGCAGCAGCAGCGGCAGCAGCGGCAAAAAACGACAAGAGAAACGAAAGAGGGAAAAAAGTAAAAAAGATGCCAGGGAACGAGGGTAGGTCGTCGACGAGGCAGAGGCCCTCGGTTAAGGCGCTCAATCAGGTGATCGTCGCGTTGAAGAACGCAAAGAGCGCCAACGGGCCGACCCTGCACGAAATCTGCAAGTTCATCTCGCGCAGCCTCAACGAGCCAGCGACGAAGCGCCAGGTATTTCTACTCCACACATATATATATATATATATATAGAAATGTTCGTTACGACTGCCCCCTCTCCCTCCCTTAGGTTCAGATATTATTTATTATTTTTTCAGAAACACTCTCTTTTTCTCTTCTTTTCTTCAGAAATATCCACATATGTATATATATATACATATTTCGATAACAGAAGTCTCCCGTTCGGCCCGTGTCCCGTTTCGCAAAACATTTTTGCTCGGGGGCGCCGAGTGCAATGTATTATTCTTTTTGCGCTGGACACGAGCCAAGAGCTATATACTGTGTGTATATATATATATATATATATATATACACTGTGTTCGCAGATCAGGGACTCGCGATGAACGTATGTATGCATCGTGATCCAGTATTTCGCCCCGGCCGGCGTCCGCCGTTCTCGCGCCATTCGATAACCGAGGCTCTTGCGACGGATTTCTGGAGCTCTCTCTCTCTCTCTCTCTCTCTCCCCCTCCCTCCCTCCCTCGCTCGCTCGCTTGCTCTATTTCGCACTTTCTCTCTCGTCGACTTAATTACCCCGGAGCCTCGGAGTCCGTCGCGTACCTCTAATTATAGAGTATAACCCCGATACATGTGTGTATGAACAGGATTCGATCATGTGTGCGTGTGTGTGTGTGTGCGCGCGCACGCGAGCGCGCTAGTGTGTGTAATATATACATGAATGTTTGCGGGCGAAAATGCGTTGGGGACGTGCTTCTCTATATCCCTTCTACAGAAACGAGGATAGACGAGGTGTAATATCTGAATAGAGGAAGCGTGGGTAAAATGCAAAGATACGATAATTTTCGGTGATGTCAAAATATTGTTTCTTTCGACGGAATTTGATAGTTTCAGGCTTACTCTGGCTTATCGGTGTCGTCCTTAATGCGCATTATTCGACGCATCTTAAAAATTGCATATAACATGGGACATTTTCCAAATATCGCTTTCATTTGTTTAAAACCAAAAAAAAAAAGATACTTATCCTCTTATCACGAACTATTCATTCGTAAAATATTGTATTTTTATCATATATAATAAAATATAAAGAAAGGCGTACATTCTAATTACCTGAATTGTTATTCAAATAACCAAAAAGATTTTTGGTTAAACCAATGTATAATTAATTTCTATTCAACAAATTTTCATACCCGAGAAAAGATGCGGAAAAAAAGAAATAACCAAATAGCTTTGTTAGAGCAACAGTTTTCGAATGCGCAATCGGAATTAGCACTTTCGTTTAGAAAGTTTAACTATATATATATACTATAATTCGGCCCAGAGAAACAATATACCCTTATCCGATTGCGTGCTTGAACCGTCACAATTTCACTTCGTATGACTATTAGCCCAACCGTATAATCCATTCGGATAATTTGAACAGGAAATGACGGATCGGCCAATTGAAATCGCGGGTAATTAGGATAATGGACTCGTTAATGCCAGGCACTTGCGCACTCGGTAAAGAATTTTAAACATATATATATATATATACACACATACTCTAGTTGATGAAGAAGAGAGCGGAAAGCAGTTTTTGTTCAGAATGTCAGCATCTGCGAGAGGAGGTTATGCAACGGATATCGTTTCTTATTATTATAGTCACTCTTCTTTTTTTCTAACCGAGACAATTATCGGAGCACTTAATGAATCAATCACTTTATGAAAATATTACGGCGCTTTTTACCCCTTTGCCTTATTTAAATTTTCGCTTCGTAAAGCGTTTCCTGCTCTCTCTCTCTCTCTCTCTCTCTCCCCCCCCCTAGTTCGCTCTGACTTTACGTAAGCTCACTTCAGGTTGCAACGATTATGCCCTTATCTGTAGAATATAATTAGCAATGTAGAGATAAGGAGGAACAAGGCTCGTATTCCCCTGTATGTATTCTGTATCTTGCCGATCTATAGAAATTTTCCATTTTTTAAGCCCTCTAGGACACGTAAACAGAAATGAAAGCACCTAGACATAGTGCATAGACATTCTTTGTGCCTTTACATTTCTTTATCTATCTTTATTGAACCTCTGAGCGACTTCGTTGGTCTTCCTGTCGGTGGAGCATAAAGAAGCGCGAAAGTAGAAAAAATTTATGTGTTCATCGATGGAACTTCACGTGTATCACTTCCCTTTTCGCTTTATTTATTATTTATTTATTTATTTATTTATTTATTTACTTATTAATTTATTTGCTTGCAGATCCTCACGGCGCTCAAGCGCAGCATAGAATTCGGCCTGATAAAACGGCATCGGGGCCGCTACATCATATCGTCCAACGAGGAAGAGATCCAACAGAAGCTCCCGCAGCCCCGAAAAACCAGGGGGCCGCGCAAGATCCTCGAGAGGTCGAAGAAGGCCGAGCGGGTCAAGGTGCGACGGACGCGCAGCTCGCCGGCTAACAGCGGCCTGTCCTCCGCGTCCGAATAGAGGAAGAGACAGAGAGAGAGAGAGAGAGAGAGAGAGAGAGAGAGTGAGAGAGAAGCCCGGCCGGCTGGCTCTCTTTGCGCGCTCTCGCGGTCCGTCTCTTGTTGTGCATCGAGGGGGCCACGTCGTTCGTTCGTCGGAGATTGTTCGATAGTGCATAATTTATCAAAATATAGTGTAGGGAGAATGAGCGAAAGATTAACGAATCTTGGAATAAAAATTGTCCAGTGATATACCTATTTTCTTTTTTAAAGTCTTATTTTTTCCCACAGCATTAATGTGTGAAATTTAAAATTATGTAAATTAATACTTGTGAACAGTTTTATACGTATACACGTCGAGAGATAGAGAGAGTGAGAGAGAGAGAGAGAGAGAGAGAGAGCTTTATTGTAATTATATACGGATAAATAATTTGTCGAGTGGAAGATGTTCTTGTATATGTATTTACACGGGCGCCGTATTTTAACAGCTGTAGTACTTCTTTTTTAGCATTTTTATAAAGTACAAGTGAATTAATTAAGGAATGTAAATTGAATGCAGAAAAATAAAAATTACAGTTACGACCGCTTATGAAAGTCTTTATCCGTCATTTCATTGAAAAAAGGATCCAATTCCGTTAACATTGCAATTTCTTCCTCTTCAAAATGTACGTCAAATTCAGCTCTTCCACTTTCAATTCCAAAATTATAAAATTCACTCAAGGAGGAGAGAAAAAAATAAACGTACGATCGAGCGTAGAATTCTGCCGTTCGTCATCAGCGCATCGAGAAGTAAAAGACGGATGGTTTCGCCCAGCGATACAAAATGGACATCGAGCACTTGCGGGCGCCTCGTGCACTTGAACGCTTTGTCTTAGCCTCGCGCTCTTATATCTACCGATTCCTTTTCCATATCGCACTTATTGTTTATTCGCATTATTCGCCAGAATGGCGAGGGAGCGCATAAAGATCAAGGTCGATCGGTAAGTCTAAGCACGCGCGGCGTTTTTCGACGATGCAGCAGTTGCGCATTGTACGCAGAACAAGACTGTAGCGAACACGGCCAGAGAACGTATAAGATAGAAAGTTGTGGAATTTTTTATTTTTCGAAAGCTGCAGTACGAAAATTAAAAGTCGAGGTGTCTTTTTATGACAATGTATACGTTATTGCGATAATAGAGCAAAAGAATAGAATTATTTCGCATAATATATGTAAATATGTAATTCCCATCCTGGTATACAAGTGTTTCACACATATGATAATCCAAGCTGCATCCCTGACATTATCTGTCTTTACCTCAGCTTTAGATCCTATCCGAAAACAATAATAACTATTTTGACACGATCATTTTTCAGAAATCAAATTAAATTAATGAATGTATAAAATAAATCTAATAATAATGTATAAAAGTAATTAAATATAAAAACTACATCCTTGCTACCCTAAATCCCAACGAAAACTATTATTACTGTCAACAAGAGGACGCGATGGCTTTTCGTAATTAGGTATTGGATACTGTTGAAAGAATATATATATGTGAAAAGAATGTATGACAGAGTTATACATTCTTTTCGTGAGAACCTGGTTTTACATAAAATGCAACTTTAATGGAGATATCGATGGAGTACTTGGTGAAACTTTTTAATTAATAACTGTTTAAACAAAATCAAAATGATTAGATAGATCTTTATTAACTAAACATCTATTTCAACAGTTAAACCATTTTAAGACTAACAAGGAGAAACCCAGAAGTATGGGTGATGAATTCGATAAAATTATAAAATTTAACGTTGTATCAATCTCAAGATATCACATTTTCTTACTAATTAGTGGTTAACTTAGATATTTTATAAAGTCGCACGAATTTTTTCATAATATTATCTATTTTTAGCGCATTATAAAAAGATAAATGACATTTTAAGTAAAAAATTGGTATTGATCCCGTGTCCTAAAATATTATAGTTTCCTACTTACTCTCAATAGAAATTCGATCAATTATAGAAACGTTAATGGATAGGGAAAACCCCGATAACGCGCTGAAAGTCAACTCAATTTTATTGGAGAATAATTAAAAAGCTATACATTTGTGGGCGTAGCTTTATTAGAACTTTTTGGCTTAATATGTTTTACATTTGAAGAATTTTCCGTTAAAACTACGGATTTTGGTTAAACATCGATTAATTTAGTTAGAAAGAAGTAGTGATTATAAAAGAAAAAGTATCGTTATCTTGGGAATCGAAGTGCGCTAAGTTCTTAAACTCCACCGAGACTCTCTTTTGAACATAATTGGAGCTACCATCTGGACGAAATCCATCACCTATATATATATAGGAGCCCCATTTCAAGTCTTTAAAGTTAATGAGTTAACCGCCAAAATCCTATATGTCGAAAAACTAACGTTGAAATTTTCTCAAACTGCAACGAATGTATTGATTTTCTTCAAATAGTCACTATTTGAATTTAGGGTTTTCCTGTACTTTGTGGTAATATGAGCTATGCTATTATAATGCATAATGTGGGCGACAGGACTATAGGTAATTATTCAATAGGCAATTTGTATTCAGTGGGTATGATGACAATTGCGATAATTTCAGATAAACGTTTCTTCTGTACAAAGCTCCCCCACCCCCTACTGTAGGAATTGGCACTAACACTGGTATGCATGCTCGTGCCATGTACCATCAATCCCAGTTTGGAATACATTAACGAGCAGATGTAACGTCCTAAAGCTTCACTTTTCGATTTCATGGGGATAAAATAATGTTTCTGGCAGTGGGGTCAAAATAAATGTTTCGTACTATCCTTGTTTAAAAGTTTAGGACCTATTTTCTGTACAAGAGCTCTTTTCCCGCATTCTCTTCTCGCTTTATATTCTCCGGTAATTTGTCGACTATCATCCATTCGCTATATTCGTCCCGTCAATATTTAACTTACTACTCGTGTATAGTCCAGTTGCCATATAGTTTCGATTATTTAATAGTCTTCTCGGTATTAAAGCCGTTTATGGATCCTCTTAAAACTGTCGTTCGTTGACGAGCGTTCAATTAATTTTCTGTCGGTTATTTTGCAATTTCGCGTTGGCCTATCGGTATAATGGAGTACAATACCGCATAGCCGAGCGACTATGAGAATGAAAGTTTTGGATAATTATATGCAGTTTAATTATTGGAAATTTTAATTGAACAATATATCATTCGTTAAATTATGTTAAACTTTTACTTTAGGACTTGTTGGATTAAAAATGATAGATTTTTCAACTTCCTTGCCACGGAATATTTTAGAAGAGTATAAATTTAGTCAAATATATTAAATGAATTTTAATAAATAATAGTATGAATTTAGTTGAAAATATATAACATATTGTCAATATCGAAAACCTATATATGCCCAATTCTTGTAATATAACGATTAACCTGTAAGTTATAATTGAGCATTTTTTTCTATATGTATACTAAAAATAATGTTTTGTTAATTAGTAAATATATTGTCCTGTTATGAACTTTTGGAGATCCGGAATTTGGAAAAATTAGTTGGTTTCTTAGCTTTATAGAAAAATGTTCTAAGGTTGAGCCAATCCAAGGTCAAATCTGGGCAACTCCACTTACGACGCCGTATATAGTGTCATCATGGCCTGGAATGGTCATACATGGGTTATTTTCTTCGAATTGCACCTTTGTAATTAGAAAAACTCTATTTTGAATAGCAACGAATAAAAGACTAAAATATATAGGTAGAATTCTGTCCCGAAACGCAATTCAACCTATATATATCTTAGCTATTCTAGTTGTAAATAATCAAATAATGGATAGTCGTCATCTCGCGCTGATTGCGATCCTCAATCTTCAAATTTGTATATCAATGTATCTAACAATTATATCGGAACTAAATTAAAAATAGAATGATTTTGAGGTTAAAAAAATGGGTCACGTAATACTTCAATTTGGATTGTAAATTTGAATTCTCTATAATTTGTTACACATAAAAGTACACTTGTAATGAACTTGTAATGTGCTCCAAGAAAAAGGTTTCTCTGCGACAACAACCAAAAATATTTTGTTCTGATAGACTTTTTTCTGATCCCCTACCGGAAGTACGACTATATCAATAAATTAAATCGGAATCTTTGAAATCACGTTCTTTGAAGCAGTGCTGCCATCCTGAGCCTAATTTCCGCAAGCCGCGAATATAAATCAGCCCATCCCTTTGTTTCCCCCTTCTCCCTCTCTTGCTCTCGTTGTCTCATCATCACTTGACAGGACAGTGCAATGTGCACGCATTCCAGAAGAATCGCGATCGACAAGCCCCTCCATCCCGAGATATCTTTCACGCTCCGCGGAGCTTGAGCTTGCGCAGAAGAGAGGACGACTCTCTTTGAGCGTAATAGCATCCGACTACCGATATTATGGTCTGTCCTTTCTATATATATAGATATATATATATATATATATATATATATATATATATATATATATACATATATATGTATATATATATATGTATATATATATATATATATATATATATATATGTATATGTATATTATATATTATATATATCTATATATATATATATATATATATACAGCTTCAGGGTATGCATGAGAGAGAAGTAGCACACGAACTTGGCCTGGGGGAAATTTTTAGCCTTTTTTTTTCCTCTTTTATTCGCGCGATACTAAAGCAAAAGCCGAGCGTGCAGTGGGTGGCGGTGGGAGGGGGGGGTGGCAGGAGGGGCGCGAGACGCGTTACGGCGTCGACGCGAGGGTCGAGGCGCTCAATGGGTGCTTCACGTAGTAGTGCCCATTTACAGCGTACAAGTGCGCTCGCGAGGGCCGGGGGGGGCGTTCGCGCGAACTCGGCCGACGACGCGAACGCGCCCGCGCGCGCACTTGTCCTCATTACGCGCGCGTACAGAGCCGTTTCTTCAATTAATTAATTCGCGCGTATATCATTATACGTATAATGGAAGCGTTTAATCGAAGCTTTTAGAAATCGAGCGTTTGGGCGAGGGGGGGGGGGGAATTGCGGCTGGCACGACGTTTATAATAATTATCGGGATCGTTTTCGGATAATGCCAGTAGCTTGAAACGGTTTGGCTCCGGTATTGTCAAGGTGCTTCGATTGCAATATTATTTAATTCCCGCGCGTGTGTACGCGATGAAATTATAAGTGCGTTAAGAATTCTTTTATATATATATATATATATTTTTTTTTTCTCTTACCCCACGTTTACGGTTAATCGTTGAGGGTAAAAAAGTAGTGAATATGCGTACTTTAACGCGTAATCATCACTGCAAAGTACTTAAGACAATCCAGAATTTTCGATGGAATTATTAAAATTTGAGATGTATAAAAGTACGATGCGGGATGTAATTTTAAAATTTGAAGGGAGTCAAAATTAGAATTACCAAGTGAGAATAAGTTGCTGGATATATTGCAGAATAGACGTAAATGAGAGACCCAATAACTATTATTATATATTTAATTTAAATAAATATATAATAATTAATGTTAACTTTCTACTCAGTCGATGTGTAAAAAAACATCACTCGACCTCCTCTCCTTAAATATTTTTACTTGTATGATTTTTACTATTTCAATGAAAAATATACAAGCACTAGGAAAACGCTGTCTTAGATTTTTGCTGCACCTACGGTTTAGTTTATAGTCCTTATATAGGTATATTCGCCAATACTTTGGACGCGGAATGTCCTATGTAATACACCTATCTTTGATATACTATTTCCTTTTACAATTTTTATTTTACTTTGATAAAACTCCTTTGACAAACTATGAATTGTTATATTAATAATATGACAAACTATTAAAATAATGAAGGATAAAAATCATAAATCAATAAGATATCATGTATTGTATATTATAGATATATATAACAGTTCTTCCATTATACACAATTCTTCTTAAATTATTTAAACTTTCCATAGTTGGAATTATCGACTTTTTTCATCTATCCAGCGAATTCAGTCCACGAAATTCGAGCGAATAAACGAATTCTTTAATATAAGGACAATTAAAGCTAGTTTTCATTTTATAACGCCGCAGTTAATAACTATATAGAATATATATATATATATATATATATATATATATATATATATATATACATATATTTCGACTTGATTAATCTGAATGGAACGAGTATGTACCATATGATTACATACCTAATGGAAATTATGCATAATAGTGTCGTTCGCACGTGTCGATGGCGTCGACCGTATCGCATCCCCAATTCGCTATATATATATATATATATATATATATATATATATATATATATATATATATATACGTGGTATATATCAGGCAAAATTGAACGGGCGATTACCATAAAGTATAGGCGAGCGCGCGTGAACGCTTCGCACACGTATGCGTTACATATATATATATATATATATATATATATATATATATATATATATATATACTAATATCGTTTTCCCTCGTTTTCACGCTCCCCCGTAAAACCCAACGGGGTCCGTTCTGCATCGAAGAGTTATATGTATAGGTGAAAGGTGAGGCCGGCGAAAGATTCGATTCTAGTACATAGAAAATAACGGCGTTTATCCAGAATAATATTAAAATTTTTTTTTAGATCAAAAAAGTATTCTTATTTCGTAAGTATTTTATATGTACGTGTATATATATATATATATATATATATATATATATATATATATATATATATAAATGGATATACCAAAATTTCTATTGACATATATTGAATACTTGGTAGATGGTACTCTTTAAAGCAAAGTAAATCGCTTTACATTTTTTAACCGAAAAAGAACGATAAAGCTTACTCTTTTTGCTCGTTTTACTCTTCGTCATGCTTTTGGAAAATTCTTTTAGATTTAAAGAAAGGGAAGTCTTTTCACATTTATTTAATGCACTTGTACTTTTTATAAAGTTGAACTTTGTATTCGTGAAAATTATTTTACACTCGAGTTAAACTCAATTTTCGAATAATTTATCGAACTTAATTTTATACCAGGCGAGCCGAATAATTATGTTGATAGCCGTAATTTCATTATTAGAGCTGTGTGAAGGATATTTACAATTTTTAGTGAAGCTTCTCAAATATATCAGCGGTCGATCGATCGATAGAATTATCTGATTATAACTGATGTATAATTTTTAATTGTAGGACTCAAACGGCGTAGACTGATGATCTATTATCGATTGCATTCCATGTATTGGAAATTTCATTGATTATATGAAATAAACCGGATATTTTGGATAATCCATTGACAATCAGATTAGGGTAAAAAGGTGCACAATCGCGATACTGCCACCTATCAAGGTTCGTTAACTCGACATCGAACCTTCAGCAGTGATAATCTAATTAATATAATAATTACAATTACAGCGACTCCTCTGTCAATGGGCGATCCTGTCTCTTTCTCGGCGAATTAACCGAATAACCATACTTACTGAAAGCTCATGTATACTTATTTGAGAAGTTCGAAATCCTTTGCTATAAATATAAATAATTTGCTTGTCTCGTATGAAAAAAAAAAAAATCAATTGATAAATAAGCGAAATTATTCTTACAACAGACGAAGACGAAGAAATATAAGTAAAAGGACTTGAGAAGGATTCGCTTAAAGAATTCGGCCAAATGAGTTTCGAAAAATAGTATCGGCATCACTTACGGAATAAAAAGGGACATATGGACTAAAAGTGCAGCAAGTTACAAGCTCTTGCTGCTCGCACTTACTATAAGTATCCGATTGTTCCTTCGTAATCGCTTAAAATTTTTAATCGATTCGCAGCAACAGAGTTTATTGATAATTTTTACAAATTTTTCAAGCGCACCCTATGAAATAGCAATCGAGTCGTGATATTGATGAAGATCGAAATGAATCGGAGCAGCTTTAAAAAGACTAATGATGTTAGCTAATTTATATCGTACACTTATACATTTGAAATACTCCCCATACTATTCTGAATAGATTCTTGGAAAATTATTCTGAGCGCAATTTCTGCACCAGAAACTATAAATAAATGTTGCTCCGATCTGTTTCAAATTTAGATGTTAAGAATTAGCTGTCAGGCGCATTATAATTTATAAGGGACAAGAGCTTGTTAACTTGAAATTTGTAACTTTCATCTAGTATTTGTGCCTCGTCACATTTCCCGTTCAATGGCCTTTCACATACACACCTTTGATGATAGAAATTCGCAGGAGGGTTGTGTTTATTTCATTTGCATGTGCAAGGTTGTGAAAATTGCGTGTACCCAGCCAATTACCGATGGGAGCATTAAGCTGAGACTGCTGAAATCATCTGTATACAGAAAAAGTAAAAAAATTAACTTAAAAATTCTAGAGTGATTTTTCCATAGTCTCATAAGAGAGCTTAAAATTTACTTATTAAACTAAGCGAATATATTGAGCTACTTGTGAATTAAATTAATTTAACCGATAATTAAACAGTTCGCCATTGCGCATATTTGCTTTTCGAGGGTATTTCGAAATTGATTAATTTTTTTTTTTTTTTTTTTTTTTTGTACATGTTTAGACGTGAAAGTTAGTTTTTTTTAACTCTTGTTTCCAATACCGTCCGGTCTCTTTTCATAGCGAACGAGCGAGAATACTGAAATCCGAGGATGTCGTGTCAAAGAGGCGCAGCGCTTGTCAAATCCCTTGTAAAAATGCGGGTAAAAGAGCTTGATTCGGACTATTTTTGATCGATGACCTAAAAACTAACATTATCTTTCCGTAAATTTAACAGTACACGGTAAAATCGACTTTACCCTTGGAGTGTGAAAGCTGTGCTCCGTTAATTGCTATGGACAACAAAAATTTTTTTATCAGAAGATTATTTTAGGTTATAGAAATAACCTAAAATTTTGTGCAGTCAAATATAACAATTAAAAATAACGTTAAATAGTCGGGCTGTCTGCGAAAAATTAACCATTTTCGAAGAACCGGCGGACCTTACCCAGCTGAAAGTAAAGATCACGATCGCTGATAAATAATAATGCAAACGGGAATTTTAATTATATAATACTACAGCGACGACAAAACAGCACTGCATATTACAAATACACACGGAGAAGTGGATGAGTATTATATTATATTTCGTGCCGTTGCACGAAAGCGACAAGCGTAAGTAGCACTACAGAAGCGCTATCCACACACACACACACATATACCATATATATATATAATACATAAGCACGCGCGACTTACATATAGCAATAAAGCTCCGGCGCGCTGACGTTTACACACAGAGATATGAGGAGCTCGTGGAACCAGAGAAGAGCGGATCGTCAATCCCCCCCCCTCCCCGCCCCGGTCGCAAAGAGTGTTAAAGTCCCGCCTCGTCGTATACATGATGCAGCTTTTAATTGCTCCGTAGCACTTCGGGGGGGGGGGAGTGAAAGGGGGGTTCAACGAACCGTCATTCCCGTCTTTCACTCGATGCTCCGTAATACGGATGCTGGATGCAGAGAGGCCCCGGGTCCTTTAAGCGCGTGTACATAAGCGAGGGTACAATAATCACGTCACGCCCACTTTTACGCATTTAATTGCGCTCGGGAGGAGGCTTGCAAGTCGGTGAAATTAATGGACGTATATATGGATAACTTGTGGCGCTTTATTCGCCCTCCTCGTGAGTGCGGGCTCGTCGCCCCTCACCCCTCTCTCTCTCTCTCTCTCTCTCTCTCTCTATCTCTCTATCTCTCTGTATGGAGGCATTTTTTTCACCTCCCCTCACCCTTTACACCGCTAGTCATGCGGGCCTCCGTACCGCAGCCGTTTAATGGGGCGAAATTTTTTTCAATTGCGCCTCATACGCGCACCCACAGGCACGATGAATGGTAGAAACAAACGATTTGTCAGTTAAATTATAATTGTGTACATGTATATATGTATATATGTGTGTATATATACACGCGATTCTCCGGCTCTATGGGCAAAACTTCCACTTTTCTCTCTCGCCCTCTCTCTCTCTCCCTCTCCCTTTTCCCCTCACTCTTTCGCCCCCCCCTTTCTCTCTCTCTCTCTCTCTCTCTCTCTCTCTCTCTCTCTCTCTCTCTCCCGCTGCCTATTTATCAATCTCCTTTATATTCCGGCCGTATATTTACGAGCTGGTATATAATTTATTCGATGACATTGGTATAATAAGGAAATAAATTTACGGCTCGTTAATGAGACACTGATGTCGCTGATTATATGCTTCATAATGACATTTCTTATACGATTTGTTTGCTTGGTTTCAATTCTATCTAATGCCATCTAATGTCAATCCCCTGTTTAACGAAAAAAAAATAAAAAATTATTCTATTAAAAATGCATTTTAATTTTAAGTTTATGCATCTGAAAAACAAAATAAAAAATCATTCGATTTTTCCCAATGCAAATGCTGTATTATGAGAAATTCCATGGCACGATCTTTAAATCCATACGCCTCTATTAGCTTGCTCCCCTACGTTACGAGACCGTGTAAGCTGCAATACGTAAATATCATAATTGACTAATCTGTCAGCCGTTGCCGACGACGCAACCGGAGCAGCGAGGAGCGACGCGCATTTTTCGTCGCGTTGAAAATATAGCGCCGGCTTAAACGCGCCGGTATAACGGGCAGACCGGCGTCGCTGGCCTATCTTCGCCGAGAGAAAATCAAAATTAACGCCGCCATTCTTCCGGGCGAGCAAAAATAAACTTCCCTGAAAGAGACGATCAATATCGTCACATCTCGTTATAATTGTGGTATTTAATAGACGGTGCGAAACCTAAATAGAGAGATTATAGCTTATGCTTCTCAAAATATAAAACATAATATATTCTAAAATACATGAATCAATTATGTTGATACTTACGTGGACGACAGTATTAAAAAGATTTTAAATGAATTATGTAAATTAATCAATTTTATTAGTTAACGCGAGGTACTCTTTATTTAGAATTTATCTATATTTTTTCTCTTTTTTATCATAAAAAAAGAAATAATTAGTTATACAGATATAAAAGGCGTGCATGTATATACTCATCACTAAATTTAGTTTTTCACAAAAAAGCAATTTAAATAGGCTGTATATTAAAATGTGACCATTTAAAATTACGGACAAAAGGTAATTGTCCGGTGCTTTTATTCCTTTTTTTTCAGAATAAGGTGCTAACTATATACGTATGCGGCCGTCATATAACGAGCAATTGTACAATGTGAATGCTTTCACGTAAACCGACCTCTAATTTAATGTTCTGCTTTGTAGTGTATTTCCTTTTATCTTTAAAAAATTACTCACAGTCTTATTGTTTTTTTTTTTTTTAACTATAAAATTGCCCATTAACCTTACAAATTTGTTCAATTAATTATTCAACCAATGCATTAATCATACCAACGGTCAAATAAGTATTTCGAAAATATGTCGAGCTGAGTGCATCGCACTATTTAAGCTTAATTTCTCCTTCGACAGTGAAATTTGGTTAAATTTTAAAATAGTCAGAAAATCATATTTTGTCGAAATATTTTGTCGAATCGTCCAGTAGATTATCGATACAACCTACCTGAGAAAGATTTTTTTTACTATGTATATATTATACTGCAATGTAATTAATTATTTGAAAAAGAATAATTTTCTCTCCTCGTAATGAGAAAGTCCGTTTAAAACAATTGCAGTTACGAATGAAATTGTTTAAAGAAAAAATAAATTTCAAGCGGTAGTTTTAGTATAAAGAAACTAAGCACTGTGCTATCGCAGTAATATTTGGCGGTTTGAAGTTCAAAATAATATTTATGCTGAGTAATAATCTAACTGATAATAATCTATGCCGAATTTATACCTAAACATTGTCATACAGTAGATAATAGAACTAGAATAATGATCATATAAAAGTAATAAAGTTAACTACCTCAACTCATTAACAGCTTTTATATTTTATTGCTTTTTCGTGTAGTTACTGAAAATTTTTTAATAAATAATATGATATAAAAACTAATTATAAAGATAAAGACTTTTTGTATTCGCAAGTAAAAATGCTTTGCGCTCGTTTCGGATAAAAACAGAACAAATATGGCGCCAAAATGCATATAGAAAGCATTGCGATCATTAGTAAAAATTTCGGAATTTTGAATGACTACCAGAAACTACACGATACTCCATTGATTAAAACGAAAACATATAACGTGTTAAACTAAAGTAATGAGAACAAAAAAATGCTTCATGAATTTTTCTCGGCATAATCAAAAGGGTATTGCTAAGAGATGCTGCTCTAAAGAACTTAAGTTTTAGACGAAGTTTTAGTACTAATTTAAGTTTTCATTCCGTCCTGGAATGCAAAGCTGTTGAAATTCCAATTTATTTTAGAATATTAAAATGGTGAACAACCGTCAAGAAAGAACTGAAATAATAAAAATTAAATGCGATAAGCAAACTTACCGCTGATATGATAGTTATGTTTCTAAATAAAATACATATATTACAGTGATTAAGAGAAAAAAATCTATATGAAAATTTATTTTTATTTGATTTTATTTGTTAACACAGTATATATTTAATTAATATGTAAGGAAAACAATGATATCGCATTTATTATTATTTTTTAAATATATTATGGAGCTTTTAATTATGTAGTATAAAATTTTAATAAATATTTCGAGTGCACATATCTATTGCATATGAGTTCTAATCTTTCGAACACTGTATTATCTGTATAGTCTTGATGATCATTTTCGTTTTGACCCATTGTCACCCTCGTACGCGTAGTGGACGTTTCCGTTGCCAGTACTGCCCATGTTAATTGCACACCCGTCTGCGCCAATTGGAGTGTCAATTTACAATGTCGCATGCCAATAGAGCATGACTGGTGTTTTTTTTTTCAGCAATATTGCCGTGTGATATATTTTAGAGCATTTATTGCCGCGATATTATCGCATTATCTTTGAAATATTGCATCGAATTTCGACCAATGTAGGTAATTAACAAAATAACAAAATTTAATTAGCCTTTGGATCGAAGAAAATCCGGCTGCGCGCTTGAAATCTTGCATTGAAAGAACGTATTTTTATAATGTAAGCGATTTATTAGAAAATTTTTGGTTTGTAATTTATACAATATGAGTAAATAGACTGTACACGGTGCATACATGCATTGATTTTCAGTTATGCAACCAGGAAGGTAATACTCGATTGATCATATCACAATAGACATAAATAAGACAAGAATATAAACTAACAATAGGCACGGAAAATTACTTCTAAAAACTTACCGTAGAATAAGATTTTTGAAAAATTAAATCTCACATAAAATTAGAAAATAATTGTCGGAAAATACCGAGCCAGTGTACAATTACGATTGTTGCTATTACTACCACCTGGAATTTAGGATCATAGATTCCGTTACGCTAAAAGTGCAAAAAAGCTTTTATTCAATTCGAAAAAAAAATACTAATAGTTGCTTCAAACTTTAAGTAGAGAAAAGAGAGAATTAAGAAAAGTCGATAAAACAACTAACAATGAATGTTTAAGATCTCAGCGTTTTCCCATTCCCAAGATATAATACTTTCTTGCCTGTACTTTCTTACCCCTTCTTATAGTATTTCCTTAATATTTAAATTATAAATGCAGAAAAATCCAAATTTTTTTTGATGTTTTAAACAGTTCTAATGAAAATACTTTACATGATTGCGGGTTTCAAATTTCTTTATTAGTATCGATTTAGGTTCAACTCGATTTATGTATACCTTAAAAAAGTCAATTATTCGTCCTTGTTTAACTGTCATTATCGAATTATGAATATTTCGATAATTATACTTTATTAGGACTGCAATAGCCATAAAAATTTTCATCGAAATGTTATTATCTTATCATTTTTACCACCGTAAAATGTATTATACACTTCCTTGACACTCGATGAAAATAAAAATGATCTTTGAATCTTCTAGAATATATACCTAGAATATACATTAAAAAAACATTTCTAATATAAACTACAGTTATTTTTACTCGTATTAAGAAATTAAAAAAGTGTATAAATAAATGTAAATAAGATTTTTCATACAAAATTAAATGTATTAAAAGATTAAACGTGTTTTGAGCATAATACTAAATTAAAAATCCTTTTATTGAAAAATTTAACTAATCAACATTGATAGACTTGATTTGAGTAGATGGCCGAAAGCCTATTGTTAACATTTAACCATCAGTACATTTTTCTAGTTTTATACATAATTAAAATAAGACGAACATATCGTTTTATATATGTATAGATTTTTTTTCTCTTTAGGTATTAAAAAAAAATTATTATTTTTCATTCAATAATTTTGAAGCGTTTAAAAAATCTATAAAACTGAACGTAGTATAATGAAACCATATACAATTAACAGAGCAAGTATAAAATGTTATGTGTACTACAACGTATTTGTATAATAATATCCTTCAAGTAATTTTAGTCTTACTCACTTTTAAAATTATGTAGAAAATTAAAATACATCTGATTAAAAAAACTTGAATCTTTGACAAATTAAATATCAAGGTGAATTTGATTTATATAATGTCTTAAGTATATGTAAAGCAAGAGCCTTGGTATAAAATCAGATTCTTTTGCAGTTTTTCTTTTTCAGATAAATATATTGCTTATAGTTTACAACACGTATGCTTTCAAACGTTTTCTCTTTCTCCCTAAGCATAAAAACTTGACTACGCCTTATTTTTGAAAATAATAAATAATAATAATAACAATAATAATTGTAGTGTACAAAAAAAAAAACTTGAACTATCGTATATCCGAGGCAGTTAAATAAAGCTATTGCAATTTTATGATCCTCAAGCTATAATCGAAACTTTTATTATAAATATATTCGATTTTTAACAAGCGCGATAAAATGAAACAGCTTTTATTTTTCTTTTATTCCGTCATCATAAATTATGCGTATTAGATGTTTAAATGAATTATATTGCTGCAAGGTTCAAATTACCTCGACATCTTTTTAGATACAAATTTTTAAACACTTCAGTCTTTCGCATGATTTTAGAACGATATCTCAAAAATATAATTACCCGGTGTATCTGAGTCTGATATATGACGCAGGACCTGACAGTGAAAATAATTGAATAACAGTTTGACATACGTAAATAAATTAGAGGAGATCTTTAATCAGACGAAAACATTATTGTCGAATTCGAATTAGAAAAACACCAATTTTCACAAATCAAAGTGAAAACATGATTTTCGAATTTTAGTGCATTCATAGAGAAAGTAAGTGGAAAATAATTATTGAAAACCATACTTTCCAAAAAATCAATTATAGGAGCAAAAAATATAAATATTTTGATAATTAAGATAGATTTAATGATCAAATTAATTTTACGATTATCAACATTTTATCGAATGTTTGTTGTTAAATAATTATAGAAAATAATATCTACTATATATTATATTTATTTTAACCTCTTCACTAGTTAATTAATATAAGTCACTTTTAAGTGCTGAACAAAAAGTTTAGTAATAAAACAATTGGAATTAGTCTAAGCAGCTAAAAAATCATTTTTAAATCAATATATCCACTTTCCATTCTTGATCCATAATTTTCTCGAATAAACTGTTTAGCGAGATGGATTTCGAATCTTCACAGTTAATCTGTGCTTTTATATTTGTTCTCATTGGTTTAAGTATCCAAATCTAAATATATTTGACATTAATTTTGTGTCGCTATCAATTATTCATTGCGCTAGATTTTCGCCAGTGCGTCGTCATTGCTTCGCCTGTATTAAAAAAATCTAGAAAACGCAACGTAATAGGCCAATTATACGATCAGATGCGCGCAAAAGACTAGTGAACTTCCATCGATTGTTTTTTTTTTTTTTATACTATGGATCGAATTATAACTGATTAAAAGATTATAATATATATTGGTACATCAACGAAGCCAAAAGCTAATTATAATAGTATCAACGTAAAATTCGGTGGCACTCCCCAACTGTCAATTTCATCCAAAGTCATTTCGTCTCTCGTGCCATTAATCGGACGCAAAAGCAAATTTTCCGATCGGTCGTTGAATTACATCAACTATCCGTCCCAGCCTTCCAACTCAAATCGTTCAGCGCTCATCGAGAAAGAGAATGAGAGAAATGGGGGGGGAGCTGGGGGTAGGCAGAGTGCCATGCAGTACCGCACCCCCGCAATCTCGCCCTATCCAGCCTGGGAAGTTTTCGAGCGGCAGCGCACGTCCGCGCATTATCCTTTCGTTACTTTCCGCCTTTCTTTCCTCTCTGTTCCATTCCCCCCCATACTCCTTTCCGCGCCTATCCATACCTGTGCGCCTCATTTGTCAGCTCGTGATTCGAATTCCAAGTGCGCATCATATATATATATATATATATATATATATATATATATATATATATATATATATATATATATATAAGAAAAGTATACGCGGAGACATATACATACACATAATATGCTGATCTAGACGTGATTCTCCTTTCGCACACAGATCTGCAAGCTCGGCGCACTATTACGCTCTCGATCGCGCTCCACCGCATATAACGGTTCGAGATCTTGCGTGAGATTAATATATATATATATATATATATATTTAAGAAACGCGGTTATAACGCGGTGGCGCGGTTCGTCGCATTGCATACAGCGTTACGGGGAGGCGGAGGTTTCCGAAAAATTTGGCACGGCCAATATCGCTTTGGCAGCTACTGCAGCGCACGGGTCGCACGGTAATAGACCCGGGTGGCGAATATTCGACGTTTAATAACATTCTGCCACGCTGAGTGTCTTGGCTTGAAAGTTAAATATAATTTTCCAGATGGATATGCGCGCGCGACGTCGGGGGATGAAGGTGATTGAGGATTGTTCCGAGGATAGTATTTCGGAGGTGCGATTCATCGCCTGTCGCCCATTATTTTGGTTAGATTAGCCAGAGAGCGCTGCTGGACCGCTATTGATTTTCTCTTTCTCCGGTTACCTTCGTGCTGTACGAGCGGGCTACGTGCCGCAGGGCGCATTGTGTTATTGGATCGGAGAACACGTTATTGCCGATGTGTGCGAGCTCGAAGTGGGTATACGAGAAGCGATGCGAGAGCACAGGATAGCGCTAGAGATTAGCAAGCGTGTATTTTATTTCATTAGGCAATACCCATCCGATATTAATAATTACGTAATTAAATCAAAAACAATGCTGAAGGAAAGATACTAGATAAAAAAGGTGAAGCAAATATTTTTTGCCATAACGCAAATCCAGTAAAAACGTTGATCTATAACATATATAGGAGGTACAAATGTTAAATAACGAGATTCATTATAGATGAGAATTTTAATTTAAAAATTATTCTACAATGTATCTGACAATTCTCTTCAATCCACTTCCCTCCTACCAGCACATACCGTTTCATTCCTTTTTTCATTCATTAATTAACGTTATACTTTAAATCTTCTATTGTAGACGTCATTTTTAGGCTTCGAAGATTTTTCCTAGATCTCTCCCGTAAATTCGAAGCAGGTTCTTTTTAAGGAATGCTTCGCGCTCGGAAACAGAAAAATCACACAGGGTAATAAGTACAACGCATGTTGAAACATCTGACTGCTATATAACGCTTCATAGATGCGTTGTTTTGGTGTACATCCACCGCTTTTGCGGCAAACAATTGCGGCAAATATTTACTTATTTCGTCATACATAATTTTTCTGACACATTTTTAATCGTCGTTTGCAGTCTCAGCAATTATTCAAATACTTATGCGATGAATGTTTTAGATTGCGCGAGTCACCGTCACTTGCCGTCCATTTGTAAGGTGGTATCGGACGTAAGACTGATTTTCAGTAGGTGACGAGCTGCAATAAAGCTGATAGAAATCAGGAATTGCAGGTCTTGCCCGCTTTTCTGCCTGAAGGATTTCCGCCGCGACATTTGCTTTTAATAACTTCAGGAAGGTTCGGTGTCCTTGTTCCCGAGATGCTGGCCGAGAGACGTCTATTAAAACTCCTTTTTTGATCTCCCGGGTTTTCGGTCGATGTTCCACGGGACTGTGGAGAGGAAAAGTTTTCTTGACTTTCGCTTGGCCCGACTCCGGTGAAGACAAAGATGACAATGACGACGACAAAGCTGCTGATAACTGGTAGGGGCAATGTGGTAATTGATTAGACATTGCTTATATAAGTGGAATTTCACCAGTGACGTCGATTTTCAAATCAATTATTTGCACCGGAGATAATATTATACGGTGTCGTTCGATGATGGGAACCTGTGGTGCTACCTAAAGTGAATTTTTATCTGATTTCTATGAATTGGTTCCTCTTGAGCAGAATTCTATTCACCATAACTTCACCAAAAGTCGCAATGGTCTGGAATAAATATAGCGATCTGAAAAACTGAAAGATCTTGAAACACAGCCGAACGATATAGCGAATCCGTGATTCGGTCGTGTATCGCGAATGAATTCACGTCATACTAGATTATTTTGTATTTGTATTTTATAACTCCCGTGGACGCCCCGTTGGCTAAGGATTTAGCGGTCGAGCTGCGAGTGTAGCCACTCTTGATCGAGTTGCGGATCGTTTTCAGCCTCGCTCTATGGCCACATCCATCTTCTGATTGACATCCGAGATGGTATCCTCGATTGTGGATATGACGGCTTCGCAATTCATCTCCATGATTATCTTGATAACTGATGGGCGCACGATCCACGTGTCCGAATTTATATCTTCTTGTTAAAAGAAAATATCACCTCTGTTCGTTCAAGTGCAAATTTTCTTATTTAACGCGGCTGATATAATCTATCTGTATTTTCTTTCTATCGTTTATCCATTTGAGTGTGTATTTATTAAGAATTATACTTTTACTACGTACCTATAAATATCTTTTTCTTTTTGTTTTGACGTTTCAATTTATGTTTATTCTTCGGTAGTAAGATACATTGCCTCACTATCAAATAGGTCATTGAAATCTTCATCTTCAAAACTACAGAGGATCCATCGTTGCTTATATTTTATACTGCTCTTTATGTGTTATTGGTATTTCTCTGCCGATGGTGATCGCTGTTGAAACATTTGAATGCTAAATTGAATTCGTTTACCAACGGTCTGCTGCTACGGCAACATGAAAAAATCATTTAAGAATTTTCTCATTCGGCTATGCTCTACGTTTAACTTTGAGTGTAAAACGACAGGCTTATGTAGAGAAGGGAAGAGACGCAATACGTGCACCTGGAGCTCAATCTCCGTATTCTGAATCCGGCTCTAATTGGTACGTAGACGTTGTTCGTCATAAATACGGTGCTGATTACAGCTTTCACTCCATAGTACCATCTCCTGCATCTGAAATCCAGAATTCTCCAGGAATTGGGACTCCGTCGGCGAAGAGATTTGGTTTTATGTTTAGATCTCGTCGGGACGAGGGCATAGTCTTCTTTTAAATCAAATTAGGGAATAATAATGATATAGGACTTTAATTAATGAAATAATTAATTTGCCAATTACAAGTTTAGTTTCAGGATTTAGTTTAATTTAGGTTCGAAACGTCGAATAACAATTGCCGAATTTAAAATTAAGTTAGTCCCGACTAAGTGTCTTAAGTAACTTAAATTAAAAACCTAGACAGGTTGTTCTTTGCTAACATAGAATATAGTATATTATTATTATTATTATTTTTATTATCATTTTTTTATTATTATTTTATTTTATTATTTTTAAATTTTAATCTAATTTATTTTTAGTAATAAGTTTTATTGCAGATTCTTCGGGGGTGATAATAAACAAGGACATTCTGACTGTCATTATTTTACTTTAATGTAATATAGTATAAAGACTGTAAGACCGATCTACAATATTTATTAATTTAATTCTAAGCAGTTGACATAAGTACAATTTTTAATTTTAATTTACCGATTACAGTATATTATTTTCGATACTTATATAGAATATATCATTCTCTTTTGAGATCATTACCTGTCGTCCAATTCGATACATACTATTAAACATAATTCTCGCGTTCTTTTCAAATTTTCGCGTTCACGGATACTCATGCATGCTGATTAAATAAACCTATGTCGTAACGCATTAATAACACGTTTTATCAAGTAATTTGCAAATATATTGCTAAAAATCTCCATGAAAGATTCCGATATTTCATATACGCGAGCTCGGCATTGTTTCTTATCTGAAATGACCACATCCATACATATCCTTCCAGGCTAGGTGTTAATGTCGTGTGAAAAAGCGGCTATTTTTAGTTAAACTTGAAAAATAAGACTTACGTGTTCGGTAAACCGGGGAAAACAACGAGATTCTCGCGTGTCAAGGTTTTCCATTCTTATACGAGGACTCGCCTCGTGAGAGAAGTTCCGCGCGCGCTCGTGCGCGTGTGTGTTTGTATTTGTTTAGCGTACCTTCTAAATCTAAAGCATTCTTCATTCTGTTCAATGTTACGTTGAACGTAATTATATATATGTACATGATTACGAATTTCTAATTCAAATATTATAAAATTACACGATTATAAGATGCTAAATATAAATTTCGAGCATAGTTATTAAATTGTCCCTAATATTAAATCCTTGGTTAAATGAATGTCACAACAGTGGGATATGACGTAAGCTGTGAAAGAATTGTAGATGTTTTACACGTCATAAAATTACCGTTATAACTATGTTAAGGAAATATAATGATACTCATTCCGGTTGAACCTATAATACAAAATATGATGTATTAACTTGTTTACTTATGTTCGTCGTACACTGATATTATGTAGTATCAATAAGTTCAAGCCTGTGATTTCCTGTAATTACAGATACAGAGTTATTTTTAAAGTATGTCAATGAATGTTTGAGCACTGAAAATTTTCTTGGATGAACCCAATTTGGCAAGAGCACTGCTTAATCACTTCAGATCCTTGACATATCCCAGCCTAAAAAATCAAAAAACTTTTTTTTGGACATATTAGTCATTCTTCAAATCAGGTACTAAGACTACATATTTGCATTAAAAAAGCTCTTTGATTTATTTAATTAGAGTGAAGTGCCAATTTTCCATAAGAAAGCGCCATATGTTGAGAAGGGGACAACATTGGGTCTCGATGCGTTATCATTTTTCATATAATTGAGAGTTATCTCGCTCGATCTGGACCAAATCCATTATTCATGCGTGGCTTCTCCTTTCTCACTCCATGCAATATTATTATAATTAGATTCCAATATTATTATCTATATAGAAAATCTTTTTTTTAGACAGCAAGATTTGAATATTCCTTTCATAAGTCATAAAAACCTAAATTAAAAAGTTTTTCAATTTTCATTCTGAGATCTATTTTAAAAGAAAAAAAAAATTGGGCAATGGAGAAACTGCGGCTGAACTATATTGGCTTCGTTTAACCACAACCGCGCACCTTGCCCCAATTATCCACGCACTCGTGCAATCTTATATAACGTATGCGCCTTCCTCCCGCATCCTTTATCGTTATTTTTACGCGCCATCGTCAACGGGTGGATATTATGCAAAAATACACGAGCAGCACACGCCCCCGTCCCTCTATACGCCCTCTTTTCCGGTGTCGATCCTCATTATCCGGGCGCGCGCGGCTGTATTATATTTGGAGCGATCTCGAAAAAAATGGGTTAATGAATTACTGATACACAGCGATGCGAGTCCACCCGATGTTATATATATATATATATATATATATATATATATATATATATAAATTATATATAATACAATATCATGTAAGAATATATGTACGAAACTTAGAGCTAAGATAGTGAACGCCAGGGGCCTCATTGCAAGTCTCCGCTGAATCGGGAAGGGGATAACGCTTATCGGGATAAGAAATAAATATACGCTGCGCTGGGATGCGATAATAGTATCCTTGGTATTCTCAATTAATTCGAAACTTTATTGTTTCAGCGGGCCTGAATCAGGGTTGAGCTAGATGAATTACAAACGACGATACTTGAAGAATGGAGGTACGCTTAACAGATTTCGTTCGAATCATCAGAATTATTTTATTTATTTTCTTTGGAGTCGGAATTCTGAATTTTTAAATTTGTCGGTAAGCCGAATCTGGCTGATTGAGACGATGCATAGTTGTGACGACGTCCTTTGTCAAAGATTTATTATTGCTATAATTTGATATGCTCATTGCCAGCTTTATAGGTTATTTTCTATTTAAAAATATCATTACAATTAATTATAAAAGAAAGAAATTTATATGAAAAGGTGGAAAATCATACATTCAATTATCATGAATATCGTTGATTAAATATTTTAGGATCGAGCAATGGACAAACTTATTTTTCTTTGTTGCTGCCAAAAGATCTCATAAACGTAATATTTAAAGAAGTTTAGATAAATGCTATTTGATTTTGTGGAAAATATATTACTTGAACATGTCATTGTGTGTGTGTGTGTGTGTGTATGTGTAAAATCGATAAAGGAGGAAATTGAGCAATATAGGGATTTTTTTTCGTCACAATCCCTTATTATGAGGGTAACTTTAAACAAAAGCGGAAGGCACAGAGAACTTGGAAGGGAAATTAAAGATAACGGTATGTTGAACCGGCTTACGGGATTTTCTTTGACAAAATTAGCCGAGATTATGGAGACTAATCTAATTTTCATGGTTTACATTACGCTTTATCGTGAGGCAGCAGCGTATACTCTAAAAATAAATATAGCATAGTTTTAAACTAATGAATTTGTCCAGATGCGTTATAGTGCAAGAAACCAATGTGCCGCGACGTATTGGACAACTTACTATCGCATTGTATATAAACATTTCCAATGTTCATGAGTTAATTTTTATTTCTGTCGAATTTCGGTTTATTTCCCGTAAATGAGCTTAGAATCAATTTTAATTTTAAACGCCTATAAAATAAATTTAATCAATTAATAAAATTATTAATTTATGATCGTAGTTACGATTATCGTTCAAGACTTTTACGCTGAAAGACTTCTTTTTCCATTCGATTAAAATTAATGCCCGAATAAAAAATTCCTTGTGTATTTTTCCTTAAAGTTTCTAGAATTATATCCCCCGACTGCACATGAGCCGTAAGCACATCGAGGGAGATAAACGAACGCAACAACAGCTCACCCGACGAATTATCGAGCGTTTATACAATTCCTTTCCATAAACGGCACCGAGCACCGCTTCGCCTCTCATTCGCACGTCCTCCTCGTGGAATATCTAAACCCCCCCCCCACGGCCGCCTTCCCAAAAACCCCTTCGAACGACACCGGGCTACGCCCGGGAACGGCCGCATTATCATGCCGCGGCCGGCGATCTTCGACTGCGCAGTGCCGAGAGGCCCTGCCCCTCCGCCGCCAGGCCGCCCCGTAAAATCTCGAACTCGACGCGATGCCTCGTGCCACCCCAACCGAGCCCCCCTCTGCCCGCTCGCGCCGCGCCGATAGAAACTTCGCGTCGGCGACCGATTTGGAATTCGCAATGGGCTCGCTACCGGCGTGGGAGGGGGGGGAGTAGGGAAATTATGCAAAAAAAAAAACCCGCGCGGCGTGTGCCGCGTGCCCCGGAGTCTCGAGAGTCGCGCGACCCTCGCTCTGCAGAGAACGAAAATCGAATATGTAAAAGTCCGCCCGCCCCTCCCCAGCCCGACGGATATTATTGTCTCTTTGCGAGCGTTTAATGCGACGACGATACACGGCGGCGCATCGCTGCCGTTAGCACGGCCGCGAGCGATATAAGCAAGGGAGATCGGTTCGCCTCGACTAGTCGGAAGATACATCTTCTTTTCTTTTTCTGTTGCATCTTTCTTCTTTTCTTATTGCAATTTCTTCTATATACATTATTTTATTGGATCTCGCAGGGGGGGGGAGCGCTTTTATCCCCGCTTTAGTCCTCGCTCGGCTTTGACACGAGACGAGATGAGGTGAGATGCGAGACAGCGAGGAAGCGGAGATTCAAAGGTGTGTACCGGTGCATAATGAACGGTGCTTCCTTGTAGATAAGGAGACGAGGCAAGAGGCGAGATGGATACGTAGATTGGTAATTTTGTAGAATATCTGGTGTTATATGGATGTATACATAGGGCGCACAGCTAATTTAGAATCGGCACCTCTACGTTTTCAAAGGGGAAATTCATTTGCGTCGAATTTCCAGCCGTAAGGTAAGATTTTCCCTGTACACTTCATATATATTACGTGTGTTCATCTCGGATTACGGATACGGCATTTTTAGAAAAAAGAAGACCCACTCGAAATTGGAATCAATGAAAATTGCCGCTCTCTGAATTAACAGTGGCACTGCCACTAGTAAATCAACGACTGGTCTCCTGATTCTCCAGCGTTACTTCGCTTTGAACTGGATAATCGGCGAAATAATTGACTATACTTCGGCAGCGACGATTTCAATGATCTTTTTTTTTTTCTTTAACAGTGCGGGGTGAACTGCGTCGTTTTAAATTTAAGCGGGCACGGAATACATTGCCACGGCCCTTCGTAAGTTCGGAGCGGGCACGATGTACCGGGATAGACGGGCGAAGAGTAAAGTGAGAAAAGTTTTAAATCGTCGAGCTAATATTATACGCGAGTAGAGGACGAAAAGACGTCGCGTCGCCTATTATGAACTTGGCGAGTCCGTAAAGACCTCCTACCCACCCCGGCACCGCCAATAAGGTCATTTAGTTTTAAGTGATCGCGCTAATGGGGGCGCCTTCTTCATTATTATGGCTATTCTTGTAGGCGGAACGCGCCCATCCCTAGCGTCGCCGGCTGCTTCAACGAGGGGGAGAAAGTAACGAGAGCCCCGGCTATACGCGCATAACGAAAACTTTCGTTAACGTAGCGCTTAATCAACGAGCTTCTGACCTCGATTGTTTGTAAAAACCAAAAAAAAAAAAAAAAAAAAAACAAACAAACGCGTAAAACAAGAGTAATTAAGGATCTTACGTGGCTTCGAAGAATCGAAGCAGCCAAGAAGTAAGCGCTGTATTACGCGGGCACGAAAAATTTTGACACTTTAGCCGAACCGCTTTAATTTTACGAATCGAGGCGAAGAAAAATTCGTTCGAGTAAAATTTCTGCATTCATTGTCCTTTGCAATGTGCATCGGTACTTTTTTTGTTGTTGCAATTTCTTGTAATGTCGAAGGAAATTAAACACCGACATTGACTTTAACCGCCATAATCATCATAATACTTTGGGGTGAACGGTATTTACAGCCGAGGACATTTTAATCTCTCCCGTGAATGATATCCAAGAAGAGACAATAATTTTTAGGTATTTTGAAAGTTATTATACGGTAACCTTGGCTTTGACCTAGCCCTTCATCTTCAAGATAAATGGGAGTTTAATTCAATTTTTTTGAAACAAAAGCACCATTTCATTTATTATATCTATACTATAAATCTTGAACTTCCGAAGTTCATTTCAAGATCAAACAGAGAGTTTGGACGAATCTACCCGTGCAGTTAATCTGACGATTTCGGAATGGACAAATCGCTAAGATAAAAGTGTCAGGCATTCTGAAGGAAAAAATTATGAGTCTCGGATCGACCATAATGAACAAAGTCGCATGATACAAATGACAAATGGTACAAGACTTAGAAATTATGTAATTTTATAAGGTAAAGATCGGCCGTTCTCCATTGCATAAAATTTACTTTTAAAATCATTTTTCAGAGTTATTTGAATGTTAAGGTGGGTTATTTTAGCGTTTTTTTAAGGAAATAACCTATTTTTAATAGCCAGTCCTAAAAGATTCCGATTAATCGACAAATTAATTTCGAAAATGGATTCCTTAAAAATTTTTCATTCGCCATACAATAATTTTCGGAAATCAAATTTTTTATAGTATTCAGAACGTAGAATACCATGTTCGTTTGATTTTTTATAATAAAAAATAGAGTTTCTGTTTTAAAATATTACGTTGATCATCAAGTAACCTTGAAGTCGTAAATTAATGTGAAAACGAAGGTCATCGTAAGTTGATCCCAACTAATCCAACAACTTGCCTTAAGCCCCTTTTTAACAAAAGTGTCATGGCCCAAGCTGTTTATTTATTGAGCTTTAAATGTACTCATTCTACTCTTATTGAAAATTAATACGAAGTACTATCTATGACGGTGTAGAAAATAACAATATGATATATATATATATATTCAATTATACAAAAAATTACATATAAAGTAAAATAATAAATCGCTATTGTAGCTTACGTTTTAATTATCTAAGGTTCAAATGCATACATTATAATAACATAGAAAATTCAACTGACAAATGGAGATGCCAGTTACCGGTTTGCTTTGTATAGAAACAAAAATAATAGAGCGATATATCGGAATATTTACTGACAAAATTTTTACGAAAAAAAAACAACAACAACAACGAGAGCACCTCCCGGCTCAGTCCATATAGCCTCCGGTGCACAGTGTAAAGTGCGAGGACTTTTAGTATCTACAGAAATTTTTCGCGTTATGAGTGAAACAGTTCTGGGGGGGTAAAAATTGAACCCGTTTAATCGACGATTTTTTTGCCTTCCGCTCCGATTGCGTTATAGTATTTTTGGTTCATCGTTTTATTAGTATGTGTACGAAGTAGCCACGCCTACGATTTGCAATTTGTATGGATATCAATTTATGTTTTAATAATAAGCTTATACTTAGTAAAAGCAGAGAAGGGGACGATTGAGATGAATTAAGTAATTTTCAACGTTTAAGTAAAAAATGTAGTCATATTTGTAATTAAAAACATTGAAAAAATGGAAAAAGTGTCTACTATTGTGGTAGCTGCTGCGTCTTGGGTATTGTAAGATGTTTGTACCATATCGCTCACATAGATATATATATATATATATCGGCGTCTTTTCTTGTGAGAAAAAAATTTCGCTCACGGCAATATAATAGCTGCGGATGCGCGCGTGCATATGTGTGTAATGTTTTGCGGATTGCGACTTGGATATTACGGTATCATACAGCGTGAGGTCTAAAAATTTCACGAACCTCATCATGACGAAATTTCCTGGTTCAATTAATTTAAATAACTTGATTCATTCCTGATATGCAATTATCCGAATTTCTAATTTTAATTTCGTAAACTTTTATGCCTATATTCCATTTGCATTTTTTTTTTTTCACGAACGATATTGAGTAAGTGCAAGCGTTGAATTTCTCTATATTCATTCTGAAGTATCCTTAGTAATTAAACACTTATTAACGATCGCCTTTAACTATTTTTTCTCAATTCGATTGTTGAAAATCGATTTTATTAATAAAATTTAACGATTACGACAATATTAAATTATTGAACTAGCTTGAATTCCTAGTCCCCTAAAAGATCAAACAAAGATGAAATGATTTTTTCCCTACTTATTGCTTGCTAATTCAACGCGTCGTGCTGTCAGAACTTTCCAACGGCTCCGCCCTCCACTGACGAGAATCGCGAAAGAACTTGCCCAAACGACACGAGCGACCCTCGCGACGAACCGAGGCAGATCGCACGGGCGTCGAACGAGGCTCGCGCGTTCGCTCGTCGCAGTGTCCCCGATTGCGCACGCAAGAAAAGTATAAATGACGGCCCATCCCGGTGCGGACCTGGATCGTGGCTCTACGTCTGGCGCGCGCGCGCGCGCGCGCTTCCCGTCGTCGGGCGTAACGGGGCGGCCGCGCAGGCGCGTCCCTTTATCGACGGACGCTGCGAGAGCCGCCTGCCCACGGCCCCCGCCGGCTGATTAGCCGCGGCTGTATCGAGGAGTGCATCGGCTAATTAGGCGTTCTTCGCCCGATGCTCTTTCGGTCGTTTTGCTTTTCAATGCTATATAGCCTCTCTCGGTTTCTTTTTCTTTTACTCTATATATGCATCGTACGAAGAAGGCGTTCGGATTTGGCGAATTGAAATCGACGACCGAGTTTGAATTTTTGTTTGTTTGTTTTTTAATTTTTTTCTCGACAATAGACGGTTTTGCTTTTTGCAAACCCAAAGCCGGGAAATCGGTGTAAGCGATCTATCGGGAAATCCGAGGGGCTTAACCGACAAACTGATTCAGTTTTGGGACAAGAGCCGATATTTGTTCTCCCGTTCGCCTGTTTTTTTCTGACTTGTCACTTTCGTGCGGGACTTCTTCGTGTCACTGAAGCAATTATATTTTTGTTTATATATTCAAACATAGATTTTTCACACTGCTTCAGCATTCCAACAATGACTCTTTTTTTTATAGGCGCTTATTTCGTAACGACTGCTTTGATTATATTCTGAATTACAAATGTGTATATATAATAAATAAAACAGAATATGAATTTACTTCCATGCATTATTTGCAATTGATAAAAGTCCAAATTCAAGTCGAGTCTAAAAAATCCTTGAAATTGAGCGCACAGATTAGTTGCAATTAATGCATGAAAATAATCTTTCTATTTCATTTAGATTTTGGTTTCAAGTTCAATTGAATAATGTATAAAACGAAGATACATATATGCCATTAAATTTATACACTTTTCGTGCATCAAGTGTTTGTAATTATATGTCTGAAAAGGATTTTCTTTCTAGAATACGTATTCGCGCTAAATTTATTTTAGACATACCTATTATGAATCATTGCATAGATAATCTATTAAAATATATAGGTATACATATATTAGTCAAAGAAATTTGCAAATTAAAACCAAATTGAGGATCCGAAGAAGTGACTCGTTCAGTAGTCGCTAATATTTAAAAAAAAACATTACGATTTTTTCCACCGATAAAGAAAAAACGTGTGTAAATTAGTTTTTGATAAAATAGAAAATGTGAATCTGAATGGAATATCAAAGGCAGACGATTGGGGGGGGGGGCAGGTTTGAAGTGTCCTGAGTCAAAAATTGGATCTGCTATTCAGATGGGCCTCTTTTAGTTCGTTACAGTTTCGTCCTTCGAACTTTTTCTTACAGTTTCAAGGTGTTCTAGTATGTAAGTTGAGTAGAGATACTTTTATATATATATATATATATATATATATATATATATATATATATATCACTCATTTATTCCAGTGCCTCCAATAAACTAAGTATAATAAAAGTAGCTCTTTAAATGTAAATTCAAAGCTTACCACGCCCGTTACAATCACTGAACCAGTGCGTAACGCCTTCATTCACTATCCAAAAAGATAACAGATCGAAATCGCTTGTGGCGTTTCTTGCTCTCTCCCTTTCTATCTATCTCTCTCTCTCTCTCTCTCTTTCTCTCTGTCTCTCTTTCTCTCTCTCTCCGTTTTTCTCGTCGAATTTTACATCTACATACCATGAATGTATATATATATATATAAATACATAATAGAAAAGCCGAGCTGTCGAGCAACCGCGCGCGCGCGCGCGCGTGCGATGCCAACAAGATAGAATCTCGCGCGTTACGCAGTTTAATCGCAACGCGGTGCCATCGCGCGAGTGCGCGCGCGCGCGCGCCAGGCCATTATTCTCAATGCGCGCGCCCGAGCGCTCCGCGTAAGAGGCTGCGGCTTGGTAGAGGCGGCGGAAAAGAATCAGCGGTTTTTCGCCGACAGCCGCACTCTACCTATATTGCTATACTGTATTGCACAGGTGCGGCGCGGCCGGAACTGCTGGCGCACGTCTATGTAACTGTACCGCTTATATATATAGATATATATATATATATATATATATATATATATATATATATATATATAGCACAGCTCGCTGCAAAACTAGTTCTATTATACGCGGAAAAACGCATAAGCGCGTTCCGTTCTTATTTCTTTTATTTTCTTAATTTTTTTTTTTTTTTTTTTGGTTTTTACAAGGAGAAAAACGATGCGTTATTATGCTTTCCGGTATGGAATTCCAGCTAAGGTTTTTCTTTTTTTGTTCGTAATTTTTAACAGAGTCGTTTTCTTACGGTGCATTGCCAATTGAGATCTCTCGGAGAGTGCGAGCCCATGAGATGCGGATCAGAGGATTTTCTTCGTTTTGATCATACAGGCGGCGATTACTTTATACGGTCTGAATTTTTATTTTAAAACTTATACATTGTTAATCGTAATATTATGTCGCGGTCGAGTCAAGAACCGAAGAGGATCTTCGAATATCTGATAATTAAAGGGTTTGCATACGAAATTTTTTCCATTTATTCAAAAGTAAAACAATGCATTGCTTATAGTGTTATGTTTTTCCCGTAGCGTATGAAAATGGTAAAATGGTAAAAATAGCTTGATAATCAAAATGCAGACGTAATGTAATTTATTGCTCTGTCTGATTTTTAAATGAACTTAAATTTATCCTAGACTTTTGGCTATCGCAGTATAAGTTTCATTTGTCCGGTAGCTAAATATTTTAAAATCTCAATCGATCTGTAATATATAGGAGCATGCGGTGGATTTTTCGAAATAAATATCTGTTACTGGCAGTGAATAGGAGTGCATTTGTGGAATTTCGAATTCACGTATAAAATAGATCAATCCAAGCCCCCCCCCCCCAAATAATTCGATCCTACGTATTGATGGTCTGTAAAATGTATGACAGTAGCCCACATCGAAGCCTGAAATGCATATTACGAATGTCGGAGTTAAATTTATATTACATTCTCGTCTAATGCTATTTACGGAATTATGTCATCGGCTGACGTCGAAGTATTTCATTAGTTTCGTATGAATTGATACCGCGAATGGTGAGGGATATTTATTCCATGACATATATATATATATATATATATATATATATATATATATATATATATACATATATACATATATACATATATACATATATACATATATCCGTTGCGCCAACGAAAAAAATGTGCATCCTTCGCGTAAACGTCTTATATTACGTAATTTAAGGCGATTAATTATATAATTAATAATAATTTATTTCGATTATTGGTAAAATAAATATAGTTTATTGTTTTACGAGTAAAAGATTTTTACCTAATTACCGGTCTGTAATCGACTTTACGAAACTGCAGACTCTTATCTGCGTTATCAGCGAGAAAACCGTTTTTTATCTGCGCGACTTTATCTCGATTACGAAGCCTTGTACCGGTAAATATGAGATTATCGATGAGGAAAAAAAAGAAGAGCCGTAAATAATTTTACAAATGCACTTTTTTAAGAATTGAAAAAAGAATCAACCTGCCCAGGTATGTATATATATATATATATATATATATATATATATATATATATATATATATAACTCGAGAGAAACCGAGGGATCGTCTCGAGACTTTTTTTTTTAACTAGTCCAATATCTGTTATTTTTACGATGCAATTTTAAGTTTCACGAGACTACAGTGTTTTTTTTTCTTCTTTTGTTTAATTTACTTTTATCTTGTAACAATGTGCTCATTTTTTTCTCTCAAATTGCCTCGGACAAAGTGTCGACCTAAATATTTTTGCACCGCGTCAATAAAGATAGCTATACCGGTAATTTTTGTGTTTTTTTTTTGTCAAGAAAATACATGCTTGCATGGTGTTGATTTTGTTAAAATTTGAAAATCAATTCGTTGAAATGTACAGGATTAAAGAGATTTTACCTGCATAGCTGAAATTTCGTAATTTCATGGCGTTACACGGTCAAAAGTTAAATTTACGTTGTGAGCAATGTTGATAAAATTTTATAATTAGAAACTTTTTTAATAGGTTTTTTTTTTCTTAACGCAATGAAAAGTTTTAATTAGTTTTAACTACATTTAACGGTGATAAAAAGAAATATTACGCGGTACAATATTGAAATATTGGCTTGCAATTCGCGCCGGATTTTTTTCTTTTTTACTTCATACGTTTTCACATATATTTTTTGTATGTTTGCCAAATAGACTCGTTTATATTACGTAATTATTTATCAACGATACATATATTCCTCAGAATTGACCCCAATTAACTGAATGTAATATTTACGTTAATCTTATTGAGCGAATCAGCTCTAATTTTCATTAATTATTATTTATGAACAATGATCTATTGTTGAATCAAATTAATTGAAATATTTATTGAAGATAGGAGGAAGAACGTTAAAAATGAAATTTTGAAGGATATAGATTTAATGGTATCGAGCGGATATTAGCAGGTTTCTGCTGAAAATCGACGAAAATGTTAAATACGCCGGAAAACTGCGGGCTCTAATGAACTACCGTGGGGGGCGCTTTTTCGACGAAAATTTATCCGTACCAACTATTTGTCATCATTAATCCTCCCGTATAAGTATAGGGGAGCGTCGCTAATTTATCACGCGTCCGCATTCCCAAGTCCGCGCTGATACGAGAACAATCCATTCTCTCCTTAACATCCGGCGTCCTTAATACTCTCTCCTTATCGCGCCGTGCTAATCCAGTGTACGACTCGAAAACAATTCTACCCCGGTGCCCTCCCCCATCCTCCATTCCACCGCACTGCCAGTTCGCGATTTCATTGACGTTTACATCTATGGCGCGGGCAGCACCCGTCCTTATACGGGGTGTTCAAGATTCATGAAGTATCTGGAGAATCGCGCGAACGAGAGAAAATTCGCTGGAATATTCACTATCCTAGAAAATTCACTAGTAATGAGCGGACCTTGCACCGTCGATTGATGGTTTTTTTTTTTCTCTTAAATTCGTTCCGATCCAAAGGTGATTTTAAAAGCCAGAAGTATATTGCTTTCTTTTACATTTTTAATTAACCTTTGTTGAGTCCGAATTTGACATCGGCAAAAATTCTAATTAAAAAAGTTAAAATACATACATATCTAGAAATTCATGGTTTGTCGTAATTATTATTTGAAATTGTGCTCAAATTGCAATATAGGAATATGCCATGAAGAAACATATGTGACCATCCAGTCTCTCTCTCTCTCTCTCTCTCTCTCTCTCTCTCTCTCTCTCTCTCTCTCTCTCTCTCTCTCTCTCTCTTCCTCTTTCGCTGTTAGAGATGAATAGAGGTCTCGGACAAAAGAACATATGTGTTATAGGAATCATTGCTGAGCATATGTTACATCTAATATAAAAAGAAAAATATTTAATCGCATGAAAATGAAAATTACGTTTAAAGATCAATTATATTTATTTCTATATATTTATAAATGAATAAAATAAATGTAAATATGTCATATTTTATGACTTTATTTTTGCTTACATTCTGAGATTATCAGACAATCAATATAGCAAAAAAGAAAATTTATGGCATAATAACGTTATTCCATCTTCGTTTTTCTTACAGTTATTATCCTAAGATCTACGATTCATTTCCTTTTAATTTACACTTGAAGCAACAACAAAACAACAAAAAGATTGAGTAATTTTTATTGTTGGACAGTATGAGCATTTCATTTGATTCAAATATCCCCTCCCACTAGTTGTAGAACGCAAGTATTTGTGACATTATGTGCATGCATAATTTCCAAATTAAATTCAACTTCAAAAATCTTCAATTGCAATTGCAAACAGAAAAGTATACATTTTATGATATTTCATCTATATTAACTACTAGACTTGGATTATTTATTAAAAAGAAAAAAAAATAAACAAACAATCTGCCGATCTGAAAAACTGACTTTTAGTCGGAGAGTACAGTTGAAAACACGAAAATATCAGAAATCGACGATGCGACATCCATTTATACAAAATTGACAGAGTTTCGCGAACTTTGCGCTTTTGCTCGATATTCTAGATTTGAAAAGGAATGGATGGTCGGATGATTTTTTGAACACCCTTTATACACGACTAACGAAAAACAACGCGCACACCTCCCTCTCGAGACCTCGCCTTCTCCCCACCGTCCCCACCATTGTCCGGCATTTCCCTTTTCGCGCAAAAACTACTCTGTGTACGTCGCAAAAAAAAAAAAAAACCCCACGTGCGGGCGCAACAAACGCCCGTGAGTATGCGCAGCCTCGCGGCCAAAGCCCATATTACCGCGCCCGCGCGGGCGGCTGACGAGCGCGCATCGACCCCGCAGCAGTCCCCTGCATATATATATATATATATATATATATATATATATATATATATATATATATATATAGGTAAGCGTGAATGCCCGCCGGGGAGAAAGAGGAGAGTACAAGGGAGAGTATGTACCACCGGAATTCCGCTTTCCAATCTCCCCGTATGTGTGCCTGTCGGGTTGGGGATGGTACAGGTACATATATATACACTGGCCGATATACACGTATAGAGGCTCAGCGCCCCGAATATTCGCCTGCATCTGTCGGCGAGGAGCGGAATTTCCTTCCAAGAGTCAGAGAAGGGAAGAACGTGAATTTCTTGCAGTATGTACGTGCTGCGCGATATTCGCGTGGATTCGGTATGTATTATGTGTATATAACGTCACCGGGGCCATTTATCAAGCGTTTTTACGGCACGCGAAAGTTGCCGTAGAGGGCATTACGAGCAAAACGATGTCGATAGATGTTTGTTTATTCGTCCATTTATTTATCGACTTTGGAGCCTTATGATACTTCTGCAATGTATAAGTTTGCAATGTACAATGAAAATAATAATAAGGAGAGATCTCGACATTTGGGCGACGGATTTGGCCCAGATTTACCGAGATAACTTTGATGATGTATAAAACTATCGTTGTAAAGTTTTATTTGAAGTACAGGGAAGTCTAATTCTGTAATTACGAAAGTACTATATCTTGTGGGAATGAGATATAGCATTAGGTCCTAAAACTTTACAAGGCTCATTTTGGATGCAATCAGTGTTACCTCATTCAATCTGGACAAAATCCGTTACCCAAACATCGTGCGCCTCTCTTTATAAAATAGGAATGGAATTGAATGCAACTGAGAAGTTGATATGGGAATTTCGAAAATAATGGCTGTGTACGAGTTAATCGTAGTAACGCAGCTTATGTAAATATTCAAACTGGATTTGGCGCAGAATGAAATTACTAAAAAAACCGAGAGGATTAAAAGAAGCTGAAGATTTAAATTTGAACAGTTAATCAACTAGGTGAATTGAAGATACTATGCAATATTTTTATACTATGCAACTATTTCTAATTCTCGATTTCAATTAAAATATTTTATGAGATTTGAAAACTACGTTTCACGATATTCACGATTAATGCTTAGAGGAATGGAAAGCGTAATTCGATGTATAAACTTATCTTTATGCAGATATCTCGTATCGCTCCAAGTGTAGATATAATATCGAGTTATAAAGCAATCACTAATCGAGTTACCGTTAATAGAACTATGTAGAGCTTTAAAGACAACCTGCATATCATAATATAATTGCCTAGAATGTTAATAGTTAGTCAATTTCAGGGAAGCCTTGGGGATAAAAAATCGTAATCCAGAAATTTCATAGAATGAGAAGTTTTAGAGAAGCAATAGGGTTGGAATGTTAATTGTATTAATGTCAAATAAAAAGTCCAGATTATGAAGCTATCAATTAGCAGGGATAAGACCAAAGGCAGAAAAATCAAGAAATCGTGTATTTATGGGAAAATGGACTTTTAACTCAAAGAAAATACGATGCCAAAAGTTATTCTTCAATAATGCAATTTTCCTCGTGCAAACTGAAAGCCAAACTGATCTCGAATATATAATTTAAATTGGTCAAAGATAAATGGTTTCACTGTTAATAAGTCAAAGGGCAAACTTATACGCGCCTCTAGGATAAAGTCAAAGTTCCACTTTGATTATACGGGGCTAACCCTTTGCCCATTAATACAGTGTTAACCCTACATTAGGTTTTCGATTAAAACTTGATACTAATTTGGATGCTAAAGCGGTACATTCCTATGCTCGTTTCCAATACTACGAGGTATCGCGGTTTTATGAAAAAGTTTACCCTTTATCTGTATTGATCGTATATTTTAACGTTGTAGTTTAAATTTAGTGTATTTTAAAGTAGCCGTTGTGCATTCTGTTTGGATTTTATAATAGCAGAAATACGTGATTAAATTTGCGATATTGCTCTTCTTTAATTAAGCACAATTTATGTAATATATATATAACTGCATTTTTACTATTATTCGTATGATTGTATAATTTATTTGTGAGTTGTGCTACGCTGACATTATTGCCAACTCTATTATACATCACAACATTGATATCGAACGGTCTTCCTGTTGCATATAAAATGAATAAATAACTTGCAATAAAAGAATCCACCGGAAATCTAAAAATATTAAATCAGGACAATTGGTAGCCTATAAAATTAATACGTCACAATTAAACCCAGAAAAAGAAAAGATTAAGTTAAGAAATGAAAGTGTATAAAGGATAAAAAAGAAATTTAGAGCAAAAAGTGAAGTTTGTAAGTATAGTGTGATAGAGAACTTGTAACTGCTGTATATATATATATATTGTAGTGATAGAGAACTTACAACAACTGAGGTCTCACTCCCGTTCCAATGGGAGAAAATAATTCACCTAACGCAAAAATCGGGCTCAATCGCACACGACGAGTGATCTGAATATTTCATCAGAAACCGTAGACCCGTATAACTAAATCCGCGATCTTTTCCAAAAAGAGTTTGAAAAAAAAAGAACTGTAGAGATATACGATTTCTCGAACGCCGAGTACAGAACTGCTGTTATGACGCGCGAGCGAGGGGGTGCGGCCGGAAATAATATTGAAAAATTCCAATAGCGCGAGCGAAGGAAATTCGATCATCGTTCCTCTTTTGTTTTTTTTTTGTTTTTTGTTTTTTGTTTTTTTTTTTTTTTTGAAGTCAACGTAATTCGATCGAAACGCTATACTGAAAGTGAAGACGCAATCTGTAGTATTTTTGAAGATCTCTATTCTCGCCAATGGCGTAATCATTTCATTCGTTTGTTTAGGTATACGTGTTATTTGAACGTACGATTATTTTGACGTTATTTATGCAAATTAAGTCGTATACGATGTACTGCGTAATTACACTTTCACCTCTTGAATAAAATATAAGGAAAATATTATTACAGAAAAATATTGTTCATATGTGATAATTAATAATTAATGGTTATTTATATTTTTAAAGCTTTAGTGTTATTGATTATTCATAATTGTTACACAGTTTAAAAAATAAACCCAGTTTAAAATTAATTACTTAGTCAGTAGAACTATTATAAAAGAAAAAGTATTATATGAATTTTGTATGTAAGCTGTCAATAAATTTCAACTGAAATTAAACCTTTATTTTAGTTTTATATTGAATAAATAGGTCGAGTTTACTTGAAATCAATAATTGAACATAGAAAATCGATATATTGTAATAAAACAACTATCGGAGTAGCTGAAAATAACATTAATTTTAATAATTTAAAATAATTACTTAATGTTAAAATGAAGAAAAATAAATAATAAATCATGGTATATTGGAACAATAACAATCGTTTTTCAATGTTTAAGAATGAATCAGTATTTCTATATTATTTATTCAATTCATCAACCACTTGAAGTATATATACAAATAATTGAATTTTTATAAAAATACTGACTCATTATTCCTCGATAAAAAGATGTACTTATATTGTTCTATAAAAGGGGTGACATCAAAAATTCATCTAATAGCAAATATTAGAATTATGGAACCAAATCGGAGAGGAGAAAATAGAAGTAATGACACGATTATAAACTTCGATATTTCATCTTGATTACATAATTATAGCAAATTTACAATCCTACCTAAGTACTTCCCTATATCATTACACCCTATACTCCTATCGCTGCACCGTAATTTCTTGTCGTGCGTGCATACCTTGTTTTCCCGCATATACACATCCATTTTCCATATTCAATGCTAATAAAGGTTTTTAAGACCAAAACAGCTGACTGCAAATAAAAATCCATTGTTCTATTAGATACAAGTATCATTTGTACGATTTCTATTAAAAAAATTTTATTATCAATAAGATTTCACCAAGTGTTTGGAAAACAATATTTATTTTTTTTTAACGATTTACGATCCAACAAGTATAAAACGAATTATACCACGAGACCAAGACCGTTATAAATTTATTTCTCGGTAATTATATATATATATATATATATATATATATATATATGTGTGTGTGTGTGTGTATATATATACATACACAGATGAGACTTGTAATTGCTTGGGAATCCGAGGGGACCGGATATCGCTTCGAGTATACGTAATCTAGACAGGCACTCGAGGCATCCTATATATAAAGTACGTCGGCCCACATTGGCGGAGTGTCGAAAAATCGTCGATGCTTTTAATTGAATCAATCTCCTTTCTGATTATATATATATATATATATATATATATATATATATATATATACATCATGTAATCTAGATCACATATAAGGGCTTGGGAATGCGAAATGGCTCGATTCTCATATAACGCGAAACCGCGCGCAAGCCCGCGTCTAATATATATATATATATATATATATATATATATATATATATATATATATATATATATATGTATATATATACTATACAAAGCTTTGCCTATACATACCATACATAGTACATTTATATTCAAACCATTAAATCGAAATTCATTGGCGCTGCATTTAAATTGAATTTAAAGATGTAGGATGGGGGGAGGGACGTGGGTATATCTCGGCCGAGGCGAGCATTCGCCGACAGTTTCCTCGGCGTGTAGTTTCATTCTAGCATTGGCCTCTGTATGTGCATACGAGGTATTCCATATATATATATATATATATATATATATATATATATATATATATATATATATATATAGTTCGGGAACGTATACAGAACAACTAACTTCATTCATGACTTTATCGTTATCGCCCTTGCCACTTGTCGTGCAATATACGCGCAAAGGGGAAAGAGTATTCTAATTATTTATATTTCGTATATTCGCGAATTTAGATACGAAGTTAATTACTTAAATCCTTAAGGTGTGACATAAGAGCGGCTCAATTCAAGAAAGAAACAAAACGGTCATGTATTGGGATAAGCATAATAGACGAATTTTATTGAATGAATTTCAGTAGTTACTTCCAGAAAGTATACGATCAAGACGTTGCAGAGTAACTTAGAAGTTGACATTTCTATTCGATAGATTGCCTTTTCCAAAGTTATGATATAAGATTTTTTTGTCTCGAATTTTAAAGTGTAGAAAGTGAAATCGAAGAGGAAACAGAAAACCTTCTAGGAATTAAAAAATTAATCAGTACGGAAAAAAGGAGTTAACATTTACTCTTAACTTAAGATTAATTCTTGTGCGATAATCAAAAGAACGAGCCCCATGCTAATTAAGAAATGATATTTAGTAATTTAGCAATCATGAATGGATAGTTAAATTATAGGGATTCTGTAACATTTCACGGTCGAATGTCAGAGTTCTATGTGCAGCTATAACCGACGATGATAAAAATCAAAATATAAATAAATGGCGATTAAAAATATTCATTAAAAAACTAATAAATATAGAGAAAATCTCGCGTCAGTTTTAGAAACTAACCCAGATCCTTAGCGTACTAAGTCGCGTTATCTGCCAGAGAATTTGAGATCTAAATTGTAATTGCTGAGACGGGAGTGAGTTATGTAGTCGATATTTCACTCTATGCACAGTTGCGAATTTTTATTTATTTTTTTTTTTTTTTGCTGATATCTTAGAAACTATCAGAGATATGATAAAAGTTGAAAAAATTTTAAGGTTGACCATAAAGTCCAACATGCTTTCGTAAACCTATCTATCGGTATAAGGTCCATCTTGTAATTTGACGAGTACATGAAGTCCCTCGTTCTCTCTCTCTCTCTCTCAGATCAGGGCCGATAATATACAGTCTGTCCGCAAAATTTTCTTTTGCCTTTTTACCAATCCGCCTCGTTCGGCGTGGCTCGCGATGCGCGACTTGCACGAGCGACCTCGGGAGCCACTGTCTTCCGGTATTACGAGGTCGCCGGCGTGCGCAGTCCGCTGCCACTTAAATGATAGCTTCGTGTACCGGATAACCGCGCGGTCCGTTTGTATAAAATATCGATCAGCAGCGCGGTCAATGGCTCTCGTAATCTATGATATTTGCTAAGACGCGGCTTATTAAGCGGATCAAAGTTGATTTCTTGGATCGAATCATCGAGACTCCACATTATCTTCGATAATTGGAATAGATCATCAATTTAATCTATACATGTATTTTAGATTTTTTTTTGGCTCATCTTTGTACGTCTGCGAAGCTCCCTGGCTGAGTTGGGCCGAAATATACCAGACTTCATTTTAGTCTTTCAATGTTATTTTTGAAAATTTTTAGACGCTAGTCGCCATCATCAACGATTCGCTCACATATTTTTCTCGCTGACAATTTTCAAATAATCGAATAATTTTACGTACCTGGTCGAACGCCTACTGGAGGACGAAAAAAATTAATTTTTATCAGAGAAAATCGTATTAGAATGATATTAAATAATTATAATGATGAATTTAATGAGAGAACTCAAGAACTTTTGCTGCCAAAGTTTCGTGAAATAAATAAGCTCACTCTTCTACACGTAATACCAGATCTCTTCGTACAACAGCATTATTAGCATATTCTCGACATCGTCTAATTATAACTAATGCGAGCTTCGAAACAGAAACGTTTATTCTCGGCTGCGAATGGAAACTTCGTTTAAGAAAAAAAGTAGAGATACAATAGTCAAGAACTATAAGTAGCATCGCTCGTTTGAAGTTCATTGTCATTGTCGATATTATATAAATACGATGCGTAGTGTATAATTGGCTAATAAATCGTCTTATTGACTTGTTCGAGCGATAAAAATAAAATTATGTTTTATACTTTCCGAGAAGAAAAAAACTGAAGACAAACTGAAAACTTGTTAAATATTTTAATAATTCGCGAGTTCGCGCTTTTTTAAGATATTAACGCAGAGCTTCCAGCTAACATTACCTTTTGATGGATACTTAATCCGTGTATAATCCGCTCTTTGTCCGATGATTATTTGTTCATTAAAATTGCATAATTTCCATTTTAATCTATTTTTCATTAAATTTTACAGGAAGCTCGTACATGCTCGGAAATTGGTGGTTAAACAATTAAAAAGAAAAAAAAAATTAGAAAGCAGACGCAAAACCATAAAAATCCTAATAATCCCAAGTCATTGTAAATAGATAGAAAGTTTGCTTAAGATATTATACATAAACGCCCTCGCCGGCGAAAGATAGAACAAACCTACTGGCGTCAGAGAAATTATGTTATATTAGATACTTTGGATCTGAACGGATGATGAAGGACATTATGCTGCTGATCTAGTTTGAATTCTAACTGACCATGGTATTTTCAATTCTTTAACCATTTTTAAAAAGTATTTAATATTTTAAATTATTAATGATGAAAAAAAGAATAAAAAGTTTTTTTGCGCAACCGTCACTCTGTTATTGTTCTGTCTTACCTCTTTTCCTTCATGTATCACAGAAAAGCCATGCTCCATCATTTCCCGACTGTCACCATAAGCGCTTAGCACCCCCCCCCCCTTCTTCTCCAAGATACCATAGAAGTTCTGCACCTTACTTACGTATGTATGTAATCTTTGAATCTAATGTAACGTAGATAGGAAGTGAGAATACACCGCGCATTTAAATACTAATCATTAGCATATGTATATTAAACAATTTCTGCTTGGGGGATAAGCAGGCGCCATGACATTTCTTCGCCGAGAGAGAAGGTTTCCGACAGTATTAAGTTTACTCTTCATTTCATTCTAATAACATATAACATGTCAACCTATATGGTATATATATATATAGTATTTATAAATAAAGTATTTGAAAAGTATTAAACTTTTTTCTTAACACATAAAACGTATGTATTATGCAAATCAAGTAGATTATTACATAATTTATAAATAGTTGCTCTATGGGAATCTATTTGGTTGTCTTAAACTATGTCCACCAAATTGTCTCGTATTTTGAATGGAAATTCAAACTGTTAATAATATTAAAACGACGTTGAAGCACAGTTGAAGAAATCGCTGTCTAGAGATGAAAAAAGCGTCGTTCGTGCGAAATGAATCGAGAATTTTCATCGACAATTTAGCCGATGTTGTCATTTCTGGACAAATGGATCGTAGAATTTATATTAGCAGTAAATCTCTTCAATGCCTAGATACCATAAAATAATGACTATCGTGACGACTAATTATACTTTTCTCAAAAGCCCGAACTCTCTGAAAGTTTTCCCGACCCTATATTTGTCAGCGCATTTGCAGTATGAGTCTCAGTATGTACATAAGATTTTCCGCGGTCGCCACATAATTTTGGCACTTGGAGATTCTTCGTGTAAAGAGCTGGGCGCGCGCCCGTTCACAGAGAGATATAGTAAATATAAAAGATTGACTTGGTCATACCTCCTCATTTCATTACAATGCACGTATACACATTCGAAACTAGCGGTCGGTTGATTCGCGTGATAAATTGCGTCGCCCGGCAAAAGAGCCTTCGTTACGCGCCTTCGCTAGCCTCTCTCTCTCTCTCTCTCTCTCTCTCTCTCTCTCTCTCCCTCATTATGCCATTATGTATCCGTCTCTACGAGAGTTGGACATGAATTTGAATGAAATGAGAGTTGAGCGGAAAAGAGTCTCTGTGAAGTTTGAGAATTGATAGCAACCGGCAAATACGTCTGAAGATTCTAGCTTATGCTTGGCTTTTCAGTGTCGACTAAAAACTAATATGGATATTTTGCAATTCCTTGTATTTCCAGTAATTAGAAGATATTTTTGTTTTATATACGTTGCTGGGATTGGTGTTCGTTTCGTCTCATAATGAACAGAATATCGCTAAGATCAGATCAAACATGAAAACAGTAGCATGGTGCCCATCGGAACATTTTGAACTAAATTAGTACCTTAAAAGTAGAACATGAAAATTTCTATTAAGTAAATATGCTTATTTATGAATTCGTTACTTCCCTCTTGTATTTCAGTTGTACCTATAGATGAACGATATTTTATCATTCCTTTTCAACCTTTTCTATTTACTAAGAAAATCGCAAAAATTCAAATCTTGAAAGTAATAATTTCATAAATGCTAGCTCTATTTCACGTGGAGAAATAATTTTGGATGCAATGTAAGGTTCTTGAAAAATAAGGTTAATAACATATGAGTAAATACATAATGTTACCATTGCCGAATACATTTAATCAAGATGAGTGGCAATTTTCTAGCATTGTTAAAATTGAAATAATTAGAATATATATATTTAAAACATTAATTTCTACATTATAGTACGATACTCATAGCTCTGATATATCGAACTTATTATATTATAATTAATCAGAATTTACCGAATTCCCGCATTAATTTTTTTTTTTTTCTTGGAAACGAAGCAATCGGGACTGAGCAATACGTCAATATAACAAGCTCAATATATACGCGCGGAATTGCTGGAGTCGGTCAGCGGGCGCCTCTGTATATCGATATAAAGCTGCCGAGATTGCCGAATATTTGGAGAGCTCCGGCGCTCGCCTCTATGGTGGGCGGGGTGCGTCTCGCGGGATAAATCGATGGAGGCGATGATCCGATGAAGGAGCTCGTATATAACGTATTATATAAATAACGAAGCAGTTCGCAGAGTGAAAGAGAGAGAGAGAGAGAGAGAGAGAGAGAGAGAGACGAATGGCCCGATGGGAATCTCGGCCTCGCGATTTATTGTTTTATATTGGCCTGTAAAAATTGCCGGGTAAAACGGAACGGGAGGGAGGGATTTTCTCAGCGACCGAGGCGCTTATTTATCATACGTATTCCGATAATGATGCGCGTTTTCCATTTAGGCAAAAGTGTATAGTGCGAGAGATTCGTATAGATTTCTAATAAAAGTAGAAGTGCGTTTGGTCATTTCGTAAGAACACGGCTATAAAGTGTTACTATGACTTCGGATGAGTATTAATATATATATATATATATATATATATATATATATATATATATATATATATATATCAGTTTGCTCTATCAGTAGGCACAAGTATGATTATTTTGAGGTTCTATTTTATTCCAACGGGAAGATATGTCAAAACCGTACCAAATGAGCATCAGTTACGGGAACGTTTAATTCATTCCTTCAATTTACGAACATCTGCCGATGTCGCGCATCGATTGCCTCCACTGCAGCATAAAATGAAGCCGCTTGAAATGAGAGAGAAAGACAATATGGTCGCGGTAGAAGCCCGTAAACGTACGAACAAGGCTTTCGTCTGAAAGTCAAGCAAAAGAACTTAAGTTAACAGTTATTCGGCAAGTCGTTTCGCATCGTTTAACATCCTTATGGGGATGATTAAAAAACGAGGTAACTGGGTTCTGCGCGAACTAACGCCTGAAGATGTTAAAACCGTTGATATGCTCTTCCGCACGTGCTCATTCGGATCCGAGGACTGGATTTAGAAAATACTTAATTGGAAAATGTTAAGCTACTCATTGTATCGCCTCCTCCCCCCCCCCTTGACCTTGCGCTCTGCTACCATAATTTATTCCGATAGATGGCCCACGATTTATTTTAACAGTGCTTTACATGGTATCAAGATACCAAAAAATTAGGTTGATTCAGTGATACGTAATCGAGGGATGAATCGAGTCTTTCCGCCGTTATATCAGAATGATGTCTGAGAATATGGGAAAAATTAGTGTTAAAGTACTTCCAATAAAACTTCTGATAAAAAAAACTGTATGTAATATTTATTATTTCTAGCGCTATTATAAAAATGCTCTTTTTATCACTATCACTCAATGAACAATTACTTTTTGCATGAAAGATAACCAAAATTAATGGCCAGTAAAGATATGTAAAATAAATTATTGCCGAAAATTAATGAAAGATCGGTTACATATAAATTTCTATTAGTTTCAAGAATAATTGTTGATCGATCTACGCGCAAGCAGAGCATTTGTATTTCTCCTATGTGATACGGAAGATAGGTATAGAGTCGTAAAAATCTAATTGTGCTCGCGCTATCTTTATTAGCCGAGAGGAGCGCCATAAACATTTCGTCGGGCTCGCTCGTCTGCTTTTAGAAAAATTGGTTAAGAGAAAGCTGAGCTAAATCAAAGGAGCCGGCTGAGAAGGTTTATGTAGCGTGTTTCCGAAAAGACTCGCCCAGTCGAATTAAATGGGATGAGTCGTGAACAATCTGATATCGATAATACGGGCGTGAATTTTTTAATCGGACGCAGTTAAAGAGTGGAAGAATGAGTTTTAGAACGATTTACGAGTATAGGGTATAGTCCCGATAACTTCGACCAAGGAAACGCACAACTGCAAATTATATAAAAATCGATATCACCGATTCGACATACGCTCGTGTCGCTGAATCCGCTACTGTACGCACGGCGATCGCTCTGCGAAACTCTCTTTCTCCGCATCTCTCGTTCCAGTCCATATTTCGTCCAAGTAAACTCGCACGTGTAGATCTGCGTTATCGCGACGCGCGCGCCGGCGTACATAAATATTCTGTTGAAAGAAGCCAAACGTCTCGCGGCGAAACTTTCGCACGACGATGGGTCTCATTAATAGAATAAAGATCGACCACCGGTTGAAAAAAAAAAAAATAAATAAATAAAAAGCCATCAATTAAGCCCGTCTCTCGTTCACTCACAATGGCCGGCTCGGCTTCGCGAAATAGCAAATCGATACACGGACTTATTTAGTTTCTGGTGTACCGCTCTCGCGGTTCTCATATATAATATACAATAATTTAACTTTCCCGAGAGAATTTTACATTAAAAACAAGACATTCAATTTGTGTTTGTAGATATATATATAAAAGAAATATATTCTGGCGTATATAAATCTTGATCGACTATGTCGCTGGGACGAGGAAAAGGGTCGTCACATTCGCGCTGCTTCTATATGTATATTATTGATTTATTGGAGCCACCCGCCGTAGAAACGAGAGAAGCCAGATATATATATATATATATATATATATATATATATATATATATATATATATATGTATAATATGGAAATGCAGTTGCGAACCCTTAGAGGAGCTTATTATATATGCATACCTACATATATATGCCAAATTGGATGTATATATTATGCCATTCAGTGAGTATCTATTCCCCGGGGGTCACAGCCGTTGATGTTGACAGCCTTCTTTTTTTTCTCGCCAATATACTCGTCTCTTTTCTATACATTCAATTGACACGGTAAAAAATATGCATTACACAGGTCTATATATACATAATTGCAGCTTTATATGCACGAATCCTAGAGCTACACGACGCCTGGAGGAAAACGAAGATGCAAATCCGCGCTGACCCTGAACAATTAAGATCGTTTGACAAACAAGTGTAAGCGTCGTATGCTAATTAATGTTTTCCCGAGCTGCTGTATCCGCTATTAGCGGGATAAAAATTCAATCGTAGATATGCGATATCTATTTCAGGAGCTTAGGCCGGGTCTTCTTGAACGTTGCACTCACTGCAATTTTTAGTCAGCAAGTTATTTCCTCGAGTACATTAATTTTTCATTACCGTCTCTTCTGAAGTTAATTTCATTTCAGAAATTATTATCGGATAATTCTATACAGGTAAATGGATTATCAATTCTTTTTTAACAATTAAACCAGCATGATTTTCTTTGATCTACTTTATGACTTTGATTTTCATTTCAAGATAGCCATTTTTCATTGAAGCCCACAATCGATGTAAATTAAACACTTCACAATGAGACGAAATGTCATTATTGAACAATCAACAAGATAAGTTGTCGTATGAATGTTTGGCAACATTTAAGCCATTCCTCATACCCTTTGGTGACATTTTTGAGACCTATTTTCGAGTACTGTTTTCGCGATCGCTTATGCGTACAGATTATCGAAATCAATACGTATAAAAATAATGTAAGTTCAATAAAAATGTGAAGGAACTCTGATATGGTAAACTAAAATAAAGCATACCCGCATGAAATTCAAAAGCGCGCTCATTGAAACCATAAAATAGTATAAGAATGACAGAATAAGTATATGGTACAAGAAAAGAATCTGATAAACTCGACACAGCAGCACGAACACCAGCACAAAACAGCGGCTATCCCAAATTCTGACATCGATATTCTGCAAAGGAGATTAAAGAAACATATAGAATTGCCGAACACCAGCACTTTTATCTATGCGATGACCAAGCACAAATGTAGATATTGTACCACGGAATATGACTGATCCGCCAGCTCTCTTCATCCTACAGTTACAGTACAGGTGAAAAGACGTGCATGGCATGAGACAGATCAAATGCGAACCAAATACGCTTTACCTGCATTGAACTTTACTTGCCACACGTATGAAACCTCGGAAACCCACACACACACACACACACACACACACACACACATTATTTATTGGGGTCAAAATTCAATAAACAATTAGGTAAGGCGACAAACATTCATTCATCCATATATGAACATGTATCTTCCTGTGCAAAGGTACATATGTCTTTTAAGTTAAACATAAACTCACTCGAAGGGAGGCATACAACTTGTCTCCGAAATTACCTGGAATCCTGGAATACCAGACACACAAGATTTTTAGGCCATAAAAAGTCGAGCTCCTAGACGATTAAGACTCAGTTTCTCTCCATGGAATAGACAAAGCAGGTCTTGGAACAGAGGAGAAGCCTCTTAGATGAGTTGATATTAGGCCAAATTATGGATTTAAAGCCGATCCCAGACAGATGGAGGTAGCTCCGTGAGGCCGCCAATCGCTGGAGCTTCTGGCGATTAATATACTATATACTATTACTAAACAAAGGTCGATCAAACTCGTGACGCAATGCGAAACCTGCAAGTACATATACTTGAACGAATCTCACTGGCTGTACAATTATTTATTCGTAATCAAGCCGAATACGCCATTGATTATAGAACTTTACAAACTATTTGAATCAGTTTAGTCAGAGTATTAGGTAGCAGAACGTGAGCTAAGACCTCTCTGCCATTTAGCTAGCATGATATCTCATATCTAGAGAGATACTGTCGCCTCCGACTTTCAGAGGCCAAATTTTTATTTCGTATAACGCTCGTATAGTGAATTCGCATATAGCTGAGCTAGACAATCGTAAGCTTAAGTATAGGGTAGTACTAATCTAAATTTCGGTAAAACGTTTTTTAGGATTATAGCTCATCTATTTATAGCTTGACAATATTCGTATAATCTATAAAAGATAATTTTATCAATATGCTAGTATCAATTTAAAGTATTGTGATTTATTCAATAAAATGAAATCTTTTCCAAGTTCAAGGTTTCACCTAGATAATGATTAGATTATTATTAGTTTGACTATTTCAACGAGTAAGAATATTGATCTTGGCACTTTTTTTAACTGTTTTATGGCATCATTCTTATCATCGTCTTAAATAAATATAAAAACATTACACTACTTTTCTCATATCTATCAAACTTAATATCGCCGCAGAAGAAGCTAAGGACATTAGGGAATAAAATTGGCTTTTCTTGGCCTAGAAATCGTGCATTATCATACACCGATATATATCTGTTCTAACATTAGCCATAGATTGAGATAAAATTCGATTTTTTTTTGCTTCCGAATAAATATTTACTTACCGAGTTAATATTCTTGGTTATATAAAAACCAAGGACCTCTACATAGATTAGAATACTTCTCCCCGATCGTTTGCTGTTATTATTCACCTTAATCAATTATTTATAATCGAAAATACGTATCGTCAGCTATGTCCGCCTTCTTATACTTGGATATAACGGAAGCTTACTTCGAAACAAACAGTTTTACGTACACACACACACACACACACACACACACACACACACACACACACACACACACACACACACACAGCCATCATCCGCAATATCTCGCCGCACGCACGCACTCAATGGCACGACGTAAGCCCCCAAAGAATCTTCGATCGGATTCTCGTCGACGTCGTCGTCGTCGTCGTCTGGCATCGCATCGGCCTTCTATATAGGGCGCGTCGCCCGCGTGCATCGTGGCTCTTCGAGAAGTATACAGCAGCTTTGCGGTTAAGCTGCAATCAATCTTGCGGGACGAAGGCAAAGAGAGAGAGGGTGAGAGAGAGAGAGAGAGAGAGAGAGAGAGAGAGAGTGGCAGAGAGAGGGCGAGAGAGAGAGAGAGAGAGCACAAGAGAAAGAGGTAATGCGAGCATCAAAGACGCCCGCGCACCAAAGAGAAAGAGAGAAAAAGCAAAACCGGCCGCACACAGAGAAAGAGAGAGGGAGGGAGGGGACTCCGACGCGGTGACTCGAGTAATCGCGCAATTACGCACTTAGCCGAGAGACGGGGAGGGGCGCTTAATAACAGGCGATGTTATCTTATTACAAGAGTGACGAATATATATATATATATATATATATATATATATATATATATAATACGAATGAGAAGTAGAGAGGTGCGGATGTATACATATAGGTATACATGACGCGTGGGTATGCGCGCGTGAAGGAAGTGAGAGCAGGTTGCAATGCGTCCATATAACTATAGGCTATCGCTTATTTCGTGCAAAGAGAAAACTGAACGTACAGTAGGGCTGCTGTCGCCGACGCTTGTTTTTTTTTTTTTTTTTTTTTGTTTTGCCGATCTTGCAAATGGCGATGTTGGCGTATTGATTGAACAGTGACGTGCAGGATTAATTGTTTACTTATTAAATTATGCGAAGTGATTATTAATATGTAAATGATGAACTTTGAACGGCTATTGTCGCGTCTAAAAATGCGATCAGGGCGTCAATACGTTTACACACTTGAAATGTCGAATCGCGTGCGCTAGCTCTATGAATGATTTTGTTTTTTTTTCTTCAAACAGTAGCGAGTTATTCTAATTCACGTGGCAAGATCTAATTTTTTAGTTGCAGTCAGCTCAAGTACGTAGCTTGACTTTCGCGAGCGAGAGCAAAGTAAATCCCTTTTGTCGAACAACAGTTTGGCACTCGGCGGAAGCTCCCTTATCTTTTACTTCGAGTTGCTTTAAAGCATCTGACCGCTGTCGATAGCAAAAGCTAGAGCAATTTTCGTTAAACGGCTGTTATTCGCTTCGTTGGACTATTAAGTAAGATAAATCTGCATCTTTCTCTCTCTCTCTCTCTCTCTCTCTTTCAATTCCGAGTAGAACATGATGTACAATGTAAGCAGTGTGACTTTATCAATATTATCCTCTCCTCTAATCTAATTGTTTCTTGATCACAAGAAAAATTCAAGAGTTCTTACTGATTTTGCACCTATAAAGTATTACACTAAATCGATTTAAACATTGGGGGTTAACTAATGCCATAATATTCGTAACGAAGATTCGTTCCATTTTCTCTTTCATTATTTTATGTTTTACTCATTCATCATCTATATCTTGATTTTTTTTTTTTTTGAAATTAAGCTAAACGATATGAATAATTTTTTGAAAAAATCTATAGAACAGCGTGTGGTATTGAGCGCGGATGAATTTTTTTACTGCGACCTTGCTCGTATAAATATGAAATTTTTAGCCATTCGGAACGTAGCGATTTCAAATAATAAAAGAAAAAACAAACAAGCGAAAATTAATATCGATCGAAGTTCCGAGGAATAAGCGATATATTGCATCGATGCCCGTGGAATGAAGAAAAAAAAGAAAAAATATGGCTACCTTCCCACCTCCCTCCAACCAAAGCTATACTTCACTTCTCTTATCGCCCACCCTGTCCACATTTTACTGCTCCCCGCCTCTTCCATTATCATCCGTCCCACCCTGCTTCGAGGACATTCTCGATAAACAGCCTCTATAGCGCCTACACGTATGCGTGCACCAGTGCGTGTAGCAGTCGTCGGTGCTTTTTCAGCGAAGACAAAGCTTCTCTCGCGCGAGAGTCCTCCCCTTCCAGCGCCTAGACTTGTGAATCGCGGAGGGGGGGGGGGGGGAGAAATCGCCAGCTCGTCTTATGGGTCGCGAGGGCCGCGCGATTCTCTCGAGCCGAGGCGCCGCCCGCGCAAGAATTAGCGCGGCTCGACTTATAATGCTATACTTTCGCTCTTCCTCCCCCCCCCCGTTAGCGCGCCCCTCCGCGTCCGCACAATGGGAATGCGCGCCGTCACCTCGGCCACCTTATCGCGCTAGCGAGAGAACGAGCGCGGAAACGAGGGAAGCCGGAGGATGCCTCGCGGGCGTTTCCAGTAGAACGGCGCGGCGCGCTTAAGGGGACCGAACACTTCGCTGGCGCTCGTACGTACCGTCTTTGTCGCGCACGAGGCGTGAAAGATTAATTCTGAAAATCAACATCGACAATGCCACGATGGGACATTCTCAAGAGATGCAACTTGAACTTGAACGAGTTTGAAGAAATCACAAGATGCTATTGGATATAGACGCGTCAACGATGGAAATTTTTCTGAAACTAACTGAAGGCATTTTTAACTAACGTTCGCTATCTATCTGTATAAGAGGTAGGAGTATTAGAAATGTTTGGTGTACTCGATGGCTTTTGGTTATCGAAAACAGAAAATAGTAATAATAATAAGAATAACAACAACAATAATAATAATAATAATAATAATAATAATAATAATAATAATAATAAAGCGAAACATAATCGCTTCAAAACACTTTGAATAAAAAAAAAAAATTTTTACAAATCCAATAACAAACGAACCTTGCTCCGAGCACGTGAACGCATCAAGAACAAATAAAAGCGTCGAAGTAGCGAATGAAATTGTTCCAAAAAATGTCAAATGACTGTTCGAGAAGTATTCGAAGATGTTGGAATATCGATTTCTTTGTGCCAGGGAAGGATTTTTGATATTATAGTAAAATACACTAACAAAGTTTCAAACCGAGTCTCAAACAGATCCCATGCGAATCGCTCGCTAGCATTAAGACATCATTACCAATTTCGCGTTTTTCTTCTTTTTAACGCACTCTAAATAAAGCATGCAACGATCCGATCTTATTACGTTTGCTTTCAATAAATTATTATTCACATATTGTTACTTTGATCTTTAATGCAGATCCCGACCGACTCATTCTATAGTCGATATTTTAATAAATAATAAAACTATATAGCTAGAGTTTTTCGTAGCTACGAACTTTCTTGTCAAACATTTCTTGGATCCGTAATGAAATTCCATGGACTCAAATCCAGTTTTTTTTTTCAATTTGAAACGACAGTCGTTCAAAAAATGAAACTGCACTACTAATCGAATTTATCCGCCACAATGGAAGAAGTCCGTGAAAGAACGCAGATTTGCAACAATTGACGAGATAAAGATTTCATCGTTGAAAAAAAAAACCCTTAACTGTACAAAAAAGGGATCATCAGCAGTAGAAGAAGAACTGGTTATATTTTTTGATAAAAATATAAAGTCACCTTCTACATTTTGAACCTATCTCGTATATTTCATTGAATTTCAGGAATTTTTTTCCCAGTGTGTCTTATGCATACGGTAAAAAGTACACGTATGCACTACTCATAAATCGCCTGTCTCGCGATGTCCTCACGTGCTTCTTACGATTATCATTTCATCTTTTCATCTTTCGCTATTGATACGTCGATTCGCCTACACCTATCTCGCCTTTTCTCCGTCTATATACATCGATACCATGAGTGAAACTATATATATCGCGATCACGAGCGAGCGCTTATATGTACCTATCTTTGAACGGCAGCGGTGGATTTTTTTCTTCTTCTTTTTTCTTCTTTTTTTTTCGTTCGTTTTCGTTGCGAAGACGAGCCTTTTGTCGGCCGGGAGATCGATGGGGCTCAGCTGAGATTGATACTGCGCGCGCGAGAGACTGTGTCGAGGTTGAAGGTGGCTCGAGCCGATCGTATTTATTATCGTGCGGACCGCGACGGGTGCGTGAATTACGTACAGCTCGCGAAATTCATCGATGTGAGCTGGCGCGCTCGACGCCTGGCCGTTTACGCGAGTTCTTGCTTATCGCGATGCAAATACGTATGCAAATTTTAATTTAATTTTAATTTTCAGCGCCAACTGCAAATAGTAATGGATTTGTTGTGTCCGAGTGATGTTCTCGAATCGCGTGGTCAGTCGCATGTTCGGGAACGCTGAAATTTCACGAAAATAGGACCACTCGCGTTCACGATCAATGATCGCCCAAACAAAAGATCGCAAGCGCGCCCGCGGATACGTTGGGTTAAAACGTATGCATTGAGCGCGATTATACGAGTGAAAAGTTTGAATTAAAATTATACGAAAAAGTACGGTCGAACGCACAACTTTCGTTAAGTGTAAATTGTGAGGGAAACTCTTTCCGAATATTAAACGCGATAACGGCGTGACGCAAACTTTTTTTTTCTCGCACCCGAGTAATGGGGAATGGCAATTTAATGTAGGAATCGCGGTTGAATAACTTTTTACATTTGCCGTGCTGCAGCATAAAGTTGGGGCGCATGCATAATGTAAGCTTCTGTGTGTGTGTGTGTGTGTGTGTGTGTGTGTGCGTGGTAAATGTAACTGTTCGATTTCGATATATATATATATATATATATATATATATTATATGTACATTTATACTTTATGTACGTAGATATAGAATGTTGCGCGAGCCTGAAAATGGTACTTTGTATGGACAAAACATATGTCTGAGTTGAAATAAATATTAAAATCATACATCGTGTGTAAATATAGAACAAACAAAAAATTTACTTCGAATTTAAACTGTATACAATGGATACTACGCCAAAAATTTTAAAACACATTATGTTAATGCGATTAAGAATCAGAATTACAGTATCAATTTGCCGTTAATAAGCACTGATTGATGCTGGGGAGGAGTCGGAGGGTGCTCGCAACGCCGATGTTTCCGGATGCGGGTTTTCGCCTCCGTTTGTCCTTCAGTGACAATCTTTCATTTTGTTTTTAACCATTTGATTCGGTGCATTTTAGATTCAACGGCGGGCGATTTTAAATTAGATTTGCCTAACTACCAGTCTGATCATATTATATACATATGAAATACATCTTAAGTAAATTTAGATGATGGTAATGATAATATTCACGTGATTGGCTAAAAAAGGGGCAACGGCATTTGGGTGACGGATTGAAAGATAAAACTGTGATTACCTCTAAAATCAGTCTCGTAATTTTTTTTATATAATCGATGTTATTTTCTACTTTTAAGATATAATACTTCGTTATTTGCAAATCAGTACTTTCCTGTAATTGAATTGCATACGCGGTAGCGTCAGAATTTTTTATTTTGAATGAAATCTATAATTTTTGCACCGTATTTTATGGAAGAAAATGTGTAATTTCTGAATCACCGTTGGGCAAATTTCGATCGGATTTGCATACATTAGCATAAGCAGACGATTCTTTGCTAATATCTGAAAAATCGACTGAAATTCGATCGACGATAATTTCAAAAATATAGATATATTGTTGCAGGCATAGCATGTGGCGTAGAACCTTTTTGTTTGAAATCTCATTTTCTATGCGCAACTTCCTCAGAAATTCCTTCGGATTAAATACGTCTGCATGCAATTAAATAATATTTTAAGTAACTATTGTCAATAGATGAGTACCATATTTTGGTACAGGATAACGTTAAGTCCTAAAACGAGGCTCATTTTAGGCGCAATCGTAGTTACCTCGTTCAATCTAGACCAAAATTTCAGCCAACTGTCGTCTGTCACTTCGTCTAAGTAAAAATATAGTCATAAAAATAGTACTTAAACGTGTGTACTGACTATTATAAAAAAACAGCTATGGCTCATTTACCCATCGTGATATAATATTAAACATTTTCATTAAGAGTTTTGTGACTTTATGATTATGTACGTAAGTTATACATCGTTAGTACATTATTATTATAATTTTTCTAAAATCATATCATGTTCCTAATTTTGCCTGGATATACTATATATATATAATTGAAGTTATAACTCAGATGCCGATATAACGTATAGTAAATTATGCTGTCTAAGACTTTATCTTAAATTTTGTAAAATGTATTATAATGTGAATTATTTTGAATCTCGACGTTTTAAAAAGTATAAAAAATAAAAATATATCAAATTATTATCCTAATAATAATATTAGGAGGCGAACTTAGTTTCCGACGTTTTTTGACGGAAAAATGACATTTATGTAACATGTCAGAAGTGCGTATTAAGGAAGTCATGCTGCATCGATCTGAATAGAATGGTAATCAGAAGGCGTCATGACTGGCGAGTACGCTGGGTGCGGCAGCACTTCCCATTCGAGCTCCAACAGGGTGCTTTTGACGGCTTTCGCAACATGTAACCTAGCGTTGTCATGCAAGAGAATGACTTTGCGCCAATTGCTTGTGATTACTGATCTATGTTCGATCAATTTCTGTTGCAAATCATTCAGTCGGCATTTGTATACCTTGGCAGTGACGGTTTCATTCGGTTTTAGCAGGTCGTAGTACAGCGCACCCTGTTGCTCCCACCAAATGCATAACAATACCGTTTGGCCGTGGATGTTCCATTTTGGTGTCGATGTGGACAGTTGACCTGGGTCCATCCATGGCTTTTTCCACTTAGGATTGCGATAGTAGACCCACTTTTTATCACCAGTCACAATACGTCACAGAAAATGTCTTCTTTTTTTCCCAGCAAGCATTATGTATCTTTCCCACCTCACGTAAACGTTTGCCCACTGCTTTGTTGCTGAGTCTTAACTTATTAGCGAATTCTTTCTACGTTTGAGTTGAATTTTCGTCCAATAATGCTTGCAATTCAATATCTTCAAACTTTTTCGTTCTTCAAACGTTCTTTGTCATTCACATCAGTATCTCCACTTCTAAAACGCTAAAACAACTCTTTACACGTTGTAAGCGATGGAGCTTGTTCGCCATAATATTCTTGAAGCAGTCGATAAGTTTCTGCTAGACCTTTTTAAAAATCAAAATAGTACAAAAGAACATGTCGAAAAAACGATGTATCACGATTCAGTTTTCACTGATCATAAGATTATAATGTTTACACAAATGATGGCGTCTGTTAACTGAATTTTATTGGTAAATGCCAAATCTAAAAAATAAGTACTAGACCCGACACATCTGATTTTTTGTACTACTTCTATCGCCGTTTCAACGTGAAGATCGGAAACTAAGTTCGCCTCCTAATAATTATTCGACTATCATATTATAGCTTATATTACTATTATATCTTACGTAAAAGGATTCGTTACGAAAATTCTATATAATTCACTTCACGATGAAAAGTAACACAATTCATGATTAAAGCGACACGAATTGTCGCAATTCAATTCTTATGTATACAGTTTTCAAAGAAAAATCACGAATTTTCCTGGTCTTCTGCGAAAGACGAAATCGAATGTATTAATGTTTGGACACGCAAACGAGCAATATTTCCGTTTTTTTTTTATCTGTACGCGGGGACATGGTTTTGCGTTTGTTTTCAACGCAAGAGTCGAAACGTAGTTTGCCTTCGTTGGAACTGCGCGAAACTCGCCACGGTTTTCCACGGCGACGTCGACGTAATCGCCGCGATAATTGACGTGAAACGGTAATGGCCGAATTCGACGAGCATTCGCATTACGTTCCGTGAACTAACGCGCGTAAAAAGTCGTCTCGCCCGTTGAAACGGAGGGAGCGTCCCCGCGTTGCACCATTATACCGCCCAGTATCGCAAAACGGTCCTTCAACGAAGCTTCGGGCGCGATAAAGTAACCTGTATGTATCGGACTTAGACACGTACACGGGCGTGTATACACGAGCAGAACGATACCAGGGCGCGAGCAGAGCGCGCGTAACCGTATAAATTACACCGGTGCTTCGAGTTTATAAAGCTCCGGCGCACTCGGGCGCTTGCATAGCCGCGCGCCCCCTTGATTCCGCGGGTCGCACCTCTCGGAGCAACTTTCATTTATGTACATATATATATATATATATATATATATATATATATATATATATAACGATTGTTCACACCAGCGCATCGGTATCAAGTAATTAAATTAGTACTGCAAAGATTATTTGCATTTTGAAAAGTTCCACTTAGTCTTTGCGCTACGCGCGCCAATATTCGTTCGGGCAATGAACGAACGCTAATACAACTCTGGACGAGAAGACGGACGGGCGACGTTCGTCGATCGAAACGTATGGATATAGGCCGTCGGTTGATTAAATGAACGACTAAGGCTTTTTACGCCTCGTTCGACAGGATCGACGATACAATTGGTGTTTTCACCCCCATTGGCTGAGCAACGAGCATGGTCCAAGTATATATAAGTATATATAAGTAACAAAAATGTCTTGCTCAGAACGCATTTCGTATGCTGCTTATAGGAAGCTAGTTGCATGTAGCTTTTTCGACAAAAAAAAAAAAAAAACGTTATTTTTTAAATATATATGCGATCGGGCTGGCAAAGCCAACGAAATTTCATCGAAGCCGAATTACGGAGTGAAATCTGGTAACAATCCTGTATGTAAAGATAGCGCTAATGTCAGTTTCAGGACTTGTCAACTAGCGCTGTCGAAGATAGAGAAAAAAAACCGCGTGAAATAAATATTCAGATTTATCTTCCAGCGGATAAAATTGAACATTGTATTTGCTATAATATAGCCAATCTTGTTTTCGCCTCCGATGCATTTTATCGTAGAAATTGTAAACGGCACGGAAATCACTGTAAGATGTTTCTTTGAACGTGGTGAGAATCCGTTGCGATTACCGTAGTAATGATTTTTCGATTCAAAGTACAAAATAAAAAGTAAATTGCTCTCTGCTTCCGTTGAAAAGTGCTACCTGGGATAGTTCAGATTTTGGACGCGAGATGGTACGGTAACGACTTCAGTTCCCAATACGATCTTCCTAATGCTTATTACCGATACGCTACTGGGAACAATAACATTTGAGACACCCTTTATATGCTACCGTTGCTGCAGTAACGCCAAATTCGAGCTCGATATTGCGCTCGTGGAGCTTTTACGGCTCCCTCCTCCCCTCCCCCCCTCTCTCTCTCACCCTCTCGCCAAAGCTTCGCATACGAAACATGCGACGTACGGGTGGGAGGGAGGATGGGCGTTACGGAATTTAGCCGGGAAGAGAGCAAGAGCCCTGCCCTCACCACCATCCCGGCGAGAGTTCTCAATTAAAGCTTTTGCAAAGAGTGTTGGTATACGAGAGAGCCCGTTCGTATAACCACTATACGTGTATATATATGTATATATATATATATATATATATATATATATATATATATAGTGTACTGTTTTCCGCGCACTTTGTGCGCGCGCGGGCGTAAAGTCTGGGACGACGACGATTCATGGAGTGCGCCACGCGGGCGACGATAAAGAATCGAGCCGTGTCAAGGCCGCGCTCGGTCGCACCGTACGCCGGGTTACTCTTTGCGCCGTGCTATACAATATTGTATATATATATATATATATATATTTATATATGCATGTATGTATAGTATATAAGATGATGTTTTGTTTCCTTACCTTTATATATATATATATATATATATATATAGATTATTTTTGCCTTAACCCGTGTGCGGCTTGTCGCGTCGCTCAAGTTGCTTTTTCTGGCTTTTTATTTATTCATTTTTTCATTCGCGTCTTTCATTCGTAGCTGGTTGGCGCGTGCGAATTCGAGTGAGAATTATATATATATATATATATATATATATATATATATATATATATATATATTGTTCAGACTACAGACTTAGGGGATTGATAAGAGAAAAATTGTTCTGAATTTATTTCTATCTTTACATGTAAGAATAATAGATATATTTATATTACAGTACGTTTTGAATGAGTACGGAAAACTTTTAGGAAAAATACCTATTTTCTATCTTACTTTCAAAAAAAAAGATTATACGAAAAAAAAATAATAATGCAAATCCAAGTATATCCGGTAATTCGAACTTTCCTAGCTATTATCAATAATTGCAATCTGCAATTGCTAAAACACGTACATTCAATTGGAAATATCTAAAAATCTAAAACTTTCCGCGTCGGACGCATACTCGACCATTTTTACATAAAATTTTCTCCACTCTTTGAAAAATCAAGGTTAAAACTAGGGTTCTCCATTCAAAACAGTCAAGGTAATTGCAATCACTTTGACACTGAGATACAAAGTCAAATCCAAGATCTCAACTGGATTCCTTACGGCCAATCATCGAGAATTATTATCTTTGCTTTAAATTTTTATGACAAGACTGAAATATTTTTCCTAAAAACAAAAATTACTACATTTAGCATCTGAAATTCAACAACTGAATTTATAAACTTTATTTAACAATGAAAATTTAATATATTTTTACGACCTGTAATCAATGTACTGAACACTACGGTGATTTTTAAATTATAACATTTAAATTATAATAGAAAAATTATAAATGCATTATAATAGATTTATCAATTAATGACGTAAGTACCATAAAATTATACAATAGCAAATCAGTCAGTACAGTCTCGTTCCTTAAATTCTAATTCATGCAAAGAAAAGGAAAATTTTTAACAGAACATATCCAAATATATAGCAAAAAGAACGCTGGGACAGTATTGAAGATTTCAGCTGAGTTATATATAGCAAAGCGTTTACGGGAAGATGTTTTTTATATTGGAACACTATTATTCGCGAGTTTGCTTATCGTGATGAATGAGAGAGAAGGGGAGAGAGAGAGAGAGAGAGAGAGAGAGAGAGAGAGAGAGAGAGAGAGATGTAAGAGAGCTTGCGGTGAACCGTAAATTGTAGAGCGCATTTACTTCGATAGCGCGAGGACAGAAAAAGTTTCGTTTTATCTTCGTTTGTCGCTATATTTATGTGTGTGTGTGTGTGTGTGTGTGTGTGTGTGTGTGTGTGTGTGTGTGTGTGTGTGTGTGTGTGTGTGTGTGTGTGTGTGTATACTATACTAGCAGATATGCGATTTTTGTTTTTTTGTATTTTTTTTTTCTTATTTTCATTTTACTCGCGCGCACGAACGCAATAATCTCGGGCTATTTCCCCATCGCTCTTTTTGCTCTCAGAGCATCGACTTTTATATTTCGACGCGTTAGTAATTTAGCCGAGAATCCGAATATGTTATAGTAACTTCAAACGTGGTCGTCGTAACGAGAAGAAAAAAAAAATCTTGGAACATCGTTTAATCGATATAATCGGTCACAATTATCTCGCGGCAATGACAAGTATCGGCGAATTTTTCCGATAAAATATTCGATGTCCGTCAGTCTTCCTTTATCCATGTGTGGTACTCGATTTAATCTTTTATATATATATATATATATATATATATATATATATATATATATATATATATATAAGAACGCCGACATTGCCATGCGTTCGTTATATTTGAATTTCAAATCAATCGGCACGGTCATCATATATGTAAAACAATAATGTAAGCAATTACTACTGTCACGATGATAGATTGTGAATTTTACTATTACTTAAGCCATGTGCTATATATATATATATATATATATATATATATATATATATATATATACATGCACAAACAATAAAATATTTTTTTTTTATTATTTTTTAAAAGAGCAATTTTCAGTAACAAATGAACGCCTATAATTATCAGTGAATATATTATTATAACAAAAGACCGTTACGCAATCTCGCGCTTTACATAATCGCAACGGCGCTCGAATACAAGATGCGTATAATGAAACGCTTGTGTAATAAAAATACGATGAGCTCGACGAGGTGCCACTGCACCTGAATGGATATAAATGCGACCTCGAGCGTCAGCTGGACGACGGGCCGGGCGATAAATTCAGGATGCAACGAACCCAATGAAATTTTAAATCATACAATGCAAACAGTTCTATGTAGTCCAGTATAAGGAGTGTGGATAAAAAAAATTGTAGATATATATATATATATATATATATATATATATATATATATATATATATAATTGCACGAATGCAGTACTCTTAATTTTCACAGCTGCACATCTCGGCTTTTGCCGGATTTTCGCAGAGATTGAAAAAAATTTGAACGAGCCCGAAGAATATGTGTAACGCCAATGGTTTTTGCATTATGTGTAAGATACGTCACACCGGCCGGCGATGACGCTGGTCAAATTCCAAGACCAATTGCATTCACGTAATAACCATGAAATAGCACAAATAAGCCTCGCCGATATCAACGATTTACAATCTTAATCGAATCTCCTACGATTATCGATCGATCGAGAAAAAAAAATACTAAAAATAAATGTTCCGTTCGTCGGTAATCAAGCTTTTTCTCTCACGATCCACTGATTTTACACGCTCGCGCATTCTTTGCCGTTGGATAATTGGAACTTACATTATTGTCACCCACGCCGGTGGAGTATATATTTCGTTTGCCCTCCCGCCCCCTCCCCTCCGTCGTTATTCTTTGCCGCCGAGGAAAGAGGAGAACGGAGAATAGCAGAACTCACCCTCGAGATGCGCAGCGGCTGATTCTGATCGCGGCCCCCGTGCATGCGGAAGCCCCAGGGCGAGCCGCCCATCAGGCTCACTTCCCTCGCGCTCATCTCTGCCGCGACTGGGACGCCCCTCGACCGCCAGCCTCCCTCGCCGCCTCTCCGGTCCTCCTTCGCCCGAACGGCACCGCCGACGACGATCTCTCGCACGGGGGGGTCGGGGGGTGGCTGCTGCTCGACTTCCTCTCAACGTCCCCGACGTCCGCCCCGGGCACGACGATAATGATAATAATAAGAAGAAGAATAGTGACCACAACAATAACAACAAGAACAAGAACAATAACAACAACAGCGAGGAGGAGGAGGAGGATCCCCCGGGAGCATCGACGGATCAGCACATATCATATACACATGTGTCGCGCGAGCCTACGGCACCCGCGCACAACCGCGATGACATTCGCAGAGCCGACGCGTGTACACACACGCGCGTCTATATTATACACGTAAATCCCCGCGCATGGGGGAAAAACGATCGCGCACACGCGCACTCGCGGTTCCCACGCGCGCGCGCGCACGTCGTCGTCGTCGTCGTCGCCGTCGTCGACGCTGCTGCTGCTGCTGCTTCTGCTGCCGCTGCTACTGCTGCGCTGTGTATATTATGTGCGTCGCGGCGGCGCGGGTACTTCCGCACTGGCTTGCGGCTCACGCCACACTACTATAGGCGTCCGCGACCTCCCCCGCCTCCCCCCACTCTAGGCGACTCTATACCGTTTATCTATCTATCTCGCTCACTCCCTCCCTCCCTCCCTCTCACCCTCTCTCTCCTCTCTCTCTCTCTCTCTCTCTCTCTCTCTCTCGCACTCGCTCATACAGCTGCCTCTCTTTAACGCGCCCGCGCAATATCACTTGACCCGCGCAGATTCGCCTATCTCGCTCATCTCTCTCTCTCTCTCTCTCTCTCTCTCTCTCTCTCTCTCTCTCTCTTCCGCACACTCTGTCTCTCTTTCTTCTGGTGTCTCTTGCCGGCTCGCGGATTTGGCGCGGAGAATAAGACCAGGAAGAGAGACGGAGAGGCTGCACGCGCACGCACAGGTGCGCGCCTGCGCGCGCTCTTTTTGCTCATTCTCTCTCTCCCTCTCTCTCTCTCTCTCTACCCATCCAACGCCCCGCGATCAGCTGTTCGGGTGGCGGCGACGACGACGACTGCGCGAGAGGCGGTGTGTGTATATACATATATACATACATATATATATATATATATATATATATATATATATATATATATATATATATAGACACCGGCGCGGAAGGCGCACACCGTGCGCGCGCGGCTTGTCGTCCTCGGGTTGCAGCTCAGCATCCGCGGGGTGCGCCGCATACTTGTATACATACATGCATATATAAGTCTATATATATATATATATATATATATATATATATATATATATATATATATATAGGGCTCTCATAGGTCGTTTCGCAGATCGGCGCCGACGACGGGACGCGCGCGCGCGCGCGCGACGTGCGAAACGAGAGCCGGGTATAATGGGTGCGCGGGAGGCGCTAAAGTGTGTGTCTCCTCTGCCGCGCGTGGGCGGGGGTTTGGATGGGCGGAGGACGGTAGGGTAGGCGAGTCGGAGCGGCGATCGATGCCCGAGACACACAGAGCCTTAGGTATGTATTATTGTAGGCTGCTGAAGCTTTGCGCGCTTGCGACTATACGCGCTTGGAGGGGGGGGGGAGAGGTTGCGATTTTTGCATTGTATATTTCAGTGTCATTATTAAAATAGAAAAAAGTCACACACACACACACACACACACACACACACACACACACAATATAATACAGCAATGTCACTTTCAAATTGAATCAACAGATATCCATGTGACATTTATACTTTAAATTCCTTGAACGTACAGATTTGTTTATCTTATAGATAAACGAAACTTCAAGTATTGAATAATAAAAAGTCAGGAATGATATCTAGACGGGCCTGGAAAAATTCATTTATTCAATACAAGTGCATAAAATAATAGGTTACGTGCTGAAAATAATGTCGGTATCACCTGTAGAACCAATAAGGCACACCTGCAAGAATATCAATCTGTATGGCTGTCAATCCCAATAAGACGCCTAGTATTAATAATTGACGATGGCTACTTTCAGATAATAATAGCAAAATGTAGGTCACCACCTGATGGCCGGTGTCTGAACCGACTCAAATCTTGTTTTTTTTTTAGTCTCTTGTAGTTCGTCCGGCGGTAACCACAAATGCTGATAAAAACCTGGAGTAGGCCATACGTGAACAATTTTATCAATGATGAAAGGAACCATAGTGATGACATAAGTTTAGCCCTATTATGGATATTAGAATTTAGTCAATGATAAAATTTTTCACATACTATGTAGTCAATATTTTTATTTGCATTTGTAAGTTTTTCTTATTTGCAAAATTTATTATGTTAAAAATAATAATTTTTTATATATAATTTATTTATAAATTTTTGTCAGCTCTTGAATCCATCGATTTCATAAAATATACTGGCACATTCAAAAAGGATGCTTCTTTCATTTTTATAGTTTATACTTTTGATATTAAATTATCCCAGACATTTTTAAATTCTTAAACAATTCTTTTAAGAAAATGTATACTTATGGAGTATGTTATAAGTGAATTCAAATAAGCATCTGGTATTAGTAATCGAGGATGATTACTTTATGTAAATATTCGAAAAATGCAAGTCCCCATCTAGTAGCAGTAGAAGAAGTCAGTGGCTTACTTTGCGTTCTAGTATGTGTGTGCGTGCGCGCGCGCGCGCGCGTGTGTGTGTGTGTGTGTGTGTGTGTCTGTAAAATTAAATCAAGCTAAGATACAAAATACGTATAATTATCATTTATTCTAGACACCTAATAGTCTGATTATATAAGTATACATATACTGAACCTTATAAAGTTCAAACCATCATTCGTGATTTTAAAATCTCCATAGAATCTGAAGTTAATATAATACCTCATAATGTAATTTAATAATGGAGAAAAAATCGATCTCTTAAATTTAATTTTTAAACATAATTATAACTAAAATCTATTCCGAAAATATTCTAGTATAGAATATTGCTTCTATATTCTATAATTTATAGAATAGCGCTTATATTTTGAAAATTTCAAACGAGAGGCACAAAACGACACCTGATAATGAGGTGCATTTTTTCGATCTAAAGTGAAAAAAAAAAAATTTCATTGTATTGAAAGCGTGAGATTACACAGATACGAGGAACATTTTAGATTAGTAATTAGATTTACATTAGAGTACTTTCCTTTACAATTCTGCAGTGAATTTCTGATTATTTCTTAATATTTAAGAAACGAACACAGAAAATGATACCATAAATTAACTACGTATTCAAATAATCGAAATTTCATGTTGATGTTTATTTTAGTTTTAAAATTTATACACTACAGTTATATAAAACTTTAAGAAATTGATAATATTTTTAAAAATATTTTCTTTGCTCGGTTTGAAACATATTAATTGCTTCGACGCAGCATCAAACGTTTTAACAACGTCGATAAAACCGATTTGGCTACTTTTCTTCCATATTTTTTTTTGTTAATTTTACCGTTGTTATATTTTTATTTCTAGTCCCTGAAAAAAATTTAGCCTTTTCCAAGAGCATATATTTTTTTGCAGTTCGGTTTTTGATTTTTTATATGATCTTTAACGTAGCGCGCGGGCATAATTGCAAAAGAATTTTTACAACCTACAATTTATAGAGGAAAGTTTTGGAGTGAAAGCTCGAACTCTTAACTAAATATTGGAATTGTGCGAAACGCGAGTCCCAAGCAGGGCGGGCGCAATTTTAGCGGTTCAGCTGCAGGATATAATATATATATATATATATATATATATATATATATATATATATATATAAAACAAGAAAAAAAAAGTAAAATCTTATAGGCAGCGCGAGCCGAGTCTGTTCTAGTTCGCGTCGCGTTGTAAATTTAACGGCGAGGCGCAAAATCAAGAGGGAGAAGACAGAAAAAGTCGATAGTAAAAAAGCGATGCCTTGCGCGCATTACTATTACGATACGAATTTGCATTTCGCCGTCATAAATCCGTCGGCTCTTCGCAACTGCGGTATTTCGCGTTCTTCTTTTGCTTTTTTTTTTCGTTTCTGTTGGTTTTTAAAAACGCACGGCCAGAGATATTACAAACCAATGGCAGTAGCAGCATTAGAGAGTAAATGATAATATGACCAAAAAAAAAAAAAAACAGAAGAAGCCTTCGTACGTTCTATTTTAAAATATTCGCTTTACTTTTTCTAACGATTAAATTTAAAGAATGCTTAATATGTACATTATGTACATGCATATGTGTATTAGTTGTATGCGTGCTATTAGCATGACAGTGATAAAATACAAAGCATACGAGCCATATTTATAACACTAAATATACCGAGAGTTCAAACTCTAATGGATTATGTAATTCCAGCGTAATCAATCTAATACTAATCTAGTAAAGACTGCACGAAGTATTCGGTTTGACTTTTATAACGTATTATAATTTTCTCTTTCTTCGCCCATTCAAACACGTAGATAATAATCTACTATATATACATTTATAAATCTTAATTTTCGATAATCTTTCGAACCTTAAATTTAAAAGATTAACACTTTTTCGACTTATATATATATAGCCGAGTCAAAACACAAAACACCGGTGAAATGATTTTGTATTAAGACGACATGTCGTTTATCCCTTATTATATATAGCTCGTCCGCGGCTTTGGTTTTCCAGATTTACTGCAAAACCGCAAGATTTTCAGTTCCTTTAGTCTCCGATCGCTGCGGTCAGCCGAAGAGACGGCTCACGGTTTGCTCGTTGTCTCCGTCATACCTGTGTGGGGAAAGGATGATGATGATGGATGGATGATGGATGATCGGAGAGGGGGGAGGGGGTCAGCGCTCGATCAAATTATCGCGGCTCGCGTCTTCGTTCGCGCCACGCGAGCGTCCATGACTTTTCATCCATATATTACCGTCTCCCAATTCGGTCTGTTAATTAGTAGCATCGATGAACGAAGTTGACTGTGCGAACTGATTTATACACACACACACACACACACACACACACACACACACCCATACCCGCCCACCCACACACATACACACTTGTCAACTTGTTAATTTGGCATTTAGAATATTTTTTGTGGAAAATTTAGAAAGATAACAAGAACAAAATTATCGCTCAAAAGTACTTTTTAAGCTAACGCACGTTTTGCAAGATAGCAAATTCTCTTCTTCGTAATTTAATACTTAGGATATTATTGTATACTTTTATCTATCTATCTATCTATCTATATATATATATATATATATATATATATATATATATATATATATATAATAAAATCATGAGTACCAATAATAACAAGCATATTAACAAGAATAGATGTAATTATTGCATTAATTACAAAGGGCGACAAAAAAATGGTCCGAGCACGAAAAGTCGAAAGTATTTTTCTACGTACTTTGAGCTGTCGAAACTAAATCTGGCATAAAAGTAGATGGTGTCGATGGCGGGATTCGTCAAAGATTCAAGTGAATATTTTAAGCTTTATCAAAAGGTCGGTACTTCTATGGTCATCGTGTGAACAATAGTATTTTTGAAGACAACCAGCCAATAGGAAATTTGCAAAATTCTTCACTCTTCATCACTATCTCATAGAGTCACCTTGAGATCGGAACTTGACATGATCAGAAAGTCATGAACATTTTTCATGTGAAAAGCTACATTTTTTAGGATAAAATTAAATAAAATAGAAAATTGTAGGTTCCTACATGACCTTCGTCGTATCCTGCTTTATCTTGCGAAGGTCGTCGAAGGTAAAAGATATGCCAGAAGATGTACTAGAGTACCGAAATTTTCAGAATAGGTATTCGTTGTCTCAACATCAGACAGTTTTTTCTAGAGATTATTCTTCGCCCATTTATATATTGATAATATTCCTTATGCACATCGGGAGCGTTCACTAAATTCTTCATCAAAATTAGTTTGTTTTGGATATTTTGAATATTCAACTAACAATAGCTTCATTATATTTATTGTAATGAGGCTTTAAACATATTAACAAGCGTTACACATATATTATGTATTGTTTTTACCAATGGCTCCACAAATACAAGAAACATACAAACAACACAAAGTGAACCTTAAAGAGTGGAAGCTATTTGCGTAGAATGAAGCACATGTCCATTGTTACCAAATTAGTTTTAGCTTAATTTAAAACGAGTAATTCGATACTTCTATAAACTTTCTAGAATTGGAAATTTAATCGAAGAACTGAAGTTTCATACTATTTTATTTTTAAAGTCAAAAAGAGGTATTCCCATACATCTACGCAAACACCTAAATATTAAAAAAATCAACATTCTTTTCAAGGAACGTTTTCTAAAGATGAGATTTTGTGATGAAAAGTGAACTGACTGTACTATTCAATCATACAGGAACCTGGAATATTCCATTGTCTTTAATTTCAACGCATAATCGTGATATTCATATGGACACGACTGTGGAATAGCAGCTGAAGAGTGCTGTAATTTCTTTTATTGCTTGTTTGTTTCTACAAGGCTCAATGTTCCTGTTGTAAGTCTAGAAATTTTACACGATTTTTCGATAATCTAAACTGTTTGTCTTAACTTCCTTTTTTCAAAAACGACCAGCGAAACCCCCATGTTTATCTAGCTGATTTAAATCGAGAAGTTGAAAATATATCGGCAAATACGTACAGCTTTCCATTTTCAGAGACCTTTTCTGTAGGTCTGAGCTCGGGCCTGCGTTATTAACTATCTATTAATTTTTTTTTCATTCTCGATTTTGAATGTTTTTAAAATGACGAAATTCAGATAAGTAGGCTATAAAATTATAAAAAAATAAATTTCCGATAATATTTATAGTGACCACGTTTCCTGCTGTTATTATTGATTTTGTTGTTGGTGCTGTTATTGACGTTCTTGTTTCTGTTGTCAATGGCCCGCTTTCTATGCAACTATTTGTTATTATTTCTGCGGTTGTGACTACTATTTCGATTGTCCTTATTGTTAATATTATCGATTGCAATAAAATTACAATTGTAATAAAATTAAAATTTTAATTAAATTATGTTTTCTCTTCTGCAGCAGACTCGATAAATCGCTCCGTCCTAGAACGCTTCCTCGAGCGTTAATTAATTTATGAAAATTGCATATCCGACTGGGGTCTCAATTTCATTCGGTATCTTTGGAACTGTTGAGAGAGCACGATTCTTTTTGTATGCCACTATCTAAATACGCCAATATAAATTGCAGACATTTTCACCTACAGCTAGTGAATTTTGTCATAAAGAGGCAACAATATTCGATAGGCACGCTCACATACAAATAATCTCCTATATCAGCCTCTTCCAGACAGCGAAAGAGCCCTTCCCCACCCCCGCTCCACCGCTTGAAAACTCGCCACCAAAGTAATCGGCTCAAGAGTTCGTCTTCGCCCCCCCCCCACCTGCCTTCCCTCCGCCGCCGCCGTTTCCTCCTGCCACTTTTCCAATTTCCCAGCGCTCCATCCCCGTCGCGACCCATTGCCGAGGAAGAAGACGGAAGAGCATCGCGAGGAAGAGGCGCGCGGTTGTCGGTCGCGCGCACCGCGGGAACGTGACGGAAAAACCGGCCGGTCTAGTTTCGAATCCCGGCGGGAGTAGGTATAGAACATTTATATATATATATATATATATATATATATATATATATATATACTATAGCTAACCATGTGGATGCTCGATTGGAATTCCTCTTGCGACTTCTACTCTCTACTCCCGCGTCCCAACCGGCGGGACGGAACGAGCAGACGAATCGGATTCAGCTTATTATATATAAGTGTGCTGGTATTTATTTACTTTTCTACGCATATATATATATATATATATATATATATATATATATATATATATATAATATATGACGCAAGTCTGGGTCAGGGATTCCGCGATTGATGAAATCATCAATGGAAGACACGCTCTCGCTTTCTCTCTCTCTCTCTCTCTCTCTCTCTCTCTCTCTCTCTCTGTGCGTGTGAGTATGTGCGTGCGTGTATATCTAAAAATTAGCGATCTTTCACAATGGTATTTGGGTTGTTGACCTATCGCTAAAATGGCGACAGTCGTTGGCGATGTTTTTTTTTTTCAATAACACGTACGTATGTTGCTTCGTGTGCCCGTTTCGAGGGGATACAAGAACGCAGGACGCGCTCGTGAGGATTTAAAAGTGAAATTTTCTGTAATTATCTTCTATTACTGTATATGAAACAGATTAATTTGTAAAGCATCCGACAAGTGGTCTATTAGAACCACAAAGAAAAAACAGAAGAAAAAATTTGATAACTATACATAAGATATTGAATTTATTTGCGGCGTTCTTTCTGCCCTCGGAAAATCAGGAAATCTTATTTACACGTCTATAATTGCAATTAATTGAAATTAACGTATAATTATTTTTATTTTTTTAATTTCCTATGAGAGTCAATGTAAATCTTCGCCGGCTTAAACGGTGTCATTTCAATATTTTTCTCTCTCTGGTATTTTTTTACCCGCCCCATCCCGCTTACGCATTTTATAATTTATATCCTTAGTAATAAAATCTAACAAAAGGTCTCTCTCATTCTTTAAGTCTTAAATTGTTAAATTGTTCTTCTAAAAGTCTACCTTTAAGTTATAAAAATTCGCGTCTTTAAGTTATAAAAATTCGTAATATTATAAGTATTAATAAAATGTTTACACAATTATGTCAGTGTTCACATTTATGTTTAGCAGTCCATGTATCTCTTAGCCGTCCATCTAAATTAGCTTCCCTCGAAGAGACTAGTTTGGAAGTTTACAGTTTAGTATTTTGGCTTGTTATCGGTAAGTTTTCGAATGGATTCCCATAGCTGGTTATTCATATTCTGAATTTAGCTAAATCTGAGCTTATCAGAGCTATGAGAAATATTTGTACGACCCTGCCCAGATTATTGTATTTTCGAAACAATTGAATTTCGTTATCGAAATTACATTAGAAGAAATACGCGGAAAAACTTTTTGATGAACATTTTGCAGCACCACTATTCCTTGTCCCTACGATGCTTTTTTGATCGTGCTGCCTAACTCAGACGAATACGAAAAGTGTTCGAAAAGAATTCGAATAAATCGAACATCAGTTTTTCGTATTATAAAGGTTGAGTAAACACTTGAGAATAATTGATCGATGACATGTCTAGCAAAATAAATTGAAATGAAGAACATGAAAATGTTGAAATTTGAAAGCGTTGAAATTTTCCACTTTTAGTTATTCTGCTTTAGTTAACCAATTCAGCATGCTTGACGGATGCAAGACAGTGAAAACATTAGAAAAATTTTCTGTCATGCAAAATTAATCTTTCCGTTACTTGATTCTTCTAAATTCACTAATTTATTGTAATTATGAATAATTGAAAATTACCTACAGGACCAATTTAAAATACATTCATTATAAGACTTTTTTCTTCTCTAACAATCGTTTAGCTTTTGAAAACTTAAAACAAATAGTCATTGATACAATACTTATATTTCTACAATATACTGAACAATGCTTTATTACTTATCTTCTTAAATTCAAAAAATAATACCAAAGGCTAATTTAAAGCGTCAGAATCAAATATTTTCAAATTTAAATAGCTAGATATATTTGTTTCCAAATTTAATGTAAAACCATATTTTACGATCAAAATGGCTTGAATAGTAATAAAATTGAAGTTTTTACATAAAAACGAAAACAAATATTTTTAAATGTATCTGAAAATGTACACGCACTTTCTAAGCCTACATTATTTATGAAAAAATGCTAACTTCTAAAAATTCTAAATTATGGTAAAATATAAATTTTTGAGCAACACTATTAAAAATTTCTTTTAAAGAAAATTATAGATAAATCAAAAATGTTATATTATTAAATATTTCAGTATTGATAGATAATAATATCAAAAATCGATTGAGTTACTCTAAAAGGCTTTGAATTTAATTTTTTGATGTACTTTATTAGACTCATCTCATATTATTTATCGAAAATTAGTTGTAAATTAGATAATCTAATATATGAAATAAAGCGCATCAAAAACTAAATTCAAAACCTTTCAGACTAACTCAATCGACTTTTGATATTAGTATCTATCATTACTGAAATATTTAATAATATGACATTTTTGATTTATTTATAATTTTCTTTAAAAGAAATTTTTAATAGTGCTGCTCAAAACTATTTATGATATTTAAAGTCTTGTTGTTATTCGCAAACGTTTTTTTTTATTTCAATCATTAATTGACTTTTATTTTAAAAGTAATAATTTCTATTTCAATAAATATGAGATAAATGAATTATAAAATTTTTATCCACGTTTTGTCTATAAATAGAACATGTACATAACTCGTATAACTTAAACTCTGCATATTTTTAATATCATATTATGTAAATTATACTTAGTTATGAATGAATAGTTTTTATTTCAAATTCCTAGACATCATTTTTGTAAGAAATACATCAAAACACCGTGCTCGATTAGAAAATGAAGATAAAAAACCAAAAAGCATAGACTAAATATTTTATATACCCTGTAAATAGAAAGAAAATTTCAAACCACAAAAGAATATAAAAAATAGTCTGATAATAATACCGACGTCGAATTGCAAACATTTGCATAGAACAATGAACTACTAGAATACTATTCTAACAAAACCGTTATAAACTTAACAGTCGTGTATGAAAGGATTTCTAATATCGCATTCGATTTGACATTCGTAATTGTCCCCCAGCGATAGCGATATTTCGTTTCTTCCTTATCGCTCATTATATATACTTACAAATAGACAGTATATACTCGTAATAGACAAACAGATCTATCTCTGCATGCTTGCTTCTTAAATTTCTGTGTGCCCAACACTTTGGGCCGAGAGCAGGGGTATGCAAAATTTTAACTCTCATTTCATGTTTTCTTTATGTATATATATATATGTATGTATATATAGTAAAGTATATATTCTCAGCAGTCGATAATATTATCGAATGGTGGCACTTTATCCTCTGAGTAAAATACCGTGTATACCCAGTAAACTTGTATCTGCAAATTATCGACAGCAGGCTGCTTGAAATTGTTTTCAGATTTTTCGGCAAATATGCGTACATTCATATTTCCCATATATGAATACAATCTACTATCTGGATATAGATAATACCAAATATAGATGATATAGATGAAAAAAACAGTTAATGCCGCATTACGCATTCACAAACACTAATTAGCTTGAATTGTTAATAAAACGCAAATTTTTGAAAAGATACATGCATCCGTGGGATTAATACAACAATGACCAGGTTAATTTAAGTAATGGATTCTTTTTTTTTCATATAATGCTTATGAAATATTCACAGATGGCAGCCGTAATGTATAGCAATACTGGATGCCATGAGCATAGCTCTAAAAAATAATAGTAAGAATATCGTAATATTTTTTGATGCCTTCAACGTTTTGAAAACACTTGAAAAAAGTCAAATAAATTTGACAGCAAATCCCTATATATTACAAATAAAAGAAAAATATACCGAATTCGTATCTAAAAGGTCTGAATAAGTAAGCATTAAATTCTATTGGATACCTTCCCACCATGATATTTCCGGAAATACAATCGCGGACGTCTTAGCTAAAGAAGCGGTAAATGAAAGCATGGATTATAATTTTGATCCACCTTTTACAGATTTAAATAATCTCTTCAAAATATCAATGTATGAGAATACAAATAATTATATAATAGAAAATAGCCTCAGTAAAGGAAAACTCTATTTCAAAAATTACTACCAATCAAATCATGCTTTCATAACAAAAGTATTCCTCGTAAATTAGTAGTATTTATTAATCGGTTAAGGTCAGATCACTATAACTTGGCCTTGTCTTTCCCTAGAATGAACATTATAAGCGATCCAAATGGTAATTGTCAAACAAATATACAAAATATAGAGCATGTCGTTTGGCGATGCCCATTATTAGAAGATGAGAGGGCAGATTTATTAAAAAATTTGTTTAAACTGAAACTACAGCTACCTATAACTATGACATCTCTATTAGCGGAGCCAAATATACAAGCATGGAAATGTATACTGGAATTCTTAAAACTCTTTAATATTACTGTATAAAAAACTGTATGTATTGAAATAATTTTTTTTGGATAATAAATCTAAATAAGCTTTAAATTGCATTATAATAATAAAAAAAATAAAAATAAAATAAAAAATAAAAAATAATTAGATAAATGGACGGAATCTTTAAATCTTGTTTATAATTTTATTAATAAATTTTCTCATAATAACACCGTCTACCTCCTTAAAGTTTAAAAAAAAAGGGGACGAAAAGGTACTACTATTATACACTGTAATGTTTTCCATATATTTGTAAGATAAGAAAATGCTTTTGATACTGATAACAGTAATGCATATTGCTACTATTACCAGAATAATACGCCTATTTTATTCAATTTCACAATTTAATTTACAAAAATTAAAAAATTTTATACATAAAATGCATGAATACTTTAAGGTCATTGAAGAACCAAATTTCCAGAAAGTGAATGAACAACTCAATTTCAACTCTCAATCAAAGATCTTAGACTCCGCGAGGACTTTAAAGTCAAATAAAAAAATTTTGAAAATTTAACTGCACGAGTGCAAATAGTTGCACAGCTTGTCTTGAGAGCGATAAAGGTCGATGCCAATGTAGAAATTAGGTTTATATGAAGTTGCATATTTCTTAGCATGGTCTATCAGACTGTGTACAATTATATTGTTAATATTATATTATGTATCGATCGCATCAATATAATAGCATTCTAAACAAAGGGAGGGTGAAGAGCAAAAACGTTCTTGTTGTAAAATTTTAAAATACATATATTTATCAATTTTTTCAATACATTCCTTAATGTAAAGTATATATTGTAATTAATTTATATTAATTATGTATAATAATTATAATAAAATTATTGTAAAAAATGTATATTTATATATTCTTACACAATTTTCAGTAACACCGGTATCACATAGTTTAATCCCAAAATAGATAGTAACTATTTGCCCTCTTAAAAAAATGCAAATTTACGTGAGAAAAAATATTGCGAATCCAGTATAAACTATAAAAGTACCGAAATAAATGATCATCTGTTTTGCTACTGACCTCGCCGTATATAGCTTGTATATCAAAAGATATGCTGCATATACGGTATTTGGAGTCCATTAAGAAAATTAATAATCAAGAAACGTAAAATGTTCAACTGAAGCTATTCGCAATTTATCGGAATTTCATTGTCTGACTATATAATAATAACACAGAATTATTGTTATCTTCTACAAATAGTAATAATGCATTGGCCGTCAGAGATCTATATCATATACGGTCCTGCCAAACCTCTTAATTTTGTCTAGTCTTCGACTTGAACATAGACTGCGATGGTGTGTCATGAATTAAGTTGTTAATGAACTGAAAGTAAGGCGCCGTCGCAGTATATAACGCACCATTACCAGTGTCATCGCAATTCTGTCGGTTTCCACTTGCTAAAGCTACGACTTTATCACCAATCACTATCGGGCTTCCAATATCATTCTATAAATATTTATTAGTCATTAATATAAAAGACTCCTCTTGGTAATAAGAAAGGATTTGTAATCAAAGATATTAGTACGTATATAATTTTGATATTTTCTATATAAAATGTATTACATATTTTCTATAGATAATTCATGTTTTTTTAATTCAATTGTTACATAATAATTTATTATTAAATAAGTCAAATTGCCTAAAACATTTTTTTATTATCAATTATTTTTTTATTAATTTTTTGTGTTCGGCCTCAAAATTAAAACCTCGTATGAATGAATACGTAAACGTAATGTGACCAACAGCAGCATCAGTATATAAATACATTGATGTGCTTAAGTCCTTGGCAAAGATATCTTTTCTGATGTGCTATTCCTTCATTGATGTAAATGAAAGTTAGTTATTCATTTCTTTATTGATTAGTTTACTATCAGGATATCTGTCCTTTGACTGAGACGTACGTAAATTTCAAGTTTAATACTCATCACCGAAAAATCTGGTAGACACTGTTTTGTAAAACCTTGCGTAACGGTAGAAAACAATTCGATGCCTTTACTACCTTAGCCTATAACTAATATATGTCATTGCATTTACAATATTAAAGTTATTATTTAAGGGGATGCAAGAGTAAAAGATGACCATCATAACTTCGGATAACATGGCAGAAGATTTGACGTGGAATATTTTATAATTGAACTAGCTTTGAACTCTTATAACAATATAACAATCTCTGAGTCGAGAAATATGTGTACATAAGGATCTCATCTGTCCTTGTATATACATATTTCTTATCGATACCACCTTGAGATGAATTTCCCAACTTACCGTCGTAAATTTCATTTACACAATTACCAGGTGAATCATATTTCATTATAATACTAAACTCCTGAATATTTATTATAATAGTAAACCTACAAACGAACCTTTTATGTAACCTTCACCTTGTGTGTTCACCTATAAGTGTAAGAATTGTTATGTTATGAAAAATTGCCATCTGTTCGGAAATAAGACGAGGTTTCACTTTGTCATCGATGACGGTACGGAGGAGGAATAGTGGAGGAGCAATATAGAATTATTTATGGCCACAATCCCTGAATGCGGGATGCGGCGGCATTCAAGGCGGCGGCTGCTCCGTCCAAATGTACGGCGAGCGGAGAAAATTGAGCGTAGATGATGGCCACTTGCGCTCTCTTTGTGTTCGTTGTCCCGAAGTGGTGATATTACGGCTTCAGACAATAACATCTGAAGTCTGGTTCTATCTTCCAGGCTGAAACAGAGCGACTGTTTCCCTCCCCACGGTGTCGGGCATAATATTACGAAGGAAAATCACCGAGAGGGAGTTCAGGCTTGACCGTCGTGCAGAACGCTTCTTTTATTTTTGAGTTCCCATTTATTCTCGGTGAAGTGAGCATAACTTGTTTTAATCGCGCAAGTTTGAATTGTACTTGATTCGCCATCTAGACTAGATATATTTATCCTTGTACATCATCAAGTTAGGGTATATATGTACATACATATATACATACACACAATATATATATATATATTGTGTGTATGTATTGGTGTATCAGCGGGACAAGACGTACGTTGGCCTTGTGGAGATTTGCCCTTGCTGATCTCGTAGGACCTCCCCGCGGCGCTTATGACGAGTGGCTACCGTTACGGTAAGGACTGATCCCATGCCCTAGGTGTGGGGCCTCAACGCAGAGCAGGAGGCAACTGCCGAATGCTCCTTCCCCATCCGGCCTCACGTGCCGTAATAGTGCGACTTACGGCAGGATTTACAGATCAGGAGTACTCCGAATGTATAGTATATAATCTTTGTAGTGTCCTTGATTTGTTGTATATAAATATATATGTGTGTATATTTATAAATATATATGTGTGTATATGTATATCTAGAATAAAGCTAATATTTTATTTAATTTTATATTGTTAATTACATTTTACCCGTGCGCACATTTCCTTTCATTCACACTCAAACCTTTTATTATTTCAAACACCGTCAAATCTTCTGTATCATTACGCTGCGTTAGACAAACATATTAATACCCGACATACCGTTAATAATTAATAACGAATAAAATAATTAATAACTAAGTCATTCTTTAGTTTTTATTTTATTGTTTTTTTTAATTGTGGTCTCCATGAAGCCTTGGGCTAGCATTGACCCGACAACCCATGCTTTCCATAACGAAAAATAGATTTTTATTTTCTATGCTTATGTCGACGTTTAACTTAGCTATACTTCACATCCACTCGGCATTCTGGTAGATCAGATTTTGTAGGCTGAGATGACGAATCAGTTCAACTCACCTCGTTGTAGAGTAATAAACAACATCTGAACGATCAACGAAAGAAACAACCAGACGGTCACCCACCCGAGTGGTGGTCGTGTAGAATTCTATTTGTTGATCGTCGAGATTTTACTATACCACTCTACCAATGCGTCGACTCCCTCGAGTCATTTCTATTCCATTGTATTATATTATGATTTTCAATAATTGTACTCTAAATAATTAAAATCTGAATATCGAACAGACTCACCCAACAAACCCCCGTGTAAATACCGTTAATCCTTTCCGATTGGCCACAGTATTTCTTGTTTGACCGTTTGACACCAACGAAGTCGTCAATGCAGCGGTATATACGTTTCAATGATACATTCATATATCGCAAGTGTAGGTCTGGATCTCTCTGTAATATTATTGGACGGTTACGACTATCAGTACCTTGGATAACTCTGGAGGATCCATATCCTGCTACTTTTGCTATTATAGAAAAAAAATGTTCACCCATATTCGGTATATTAATTGCCTTTATTGTATCGCGTATGGTCATTTCTGCATCCGTCTGAAATATAGAATTATGTATAATAATATGGAATATATAATACAACTTGCATTTCCATCATATATATTGTTTATTCCCTTTTGCAAAATTACACATATTTATTTTTTTTTATGTTATTTATCATCGCTCTATTTATGAAACGCAAATATTTGGAAAAGTGTAAACTTAAATAGTAACTGCTATTACATGTCACTACAATGACTAGTTATTTTTCAACTTTGATGCTTGCATGCATTAAATTATTTGAGCTATTATCTTCAATTTTCATTTGATTAGAAAACATCTAGTTATTATTGTATTTCATATAATAGGTACTTTATTATAATTCTATTCAGTGAATAAGTTTCCTAAAATTATATGAATAATACAGTGCACGCTCTATTAAAAACATATGTATTGACAAAACACAATTAAGTTTAAACGTTTTGAATTTCCTATTATGAAATTACCGACTTCCAATTTTTTAGCGCCTAATGCGTTTAGTATATATAATTCGTTTTGTAGATGTATTTAGTATGTGTCGGTATATATATGTATGTATCATATATCTATGTATGTGCAACTGTGCGATTACCTGTAGAAACCATCTCTATATATTTTTTATACACACACACATACACATAATAATGATAAGTTTCCAGCCTGATCAAGAAAAAGAATGTTTTTAAGAATTTTTTTTTATTTCTCAACATAATCTCCCCCAAGGCTAATACATTTCTCATAGCGGTGTTCTAGTCTAGTAATGCCATCTCTATAAACTGATTTCTCAAGTTCCTGAAAATACCCATTTACAGCTTCGATTACTTCTTCATTGTCCGCAAATCTCTGATCGCCAAGCCATTTTTTGAGGTTCGGAAACAGATAATAGTCACCCGGGGCTAGGCCTGGAGAGTAGGGAGGGTGCGGCATCAATTCAAACTTCAGATCGTTGATTTTAGCCATCGCAACGATTGACATGTGCGCTGGTGCGTTATCGTGATGAAACAAGATGTTTTTCTTCGCCAGATGAGATCGTTTAATTTTCACTTCGTGTCTCAAACGTTGCAATAAGTCTGCGTAGTATTGACCAGTGATAATTTTACCCTTTTCAAGGTAATCAATGTATATAATACCTCTTGCATCACAAAAAACTGTTTTTGCTTTCTTTGGAGTTGGTTCGCCTGGTCCAATCCACTGTTTAGACTGTTGTTTGGTTTCAGGAGTGTAGTGGTGGACACAAGTTTCGTTAACGGTTACGAATCGACGCAAAAATTAGCTTGGATTACGCTTATACAACGCCAAATTGGCGGTAAAAATGTTCTTTCGAATGAAGTTTTGGTCGACTGTTAGCAAACGCGGCACCCATCTTGCACATAGCTTTTCCATATACAAATGCTGGTGCAAAATATTTTGTACACGTTCATATGACATCTTATAAGTTTCAGCTATCTCACGCACTTTTAATTTGTGGTCTTTCAGCACTATTTGATGGATTCTTTTGATCATATCTGGAGTTGTGACCTCAATGGGGCATCCTGAGTGAGGCTCATCAGAGGTGCTCACACGACTCTTTTAAACTCGGGAATCCACTGTTTAACGGTTGAATATAATGGAGGATGTCCCCAGTGTTGAGTCCATCTCTTCTTTAATTTCCTTCGGCGCTAACCCCCTCAAATAAAAGTATTTGAGGACAGCACGATTTTCCAACTTTTCCATTTTTACGAAAAACACAGAGGCGTCTTGTTCAGCGTGCTTTCAAACCTAAACTAACATGGCGATTGGACTGAAACTATAACTACAAGCTATCTAAGGATGACTATAGAACGCCATCTCAAGGTAGGCCTAGTGGCGCCATCTCTTGGTCAGGTCGGAAACTTATCAATCCACCTTCCTATATATATATATATATATATATATATATATATATACATATATATAATTTATTTCTGAAATTTTAATTGAAATACCGCGAATATGTAGGCATTAGTGCTAACTGAAGTTGAAGCAAAACAAATTGGTCTGCGAGATGGCACCTTCTTGAACCGTATGGTAAGATAGCACCTTTTTGAAATAGGTGCTAATATAACACCTTCTTGGTTCTATTTGGAGACCTATTTCAGCGCTGAGATAGCACCTTTTTTATACGAATGCAACAATAAATCTATCATATATTCGCTTAAACAAGTTTGACTTTTATTTATATCTAGCAAAGACCTGTGTTTTATTTACAATTACATCAATCACATTTTTCTATTCATGCTTTCATTTATCTTAACTTTATTGTAAAATTTTTCACAATTATTTACATTATAAAAAATCTGAATTCATTATTAAAATCCTTTTAGTATTCTATCGTACTTAGTTATTGAATATTTTAGATTATTTTCCTATTCGTCTTAGCATGGTAAAAACTCCTTTATACTCACCCTGGCCATTGTTAGATCATTACTACTAATACTAGAAGTATAATGTTCTGTGTAAATATACTCTATATTTGTAATTATTGCATCCGGTTCCAAAAAGTTTCTGAAACCCACGACAGCATTAAATATCAATTCTTTCAAATATCTGTTAGTAACCATGAAACAGCTGGCAATACTTAAAATCCATTTTGGAGCGACTATAGCACCACTACACATTAGTTCACTGGTTTGGTCTAGATCTCTTTTACCAAAAATTGCAGCCTGATATGGGAAATCTGCAGCTTGATTTACGAGCTTTCCGTTTGCTATACTTTCTGCATTTAAAGCTGAAACTTATATGAAGAAAAAAATACGTATTATTTAACATATTCTTGTACGTCGATTTTATATCTCCACACACCTCTGGATGTGAAGTTTTTAATTGAAGATATATTTTACAAGAAACTCTAAAAAAGTATAAATGTACTCCACAATATTTAATAACTTACAGTTTGTGATTTACTTACCATTTTCCATTAAATAAGCTATAGACAATAATAGCAAAAACAACAGTAAATTAGGGTAAAACATTTTTTCTATTAAATGTAAGGAATAGCTCCATATAAAATAGAGAATAATAATATTTTTCTAAAACCTTCTCTTTTAAAATATATTATATCATTAAAGATATTAGAGGCACATATTTGTAAGTTTCTTAAAAATATTTTTTAACATGTAACTCATTAAAATGAATCTATATAAAGTTATATTTGAAAATAAATTATTCTGAATTAATTAGTTTGCGATAAAGTAATTACGATCACCCAACGTGATAACATACTCTATGACCCGAAAATATCGAGTCATATTTTTTATAGCAAATGGTTGTAATATGACCCGTCATTTATTTTGTGGTAGCATAAAAAATATGTCGCTAATGTATTTCTTCTCGATCGTAGATAAATTAAGCAAGTCATAAATACGACCATTTTAAAAATATTTTCGTAATGCTATAATTTAATAAAATTTTTTTAAACCCTTTTTGAAAACCCTAGTATTTCCCTCATTATGTGATAGCGTGGGAAACATGCTGCTGATTTGCGTTAGTTATAAAATATTTGTTCTCTACTACGTCTCATCCCGAGGATTCTTGTTTTGTTCTTTTTGATTATTCGTTTTTTACAATCCGTATTCTTTTCAAGTTGTTTTTCATGTGATTGTTTTTGTCAGTAAATGAGCACGTGTGTCAATGTACTCTATTACCAAATTTAGAGATACATTTTCTAAGCCTACTTTTTAAGTATTTAACACCCATAATAGTCAGTTTTGTATCAATGTATTTTTGGCTATGCTTAAAATTTACCTTCAAACAAGGTTGAAACTAGGTATAATATATAGTCTTGCTAAAAAATTCTATCATTAGCATACATTATTATATAAATTCATTGGCATCAATCATTATTTTAATTAATAAATTGTAATTTTATTTCGAGTTCTTAATTTAGAATTTTTAATTAACTTATATACGTAAGCTTAACCTTATGCATACAATGCACATTAAACGAACAGACAATAGTTTATACATTCATATACAATATATATAGGTTATATGCACAAAATTCATAATGGGACTTATATAATAATCAAAGTAACTTGTTGTCACTTACGACAGTGGCTAATCATCAGACTTTCAGTGTGTGCACTTTCCATAACTTAAAGTTTTGATATAAAATCAACTTTACACGAATTTAAAACAATTTTTAAAAAATAATAAATTTATTAAATCATTATTATTAATTTATTAAATAATTATTTATTGAATAATTTATTTGATAAATAAATAGAATAATATATATAATTAATTACCAATAACTCCAACAGTTATATGATAACAAAAATAATATTTTTGAAGATGTTTCATCAGTTATGTTGTCATAATTTAAGTAGTGAAAATTATGTTTAAAAAAATGTGTACTTATGATCTTGAAATTAGTTATTTCTTGAAACGCTCTGATGTGCATGTATGCGCTATTAACACAGATAAAACTAATTACAAATTGATATAACAGTAGCCTAATATCTTAACCCTCAAAGTATTAAATTTATTTATTAAATTTATTAACAAATGTCAAATCACAAGTTGCTGGACATCCAAAAGAATAACGATCAAAGAAAGTATCCTGAATAATATTTAAAGTTTGTTTCACAACAATAAACAACTTTTATATTCAATTTGAATTGTCTAACTAATATTTAGAAATAAGATGATTATTTGTTTAAAATTCAATTCTCGTTTATAACATTTGAAGTATTTTTCTGTCTTGTTTGACATAGCTAAAATAATAAAATTTGCAAAGCCATGTTGATTAAAAAATTCCTTCTACAATACCTATTTATAATATACAATAACCATAACATTCTTATAATAATAATGAATTGAAATTATTATGTGTATAATAATTTTTCTTATAATACGATACTTCATATATCTTATGTAATTTTGAATTACGCTCGCGTCGAGCTGTCGAACGTCGTCCGTTAGCTCGCCTGTTCGGCAGACATTTTACCTGTTTTTATTTCCGGAAACACACAATATGACCCCTTTAGTAATTACCATTGATACTACTATAGTGATTTACTACTATAGTAATTTACATTGATAAACAAGGTTAAATTTCGGATATTAAAAAGGATCATTCTCGAAACAGACTTTATTATTCATTTGTAATTGTGTCAAATTATTTACGTATCTTATGATATTTTTTTTCTTCTAAAAATAGCATAATATTATATAGTTGATTCTATTTTTAATACCTAATAACTACTTTCCAACCTATTAAAAATTATTAGATTTCTACCAAGGCGAGTTTTCAATTATTATTATCTTAAATTCTTGTTCTTTTTTAATATTCTGTTAATTATAGCCAAGGGCGAGACAAACGGAGATGCCGGATGTATCAGATACCTCTAACTCTGTTATGAACCCCCTTTACTGATGGTATTCATTTATTTACGTCAATAAATATTTTTCATTTAGAACCATCATGCAAAATAATTGCAAACCAAATACGATACTGCATGTGGATTAATCCAAACTGCAGAACTAACAATAAAATATAGGAAACTACTGAGAAATTTATATATGCGTGCTGAATGTTCCATTAAAAAAATTTGATATGGAAACTATTTCAATTTTTCAAAATATTTATATGTACTTTATGAAATGTTACCTTCGTTCGTGATTTTTACAATCAAAAACAAGTTACTCAAATCGTTTCACTGAAGTGTAATGTTTTATTACGTGTGAGGTCGAGAGGATTGAAGATGAAGGAAACGCGCATGAGCAGGCTTGATAATGAACAATACAACAACAATCTCGCGATCAAAAGTCTCCTTGATTGCGCGTAAAAACTCCTCCGAACTGAGGGGAAAAGCCCGATGTGGGGTTAATTTGGATTTACTTATGTACAAAATGAAATCAACTGTAATTACAATAATACGTTGTTACAATGTAGCGACGATTGCTTACAAATCTACAGCAATATATTTATATTTAACGCAAACACCTATTCGTCATACGTACTTACTCCATACATGAGCCCACTCGTAGCTCGATTGGTGTAGCTACAGTCGACCTCTTTGTCGACGGCGACGTAACCTACCGCCGCGATCGGGCGGAATAATAAATGGGAAGCGAAAACGCCAAAATCGACGGCACGCGGTGCTCCGACGTCTCGGACACGGGTTCAGTCCTCGCCCCGTGTGCGTCCGGACAACTCCTGCGCAGGCGAATTGTCGCAGTGGCATCCACCCAAAGTTCGAAGGATCTCCACCAGATAGCTTCTCCGTATCTGGTCTGCTCGTCACTGGTTTAATGTTTGCCGCACGCACACGCTGTCGGGCGAAAATATACACATACACTTGGGAAGCAATCACATACAACGAAACTGGACAGTAACATTTCACAACGTTCGCACGGATATATATATGTACACTCGGTGACAACGAAATGTAGCGCTCGCACGGACGCAGAGTACGGCATAAACGACAGAAGCAAATAATTTAAATGATTCGACTGCTCGACGGAAACTGACAACTCCGCTGTACGAAAAGCTTAATCCGAATATTTTTATGTATAACTAATTTGCAGTATAAGTGTATGGAGTCCTCTACTTTTAAAACCTGCCATCCGCCGGATTAAGCTGACTCGTAAGCGTCGATCGTCGAACGTGTCCACTCGCGTACCTGGAGAGCAGGTACCGAGTCGCAAGGACCCGGCCAGCCACATGTGCAAGGCGCGTGTTTGAAGTCACGGGCTTTCCCCTCATTAGAGTGGAGCTCACCGCGCTTCTCGTCGATTTTCCATTATTATTATATTTTAGCAAGGAGACAAAATAAGATAAAATAATAAGGTCGAGAAGTAGTGGAAGAGTAACAATTATTTTCCAGTTTTATAGTTTTCTTTCTGTGAGAGCAATACGCTTGAACATAAAATAGTGAATTTTCTCATATGAAAAATAGACAAAGACGATAGCACGTTCTGTATTTTCATATTTTATGTTATTTTCATATATTCAATAAATTTTTATTATTTATTTTAGTAAATTTATAATAATATTGGTAAAGTCCAGTGCATTGATTCGATCTAATTTCCGTAAAGTAAATCCCGGCAAAACTCTATATTATTAAATAATCGCACGAAAGATAAATATCAGTAAAATAAACTAAACTTTGATATCACTGTAAAATAGCGACCCAACGATAAGACTAATCAGGTACTTCGATTGTCTAGATGTAAACAGGACTATCTTTCGTGTCCCAGCAAAGTATTATCGTAAAAACATATTACTTTCATCAATATTATAATGATGAACTTTCTCGAATAGTGCACTGTCTATAGGAAATAGATAAAAAAAACTACGAGGTCAGAAAATTAAGTAATGCGATCGATTTGATTTCTCGGCCTATGACAACACTGCGAACCTATAACTCCGTCACCGTAATAGAAGAACCCTACTCTCTCGATTAAGGCCTTAACGACCCTTGTACGATCATTTCTTTGCCAGATTTTTAGTGTTTTGTCACAACGCGCGAATAGTGCATGTCACGAAAATGGAACAAAGAAATTTAGAACAACGGTGCGCAATAAAATTTTCTGCGAAACTCAGCCGCGACAGAAACTTGATTAAAGTGATTAAAGTGTATGGTGGTGATGCCGTAGTCAGGTGCTTCGGTAGCATACCGATTTTGAAAAATTTTGTTCGTCAAGACCGGTGACGAACCATTCGAATGTTGACTGACGAGTTTAATATTAAACCGGAAACAATTAGAAACATTTTAACGACAGATTTCGATATGAAAAAGCTGTGTGTGAAGATTGGACCGAAGAAACTTTCAAATCCTAGTCTTCTCGATCGAGTTATTACTGATGATGCAAGTTGGTTCTTTCAATATGACTCGGAAACTAAACGACAAAGACAACAGTTGCTGTCCGCTGGAGCGCCAAGGCCAAAGAAGACGAGAATGATCGAGTCTAAAGTGAAAACCATGTTCATTTGCTTCTTCGACAGCAAAGGCGTGATTCACAAAGAGTTTGTACAACCTGGACAAACCGTAAATCAAGTATTCTACCGCAATGTATTCGAAAAATTATGAAAAAGGGTGCTTAGAGTCCAGAGATCGCGAAGACTTGTGTTCTGCATCACGACAATGCTCCCTGTTACAGTGTGTTCAGTTTCCCTCAGTTTTTGGCATCTGAAAGTAGGACAACGTTATCACAACCATCCTATTTACCAGGAAGGTCACTCCGCGACTTTTTACTATTCTCCCATTCGAAAAAAATTCATCAAAGGGCGACATTTTGACTCCGTTGAAGACATCGAAGAATCTGTAACGCGGGTATTCGGAGAGGTCCCATTAGAAGAGTTCGAGACATGTTACGAAAACTAGAAGACTCGCTGGAATAAGTGTATAGATGCGGGAGGGAACAACTCTGAAGACGATCTCAGTAACGTATCTTAATTTTTAAATATACTCGATTTTTTAATTTTGTCGCATTACTTAATTGTCTGACCTCGTATATAAAACTGTCCAAAAAACAGTAAGATTTCAATTGATAAGTTATTTTTTCATTAAAAGTATATTAGAATATCTATCTAATGAACTATAATATAGTTCATATTGCTATCTCTCAATTTTCCCTTTTTCTCTCTCCAATTTTCCTTTCTAACACATATTGAAAGGAATTTCCATATGTGTTACACCCCCCTTCCAGACGTTGCGCACTCTATAACACGAAACTCTGTACCCAAAAAGAAAAGTGAAGTTGGGCAATAAAAAGCAAGAATTTTTTTCAAAATAGATATAGATTAAAACAAATACATAACCTATACATTATTTGATAAATATAATTTCCATTAGGTCTATAGAATTGCTGTCCAGGCGGGTGTTTAGCATTGCGCTTGATTATGGGGGTGGGGTCTTACGCTCCGACATGGTTCCGCTGAACCTCTTCGTCGACTTCTAATAGTTCCAGCGGATGCCTTTCTTCCCCATTTTTAGCCAAGAGGGATCAGATTTGGAAACCATTTTTTCGATATATGACCTCCTGGCTGCTTTATGCTTTATATAATATATACTTTTCCTGATTCTTCGTCTCTTTATTATAGCAAGTCCACATGGTCGTACTTGCCTTTAAGCCACTGGCTTAACCTGTGGAGCTTGATGAATACATCACTCCTCAGGAACAACTGATGAAGTTGCGGCTCAACGTCTTCTCCCGCAATATAAACACCATTCGCCAATCTGTACAGTCTGTTTTGAAAGCGACAAGGGTAGATGCTAATGTAGAAATTAATGAAAAACTGAAAAATCCTACTGTAACGTAAAAGAATGGATGTACGAAAGCAATAGGTTTATATGAATTTGCATATTTCCTAGCATGGTCTATCAGACTGTGTACAATTACATTATTAATATTATATTATGTATTAATCGCATCAATGTAATAACATTCTAAACAAAGGGAGGGTGGAGAGAAAAACGTTCTTGTTGTAAAATTTTAAAATACATATATTTATCAATTTTTTCAATACATTCATTAAGGTAAAGTATATATTGTAATTAATTTATATTAATTATGTATAATTATAATATATACAATAATTCTAATAATAAAATAATATACAATAATTATAATAAAATTATTGTAAAAAATGTATATTTATATATTCTTACACAATTTTCAGTAACACCGGTATCACATAGTTTAATCCCAAAATAGATAATAACTATTTGCCCTCTTAAAAAATGCAAATTTACATGAGAAAAAATATTGCGAATCCAGTATAAATTATAAAAGTACCGAAATAAATGATCATCTGTTTTGCTACTGACCTCGCCGTATATAGCTTGTATATCAAAAGATATGCTGCATATACGGTATTTGGAGTCCATTAAGAAAATTAATAATCAAGAAACGTAAAATGTTTAACTGAAGCTATTCGCAATTTATCGGAATTTCATTGTCTGACTATATAATAATAACACAGAATTATTGTTATCTTCTACAAATAGTAATAATGCATTGGCCGTCAGAGATCTATATCATATACGGCCCTGTCAAACGTCTTAATTTTGTCTAGTCTTCGACTTGAACATAGACTGCGATGGTGTGTCATGAATTAAGTTGTTAATGAACTGAAAGTAAGGCGCCGTCGCGGTATATAACGCACCATTACCAGTGTCATCGCAATTCCGTCTGGTTCCACTTGCTAAAGCTACGACTTTATCACCAACCACCATCGGGCTCCCAATATCATTCTATAAATATTTATTAGTTATTAATATCATAGATCCCTGTCGCTAATGAGAAAGAATTTGTAATCAAAGATGTTAGTACGTATATAATTTTGATATTTTCTATATAAAATGTATTACATATTTTCTATAGATAATTGACGTTTTTTTAATTCAATTGTTAAATAATAATTTATTATTAGACGAGTCAAATCGACTAAAACATTTTTTTATTATCAATTATTTTTTTATTATTTTTTTGTGTTCGGCTTCGAAATTAAAGCCTCGTATGAATGGATACGTGAAGGTGACGTGACCAACAGCAGCACCAGTTTATGTTTCTAAATACAATGATGTGCTTAAGTCCTTAGCAAAGACATCTTTTCTAATGTGAACCTAGTTCGTCATTGATATAAATGAAAGTTATTTATTCATTTCTTTATTATTATTTTACAATCAGCATATCTGTCCTTAAATTCAAGTTTAATTACGTAAATTCAAGTTTAATTTTCATCAGTGAAAAAACTGGTAGGCTCTGTTTTGTAAAACCTTGCGTAACGGTAGGAAACAATCCGATACCTTTACCACCTTAGTCTATGACTAATACATGTCATTGCATTTACAATATTAAAGTTATTATTTAAGGGGATGCAAGAGTAAAAGATGACCATCATAACTTCGGATAACATGGCAGAAGATTTGACGTGGAATATTTTATAATTGAACTAGCTTTGAACTCTTATAAAAATATAACAATCTCTGAGTCGAGAAATATGTGTACATAAGGATCTCATCTCTCCTTGTCTATACATATTTCTTATCGATACCACCTCGAGATGAATTTCCCAAATTACCGTCGTAAATTTCATTTACACAACTACCAGGTGAATCATTGTTTATTATAATACTAAACTCCTGATTATTTATTATTATAGTAAACTTGCAAAACAAACCTCTTTTCACCTTCAAGTGTAAGAACTGTTATGTTATGTTATGTAATAAGATTTGTTATGTTACGACTTACTTAAAACGACTTATCATTACGTCATTTTTAGTTTTTATTTTAGTGTTTTTTTAATTGTTTGTCTCCATGAAGCCATTCATGGGCTAGCACTGACCCGACAATCGATGCTTTCCAAAACCAAAAGTAAACTTTTATTTCCTATGCCTATCTCGATGTTTAACTAAGCTATACTAGACACCCCTTCGGCATTCGCGTAGGTCACTTTTTACAGGCTGGGAGGATAAATCTATGCAACTCATCTCGTTGTAGAGTAATAAACAACATCTGAGAGATCAACGAAACAACCAAGCAGTCAGCCACCCAAGTGGTGTTCGTTAAGAATTCTGTTTGTTGATCGTCGAGATGTTACTATGCCACTCTACCAATGCGTCGACTCCCTCGAGTCATTTCTATTCCATTGTATTATATTATGATTTTCAATAATTGTACTCTAAATAATTAAAATCTGAATATCGAACAGACTCACCCAACAAACCCCCGTGTAAATACCGTTAATTCTTTCCGATTGGCCACAGTATTTCTTGTTTGACTGTTTGACACCAACGAAGTCGTTAATGCAGTGGTATATATGTTCCAATGACACATTAATATATCGCAAGTGTAGGTCTGGATCTACATGTAATATCATTGGACGGTTACGATTATCAGCACCTTCGATAACAGTGGAGGATCCATATCCTGCTACTTTTCCTCTTACATCATAAAAATGTTCACCCATATTCGGTATATTAATTGCCTTTATTGTATCGCGTATGGTCATTTCTGCATCCGTCTGAAATATAGAATTATGTATAATAATATGGAATATATAATACAACTTGCATTTCCATCATATATATTGTTTATTCCCTTTTGAAAATTACACATATTTATTTTTTTTTATGTTATTTATCATCGCTCTATTTATGAAACGCAAATATTTGGAAAAGTGTAAACTTAAATAGTAACTGCTATTACATGTCACTACAATGACTAGTTATTTTTCAACTTTGATGCTTGCATGCATTAAATTATTTGAGCTATTATCTTCAATTTTCATTTGATTAGAAAACATCTAGTTATTATTGTATTTCATATAATAGGTACTTTTTATAATTCTATTCAGTGAATAAGCTTACTAAAATTATATGAATGATACAGTGCACGCTCTATTAAAAACATATGTATTGACAAAACACAATTAAGTTTAAACGTTTTGAATTTCCTATTATGAAATTACCGACTACCAATTTTTTTAGAGCCTGATGCATTTAGTGTATATGTATGTGTCGGTATATACATATGTATGTATCATATATCTATTTGTGTGTATTTTCCTCCGTATATTTTCTATCTATAGATATATACGTATATGCTTATATATATATATATATATATATATATATATATATATATATATATATATATATAATTGAAATGAAATACCAAGAATATGTAAGTATTAGTGCCAAATGAAACTGAATCAAAACAAATTGGTTTGCGAGATAGCAGCTTTTTATACGAAAGCGACCATAGATCGATCATATATTCGCCTGAGCAAGTTTGCCTTTTATTTATATCTCGCAAAGACTTGTATTTTATTTACAATTTCATCAATCACATTTTTCTATTCATACTTTCATTTATCTTAATTTTAATGTAAAAATTTTCACAATTGTTTACATTATAAAAAATCTGAATACATAATTAAAATCTATTTTAGTATTCTATCGTACTTAGTTATTGAATATTTTAGATTATTTTCCTATTCGTCTTAGCATGGTAAAAACTCCTTTATACTCACCCTGGCCATTGTTAGATCATTACTACTAATACTAGAAGTATAATGTTCTGTGTAAATATACTTTATATCTGTAATTATTGCATCCGGTTCCAAAAAGTTTCTGAAACCCACGACAGCATTAAATATCAATTCTTTCAAAAATCTGTTAGTAACCATGAAACAGCTGGCAATACTTAAAATCCATTTTGGAGCGACTATAGCACCACTACACATTAGTTCGCTGGTTTGGTCTAGATCTCTTTTACCAAAAATTGCAGCCTGATATGGGAAATCTGCAGCTTGATTTACGAGCTTTCCGTGTGCTATACTTTCTGCATTTAAAGCTGAAACTTATATGAAGAAAAAAATACGTATTATTTAACATATTCTTGTACGTCGATTTTATATCTCCACACACCTCTGCATGTGAAGTTTTTAATTGAAGATATATTTTACAAGAAACTCTAAAAAAGTATAAATGTACTCCACAATATTTAATAACTTACAGTTTGTGCTTTACTTACCATTTTCCATTAAATAAGCTATAGACAATAATAGCAAAAATAACCATAAATTAGGGTAAAACATTTTTTCTATTAAATGTAAATAATAGCTACTTATTATCCATAAAAATAGAGAATAATAATATTTTTCTAAAACCTTCTCTTTTAAAATATATTATATCATTAAAGATATTAGAGGCACATATTTGTAAGTTTCTTAAAAATATTTTTTAACATGTAGCTCATTAAAATGAATCTATATAATGTTATCATTGAAAACAAATTATTCTGAATTAATTAGTTTGCGATAAAGTAATCACGATCACCCAACGTGATAACATACTCTATAACCCGAAAATATCGAGTCATATTTTTTATAGCAAATGGTTGTAATACGACCCGTCATTTATTTTGTGGTAGCATAAAAAATATGTCGCTAATGTATTTCTTCTCGATCGTAGATAAATTAAGCAATTCATAAATACGACCATTTTAAAAATATTTTCGTAATGCTATAATTTAATAAAAATTTTTTAAACCCTTATTTTTAAATATATTATATTATGAAAGATATTAGAAGCACGTTTTGTTAAGTTTGTTGCCGATTTTTTTTAATAGTTAGCTCATCAAAATGTATCTATGAAGTTATCTTTCAAATTATTCTGAACCTACCAGTTTGCGATAAGCCAACGTGGTAACATATTATATAACCTGTATATAATGAGTCACGCTTTTTGTAGCATATTGTTTTAGTATTTCCCTCATTATGTGATAGCGTGGGAAACATGCTGCTGATTTGCGTTAGTCGTAAAATATTTGTTCTCTACTACGTCTCATCCTGAGGATTCTTGTTTTGTTCTTTTTGATTATTCGTTTTTTACAATCCCTATTCTTCGCATTGTTACCACGGGCCGAGAAATAAAGCCGGTTGCATTACTTAATTTTCTGATCTCGTATATATAATTATATAACAGACGTTGGATATTAGGCAATGGTCATTGCCGTTCTCACTAGCACTTGTCCATTTCACGCGATATTTGGTTCAATATGGGTCGATGGGAAATACTTATTTCAGTATCTTTCCAAGAAATAACGGCATTAGGCCAGATTTTCAGCTAGGTAAGCTGAGGGATTTGTCGTTTCTTAGCGGAAGGTTCTCCAGGATTCAGTGCGACGGATCGATGCAGTTGGTCTAAGTGCGATACGTTACTGGGTACTGCATTTCTCGTCGCTTACATCTCATTCAATCTAAACTGGTGTTGAACTACTCGACGGTAGTGATGTGGGTGGGCAAAGCATCTGCTTGAAGGAACCAGTATATGGCACTGTTTGAGGAAGCGACTGATTGTTCCTTGTCGCCTTGTATTTGCCTGTATTATTAGGCAGCCAACAGTAGCCAATCCATACCGCTGGTGAATCGTATTTGCCCCGGACTAATTTATAAAATTTGGGCCACATTAGACATAGATTACGGTACGTGCTCCAGCACTAAATGACATCTCCTTTCATCTTGTACTTACCAGGCAAAGAAAAGACTACTTATTTATGACGTGAAATTTCAAGGGAAAAATCAGGGCGGCTATTTCATTATAGTTCATTTCAGTTACTTAATCCAAGCGGAAAGAAAGCTGTAGTTTATCAATCTTGATCAAATTGGACGTGGAGTCAGTACAGTATTAAGAAAGAGATTTAGAGAAAGAACTGCAATGATGACTTAAATGAGATTTACAATCTTCATGAGAAATATGGATATAGAGACAATAAAAGTCATAAAGGGAGAATATTAGAGATAGAAGATAACGATAAATTAGGTCAGATTCATTAGTCGAGATAACAGAAACTTTATTGTCAGTGAATTAACAAATGGTATATACGATATAGTAGTCTATTTAATCCCGATACAACAACTGCCCTTATTCATGTAATGGTGGCTAAGTTATACGTATTTACATTTGAGTATGCATACTTTTTTCTAAGTTTTTAGTAATTATCTTTTTAGTAGTAATCCAAAAAATATTTTGGAAATTCTACTATACTTTTATGTTAGGATTAAGATGAGTTTACAGTTACCAGTGAACATCTTGAACTAAGATACGAGAAAAGTGAAATAATGTGTACGTACGTGCTTATGATGAGCAAAGCTTAGGAAAAAGGTAATTAATAGGTAAGAGTTTAGGTTCAGTGGAGATGACGAGAAAATATTGATTCAATTCTCGGCCGGGAAGTGAAACGAATGGGTAGCTCGACTCTGTGAGACACGAAATTCTTTCCATAAAAGAGTAAAATCTTTGATTGCAATTAATGGTTTCTGGTAAAAATACTGCTGAACAAATCCAACATCTGATGTGATGATGAAGGTCTGTTGTTTCTCTTGACTGTGTTCGGGCATATCGAATGCAGCTGTGCGCGGGGAAAACGAAAAACTCGAATTTTTCCCATCGTTTTCTTCGGCATAAAATTTTATTGCGACGTCGAGGAAAGCAATCATGTGCGAGGACTGACCAACGTTTTACGAAAATATTTATTGTGACGTTATATGTATAAGGTTGTATCCTCATGCGGCCACCACATCCGCCGTCCTCTGTCACCACTCCTAAGATGCAGCACGCTCTCTCGCGAATGAACTAAGAGCATGTGTGATTTTCCTAGCTTAGGTCTCGGGGCAGTTAGAGACGCCCCTTTGTTCACGGAATCAGGTACGAGGTCGCCTTCAAGATTCAGGATTATGAAGTTCAGTTCGTTCTCGACCGTTGACCCGCCCTTTATGCGCTTCGCACGTCGCGTTCTTTCCGTATCGTTCCGTGGTAGTTGTAGCTTTACATTATTCTTATATTACTTAAGTTATATATCGCGTATTAATTAGTGCTATGCTTTTAGTCTTTCGAGAGGGATCCGCGCGGCCGATGAACGGCTCGATTGATCAGTCTGTTAAAGCCATGGTTCCAGAGGTCGCACGGACAGGTTAATTACCACCTCACGCAACTCTTATCGGGGCACGGTCGGTTTCGATCCTCTCTCCACAAGATGGAGAAAGTACCGGAAATTTTCCGAGCTGTGACCAGTGCGATGTGTTTCGCCTCGAAAGGGAGTGCCTCTGAAAATATATAGGGCTATGTGAGCCGGAAAATATCATCCGGCTGATGCTGGAGAGCCCGGAGAAGTGGTCCAAGATTTGCAATTTTTACAAGGCCATCCTGGACTACAAACGAAGAATCGAAGGAGGCGTGTAAGTCCGTAAGGGTAAATACGATGGCGCAGCCCAGAAGTAATATCCTCATAGACGGTTCCTGGGCTGCATTTACGCCATCGTGAGAAGGTCTCCTCGGTGCACGCCTGCCGACCCCGACTCGCGGCTCTTTTCAGTGCTGTGGAAAGCAGTCGCGGGGAATGCACTGAGGAGGTAGTTTTTTAGTGGGTATGCCTTCACAGGTGAGTCCTACATATCCGGGGACCTGTCCCCGGGATCCATAAAGGATTTTTCTCCTCCTTCTCAAAAAAAAAAAAAAAAAAATTAGTATCATATTAAAAATCAACTCAACAGACTGTTTAATATTATGGTAAAGAAAAGCATGTTTCTGGATAAGGTCTCTAATATGCTTCATCTAGCAACTGTATTTATGGATTACTGAGAGGAATCAAGTGATGAGTAAAACTAATTAAGGCAAATCTTAATAATGATAAAAATATAATTCATTTAATGCAGTGGCATCGTTCAGTGAAAGACAGTCTATGATCCTAATAATGGAGATAGTAAGAGCGTGAGAGAGAGAGAGAGAGAGAGAGAGAGAGAGAGAGAGAGAGAGAGAGAGAGAGAGAGAGATACTTAAAAATATATATTTATAAGTAAATATATATCTATATATATACGAGCTCAGACAATTAAGTAATGCAATCGATTTTATTTCTCGGACTGTGATAATACTGCGAACCTGTAACTCCGCCACCGTAATAGTAGATCCCTACTCACTCGATTGAGACCATGATGACCGTTGTACGATCATTCTTTCGTCAGCTGTTTAGTGTTTTGTAACACGCGCGAGTAGTGTATGTCACGAAAATGGAACACAGAAGTGATACCCTGAGTTGTACTCAGGTGCTTCGGTGGCATGCCGATTTTAAAAAAGGCCGTTAGAGCGTGAACAACGAGGCGTGAAGCCTTGTTCGTCAAGACCGCCCACTAACCATTCGAATATTGTCTAACGAGTTGAATATTAACCGGGAAATTTTTAGAAAGATTTTAATCGAATATTTCCACATCAAAAAGCTATGCGCGAAGATGGTACCGAACAACCTTTTATATGAGCAAAAAGCCCACCGAATAAACATCGTTCAAGATTGTCTCAATCGAGTTCTTACTGGTGTTGCAAGTTGCTTCTTTCAAGTTGACCCCGAAAAACTAAACGACAAAGCAAACAGTGGCTGTCCCCTGGAGCGCCAAGGCCAAGGAAGACGAGAATGATCAAGTCTAAATTGAAAACCACGTGCATTGGCTTCTTTGACAGCAAGAAGTGATTCACAAAGAGTTTCTACCACCTGAACAAACCGTAAATCAAGTATTCTGCCGCAATGTGTTCGAAAAATTACGAAAACGGATGCTTATATTATACTTTCACTTTCTTTATATTTGTAATTTATGATTTTGACCTAACTACATTCTCTTTTCTTCATTTTTAAAATGCATATGTGTCCTTGTTACCTGTTCGAGTGAAAAGAACCTCGTATTCGCCTCAACTCTGCAATGTATCAATACTACTCAACATATTTTCAGCTCAATTATATGGATTAATTAATCATCAAGTTATATTTTCGTACGGAAAACAATAAATATTGTATACGACACTTTATCGGTATTATAAAGAATTTATTTTATCCAATAAAGTCTGGTTTTCAATATGTCACATTATTCATTTTTAATAAATCAATTTCTCTTCATATTAAAAAAACTTTTAATATTTTTAGATTATTTAACGCGTAATAAAATCTTAGGAATTGCAGTACACCCATGTCTCAGACTAAAATTCCTTTATTATGAAAGAAACTGATAACAATTTTTCAGCAGTTAACTTCTTAAGCAAAATTAGCCTCTGGGTGATCCGTCCACGTACTTGGATCTTCTATGTCATATGTCATTTCTTTTGCTATATATGAGATGTATCTGGAAACCTTTGTGTATATTGTAGGAACTCCGATATGGCAATCGATGGTAATAGAGATAATGCCAAGTACAACATTTCGATCTTCATTCACTAAAGGACCACCATCATCACCCTAAAATAAATTAATATCTTACATTAATACGATTATGGAAACAAGATAATCGCATATAAAATCCCATGCAATCTTGTATCCGAATCACAATAACTATATATCTTCATAATTGTTCTTATAATTTGTATAACACGTAATGAAAATATAATGAACTCACGTCACAGCATCCGACACCTGGACCTGGCATAGTACAAAGCTGAGTATCTGTGAGCACTGTATTATTCAGTTGTTGTTGGCAATTACTCAAAGGTTCTATCCAGAGTCTGACTTGTCTTAAATGTTCTGAAAGACGTCCAAACGGATATTGTTTCCCGTATCCAGAAGCAATAACTATAGTTTGTTCATCGACTTCAGAATTTTCAATAGGTAAATTAATCAATAAATAGAACTTATTCTCTGGCACTGATTTATAAAGCTGTAATGTACAATAAAAAAAAATTTATCATTTATTGATAAACATTAATCAACGTAAGCTTATAATGCGTACTATAAGTGAGTATTTTTTAATGAACGATTATAATCTAAATTTTTCTTTTTGGATACAAAAAGTTATACCATGGGTTGATGTTGCTCTGCATCTAATTTGAGAAAATATTTTTTAAATTGTTTAGCGACCTGCTATATGCTATTTTGAATTATGTACAGTGTAATAGATATAAAATACGGCTTAGTTCTTGATAAATTTTTAGATTCTTGATAAATATTCGAGAGTATGGAAACTAACATGACTGTAATTGATTATTGAGTGTACAAGTAAGTTTTCAATGTTTTTTTTTCCAAAATTTAAGTAGGAAAAGATGATTATATATGCTTTATGCAAAGTATCGTTCATCGAAAACTATAACTTTTTCCCATCTTTCTGGCAATTTTTAAATTCGGATCAAAAAAATTTCTCGTTTTTCGAGCCCAAGAACGTAACGATGCAATTCTTGATTCCTTCTACTGAACTGAAGCATATTCCCGTAAGAGCGTTCTGAATTAGTCGAAACAAGTAGTAGTCAGATGGTGTCGAGTCTGGACTGTGAGGCAGAATTTGCCATCCACTATTCTCCAAATAATTTTGACCGAAGCCGCAACATGTGGCCAAACATTATCATGATGAAAAATGACGGACTCATATCTAATCTCATATTCTGACAATTATACCTGTAATTCTCGCTTCAAACACATAAGTCTGATTACATGCAATGGCCCATTAATCATTTGACCACTCGGAAGCAGTTCATAGTATACGACACCATTTTGATCGCACCATAGTATTCACAGCATGACCTTATATACCGGAATTTTTCGTTTTCGCGTTGAATTAGCAGGCTCGCTCGGCTTTGTATACGATTTTCTGCGTTTAATGCGTGACGCCCAATGATGCAGGAAGTTATTCTGGAATCGGACACGGATCCTCATCCAGTAAAGCATCTAATTCCTCGTCTGCAGAAGTTTTCGAAAGCAAATGATCAACCTCAACTGCACTTATTCTCATATTAAAGAATAGAAGCAGCCCTTTTCGCAAATGATGTTTATTTGGCTGGCATTGACAGATATATAATCAATAAATACAACATATGAGGTCTGACATTTCTCCCCGTGATCTACTGCTGACACCATCTATTCCACAAACGCTGGAAACTTGTACACCCAATATAATGTTTAAAAAATATTATAGTGTATAATCAACTGCGAATAATTTTTTGAAATACATTCACCTTTCTTTGAATTTATACCATAGCTAAACCGAACGCACAAAACTTCATTTGTTTTGCATATATATAATTTTTATAGTACCTCTATTATAATTTCTAATTAATACTCTTTTTCATTTGCTTTTTTTTATTAAATGTAATTGTATTAGTATAATATTAGCAGCAATCCGCATAAATTATTCAAATATCTATAAAAATTAATCGATACTCGTACATGTTATTTGGAATATATATAATTCCACAAGAATTACGTATCTGCATATTATATAGGAAATTTTTAACTTTTGAATTAGCTAACCTATATCATAGTCATTGCTTGATTTTGAGTGCAAAAGACACAACATTGCTTTTAATTTTCGCAAAATTTGAATTGTCGAAGTAATAAGGTTATATGGCTTAATCAATAAAAAGATATTTAAATATAAAAATCTGTCATTATTCATAACAATAAGATAATGTAAGGAGCCGGAATATATTTGAGGGAATATTGTATATAAAATTTTACGAATAAGAGGATAAAAGAAGTCATTATTCAGATTAGATTGCAATGTAAAAAAGAATCTAATCCTAACTGCTGTGATAATCAAAGCTATGATAAATTTTGTCTAAAAAGTTTTATACATATTTGTTATTAGAACATCAAAAATTATTTTAGTTTATGACTTTTGTAAAAATATTATAATTTTATTTATTAATAATTGTAAGTAGCAGAAATAAACCTGAATATAATTGCTATTAAGTCCATCAACATTTGTGCATCAAATAGTTGAAGTTCTTGGTAAATATATATTCTATACTACTCCGAAACACTAACACTTATTAAAGTTATTTTGATATGAAACATAAATGAAAATAGTAAACAGAGAAAAAATGCACATAACAAGACCAAAACTCTATGTCGAATAGATTGGAAAGGATATTTTATGAATAAAAGGACATGGAAAATAGATCTACTAATCTAGAATACGAAAATTTCAAGATTTTATTGATATATTTTTACTACTTCACTCAATTCTATTCTATTCTATTCTTGATTAACGTTATATCTTTGTCAAAAATATTATCGATCTAAGGACGACTCATGATGAAGGATAGTATAAATACATTTTTTTTAACAAGAATACATATTAATAATGCAAGGACGATAGAAAACCTAACTTACGGTAATTACAGCGATATTGTCATTGTAAATTGTTGTCGGAGATTTATTGAAATCTTTATGATATGAAACTCTTTTGATAGCATATCGAGTTCCAATTAATAATTTTCTACCATCCAAGAGAATTTCCTTATGTAAGTCATTCGTTCCATATTCAGTTAGGAATTTTACTTTGTGTGCTGCGGTCAGCAAATGTCTCGGAGACACTAAAACAGCTCCACAAATAAATTGACCATTAACTATCAATGAAGCTTGATACCCAAAAGGAGTTCTTCTTATTGAACTTGCTCCAGCAATTCTTGAATTAATATTATTAGTACCAATAGCTAAAAAATAGTATTTTCTATAAATAATCTGAAATTTTGTTTAACTTACGGAATACTGTAATATTATAACTTTTGATAGGCTTATAAAATTAATATATATTTAAGTAATTACCTAATTCTGTAACACATAGGAGCAAAAAACTTAGATAAATATTCATGTTTCAAATTCATTAAATAATACATTAAAAAAAATTTGTATTTTCCATTATATCTTAAAATCTTTATCATTTTTCTACATATAATATAAATAAGAAGGAAGTGTAATTTTTCAACTCTTTGTCCCATGAAGATAAATATGATTGAAAAATGTATATACTAGACATTATCATCGCATATTATAGAAAGCCATTAAATTTATTTGACTAAAAAATTGCCATTATTAGGCAATTTTATACAAATTCGACCATATTATAAAAAATAGTCACACTAAATGATAATTTTCCATCAAAATTTAGTAAATTAATAAACTATATGATTTCATTTAACACTTACAAATAGTATATAATATTGAATTTGAAATTCGTGTCTATGAAATATTTAATGAATTTATTTTTTATTTAGAATTTAAAATTTATTTTATTGCTGACTATTGTAAGCTTGTGTGTAACGAGATCCTATTCTTCCTTTGACAAATACCTTGTTCCTTTACATTCAAATAGATTGTTGGTTCTGACCAGGACCAATTGTTAGATGGAAGGGGAATGGTTTCCCATGTATAGTAAAACGTAAGGAGTTTCGATATGGCGAAATGTACGGTATTGGCCTAATCTACCTACAATTCTTTCTTCTTATTCTGTCGCGGCTGAAAAAAATGACTCGTTCTCCGTGACCAGAGTCTATCAGATGAAGAGGTTTATAGCTCTTCTGTTTTCTTCCGTAAATCAGTGAGGTCCTGAGATCATGGAAGACGTAGCTTCTTATAAAGGACTCCGGGTAGGTCGGGTGGAGAATATATGAATGAAAAATTAATATTTTTATTTGAGCTACGAACTCAGATTGTCCGACCTAGCCAGTACATAATATATAAGCAAGTAATAATAAGATTATAATAACATCTCCACGTGATGTAGTATACAAAAATGACGCGTGTCAAATGCGCTGCCAATCGGTGAAACCCCTTGCCTTTCACCTGCGCCGATTTAACTATGGCCACTGGGCCTCGCTCCTCCTTCTAGCAGGTTCTTCACTTCCTTCGCCCTCATAGCAGGTGGCGAAATCTCCTATCGCTCCATTTTCTTTAATCCACGTACTCTTTGTCCTAGGGCGCGAAACTAAATAACGCTCCGCAGCGCGAGTAGGTGCTGTTATGTTCATAAAGCCTACAACTCTACAGGACTTCTCGGTTCAAGTTGTCCCGGAACGATTCGTGACAGAGAGGAAGGGATGGTTCTACCCCCCTCCTATACGCTCAGACTCTATGGAGATTCAATCTGGTTGATCCGAACCAGATTCCCAGCTACGTAATAGGAAGCGGCTATTTCAAACTGCCGAGTCAGGAGCACGAGGCTCCTATTACCTTTGGTCAACGGGTCATAAAAATAATGTACAAGCAGCTTAATCAGTGTTCATTGGATTTATAAATTGGAAGAGTCATGCTTCATTTAGAATTGTCGTGTTTTAGTTTGTTAAATTCTTTTTTAGGTAATGGTGTTAAATATTTTAGTTTTATCTTATTATAAAATTTATATATATTGTTATTTTTGTTCTTCGGAGTACATGGATAATAATTAAAACCACATCTCTATTAGTTATATACATGTTATTATCAAATCATTTCAAGAAACTGACATTTGAAACACTATTAGAATAGTCAGCAGATGTCTTATTAAGTAATAATGATTAATATAATTTCTCATAAGTTTGATTCAGAATATGTCTATACTTGGAATTTTAGTTTGTTGTAAATATATTGGCTGCTAAGAATTTTTTGTTCTATTTGAAATCGGTTAAAACCCTATATGCTCTGGCTGTTGCCATATGGAAATGTGAAACCAAATTTCTATCAGACGTATTACAATTGGTTGGATTGAGCTAAAATATACGGTTATTTTAGCTCTGGAAAGTAGAGGGGAGTAAGATAAATTGTAAAGTGAATGAAAAACTATGCTTGCTTTAGTAATTTTTATATTGACACGGTTGGTGTACCTCAGAAAATGATCGAAATGAACACCAAGACATCAAACTATTCTATTACGTGGAATCGTGCTACCATTATCTATTATTTTAAAATGTCTCCAGTTATTTCATATATTTTGGGAGTTTGATGGATGATGGAATTTTTTAATAGGATCGTTTCACATTGACTTGAATGGGTAGTTCATATCCAGGTTCAGTATTATTGATTTTCAGATAGTACGTTCATGAATATAAATAGATCTATTTTTTATCATTAACACTATGAATTTGTATAGATGGGTAGGATATGTATATTGATTAATTTTATAGCTGGCACTCGTGCCATCTCTTTACACTTGGCGACGGCGTCGACATCGTCTAAACATTCCATTCCACAATAATTACAAAAGTGTTTGAGCGAGAGGATCATGCAGTGAACAGATGCGCTGTGCACACTCTCGCTCTCCCTAAGACTTTGCAGTTAGAATAAAAATAATATAAATTAATATTATTATAAATATTAATAAAAGCCATGATTAATTAAGTATTTACAACAAAATATTTTTTATTGGGACGGTAACAACTGACTTTGACAGTCTCTTTAATCTCAAATATAATTGATGGATAATAGGTAAGAAAATAGACAGAAAAAAATGAATCAACAATCAAGATTGGTTAATTAAAACAATGCGCGAAACCTTTAATTTTTATCCTAAATTATTTGATAGAAGAAAAGGATTAAAGTGGATATGGAATACATCCTATTCTTAACTGAGTTCCCATATATATCTTCATAAATATAAATCATAAAAGTTTAAATAAAAACATTAATTGCACCTCTTTTTCGAATTCTATAATTGTTTATAGTAATTGTAGTTTAAAATTCAAACAAACTTTCAAATATTATTTTCATTTTATTTGTGAATTAGATTAGTTACTTACATTTTTGACATTTTATCTTACATGTAGTATTCGCTTTATCGCATAATAAGAATAAACAATATGTTATCTAATTAAATTAATATTTGCCTCATTCATTAATTATAAGTATTTCCTTTAATTTGTAAAAAGTAATTTTGACTATTTTATATATCTTTCTATTGATTCAATATACTTTTGTTAAATGGTGTCTCTTTTACGAAAATATACAGTCATAATATAAAATGAAATTTCGCATTACTATTTTATACTATGATATTTATCAGGTCTATCAAAATTCGATCTGTAAACTAGAAAAAAAATTTCAATTTATTGCCCCGTAAATTACAAAAATTTCTTGCACCATTTATGAATAATGATAATCTTTAGTAATAATTAATCTCTACAATGTTTAGGCAAAATTAGCATCTGGATGGTCCATCCATGTCCTTGCATCTGTCATTTTATATCTCATTTCTTTTCTAATATATGAAATATATCTTGAAACTTTTGTGTAAACTGTAGGGTTTCCAGTTTGACAAGAGTCGTAGCTAGAGATGATCCCGATAACAGTACTTAGATCGTCGTTAACCAATGGGCCACCATTGTCACCCTAAAAACAAATTAATATTTTTAATCAAATAATTATATATCATGCAAATATTTAATGAATATAATCGGACCAAGTTTTTGATACTTTTATATTTGCTTCATTACAAGTAAATAGGTCTAAGTTTAATCAAATCCTTGAATTAACTGAACATTCGTATGCATTATAATTTAGGGCGCGAAAAAAGCATCTAACTCACAATACAGCATCCAGCTTCTGGGCCAGGCATTGTGCACAATTGTTTAACAGTGAGCAATGTATTCACAGCTTCTTGACAAATACTTATAGGTGCTATGACCAAATTAATCTTCCTCAGGTATTCCGAAAAATCCCCTTCCTTAAATTGTTGGCCAAATCCAGAAGCAATCACTCTTGATTGTACGAGAACTGCTTGATTTTGGCGCGGCAAACCGATTGGCGCTTGGTATTCAGTGATGGGCACGGCACGATAGAGCTAATATTATAAAAAAATTATAGTTTTGAATAATTAAGACAGCGTAAACTTTGAATAAATAGCAGAGAATTCACAAACTTATTTATGACAGTTTTAATTATTTAGGCGATATCAATGTAAATTATTGTTATAAAATTATTGTTATAAAATGAATGATATTTTTTGAACATCTAAACTATGTTATATTATTAAAAGTAAAAATAGTACTTATGTCGACTGTTGTAAACTAAACTAACAAATATTTTAATTGATCTTACAGTCGTATAAAATAATATATTTTTGTAATTAAATAAATAATGTTAGAAAATGAGCTTTAATAACAGTAGTATCTAGACTAATCCTTGTTTAGATTACAGACTCTACGGGGACGACTATAAATACGGATAGTCTGACTGTCATTATATAATTATTTAATGATGTATATATTATTATATACGACTGTAAGACCGATGAAAATATTGGTTAGTTTAATGTTATATTTTTTATCAAAAATTTATTTAAATTATAGACGGTTTTACAGTGGATATTATAGTAAAATAATTAGAAAAAAAAAAATATCGAATAGTAAATGCAATTACAAATAAACCAATTAATACATTTTCTTTATATTAGATATTATGCACGATAGCATATTCAAAGAATTACTCCTTATTAAACCGTTCAACATATCTTTATACATAGATATTTCAATTATGCGTTACAATAACAAAAGTATATACTTCATAAAGACTTCGCTTAAGAAAATATTATACCTCGAAATACTGTTTCTATTATAAAATTAATTTTCATGTCATTAATATACTTGTAAGGACGATGTGTTAGTGACGAGCATTATTGATAAGATATAAGTATTTTCTATAAATTAGATTTTCGGTTGAATTGAAATTTTATTTTCAATTTATAAAAATATTATATTATTATTTATGTTATTTTATGTCAAAGAATGCCATGGAAAGGATAACGTATCTAGTTATGGTAAGATACGTTAGCAAAAATAATTTAATTGCTGTCTAATTTACATCGGCATCATATATACACACACACACACACACACACACACACACACACACACACACACACACACACCGTATATTTTTCGAGAAAATATTTGGATTTGTTATTTTTACTTTTACTTACATAAATGTAACTTAAGATTTATAAAAACCATTTTGTAGCAAGTACAAACATTTCAAATATAGTCAATCTAGAGAAGATCTATGATACAATTTATATTATGTTTTATTTTAAATAATTTTGTTAATATTGCAGATTTAATCGAATGTTACAAGACTCTGTTATATAAATTAAACTATTTAACAAAGAGAATAATAATTAATATATTAATAAAGTATATATGCTAAAATAATATAATTTTAGAACTGCTGTCAAATTACTTTTAAAATATAGTCAAGGCTAAGTAGTGAATTATAATTATTAAATTATTAAATTTTTTCAGCATGCTTGATTTTAATTTGTAATGTAACTTTTTGTTCTCCGAACCTTTAACGATAGTCGTTACAATTAACAGCATAGTATATAATAGTACATTATAATACTATCGAAACTGTTTACGCGTCAGCAAAGCGAGGCAGGTAAATCTCGCCAGCTAAATAATTATCTAACGTAGCAATGGTGAATAATGTAATAATGTCGATATTCAAGTTAACAGTTCTAAAATGCAATTTTATGCTAAAGTTGTAAGTAATGATACGTTTCCTATCAATAATTGTACAATAACGATTGATATAGTGAACGTAGTCGAAATAAAAATGTAGGAAAGAAGGATAATCTTCAAAACGTCTTAGATCTAAACATCATAGATGGCCCAAAAATTTTTCAATAGAGATTTTGCTCTTATTTTAATGATGAAAAGCGAATAAACTACCTAAAAAGAATAAGTAATAATAGTATTTAAATTAGCGTCCATTAATTAGCAATGAGATTATAGACATAATAAAAAAAAGAGTAGCATTTATCAACGTGCATCCCTGCATTGTACATAACATAATAATTAGTAGATCGACGGGAAAACGCGTCATAGCGAAATCTAATAGGATCTTAATAAGACTTGAGTTATAAATGAGAATTCGCACACGTTTCCAGCTTTTTTTATTCGTCTCAAAAACTTTAACAAGCTGCCGAATGAAATGGCTCTCAATCACGATATTTATGCTAGAGATAGAAACATTTTTTTGCGCATAATAAAGAATGGCACGTGTCAAAATAGTAGAGTACGAGTAAAAATTTTGGACGTGATCTACTTATAATAGAAAGAGGTTAGCTATACGGCTAAACGTTGCACCGGGAAAAAAACGACAAAATTTGTCCATTTCGAATGATGAAGGAATTTTACCTGGAATCACTCAAATAAAACTAGCTGATACAACATCGCAATCTTTTGAATAAGTTGAATTTCTAGGAATAAATTTGAATTGCCTACTCACATTATATATATATATATATATATATATATATATATATATATATATATTTATATTTATTTAAACTACGTTCAGGAAATGTAAACAGAGTGCTGGATATTGTGAAATTTGTAAGAGAGGTCTGGCGGAGTGTACATTCTTATATCTTTTTAATTATCATCAATTATGTCGGATCGACAATCGATTATGGATGATGCAAGAAGGTAAACAAAACATTATATAACATTTAATCATTACGATGACACTGAATTTAAAAAAAAATATCCTCAAGAATTATCGATGCTTTGTATATAATGAAGGCTTTAAGTACAAATTACCAGTTAGAAATATTTAGCCTACAAAAATCCATTGTTAGAGTAACTATATTCAAATATACTGCGATTATCATTCAGAGTGAAGAAAAAATCGCTGCATTGAACTAATGCATAAAAACAGTTATCTTTATTCAAGACTTGATCCATGCTGCCAAGTTATCCACCCTGTATTTCTAATTATGATTACGTGATTATGCAGACATCTATAAATACGGATTATACAGCTATGCAAAACAAAGGCGGTTAGAATGAAATCTTCGAAAAAAGATCAGAAATGTTAAATTGGAATTTTTATAGGTAAGGGGCAGAAGGTTTCACGGTACGCCACTTATGACTATTGCGGATGCCATCGATTTTAGATGCCTAGAACCTTATAACTATATAATATAGATATTGTTACTGCCTCGCTGAGTGTAGTATAATTCTTGAATAATTATAATAATACAACAAAGGTTAATTATAATATATTAAAAATTCGAAATAAATACGTATTTTTTATGAACAGATGTATAAGTAATGCTACTCTTACGATATACCCGATACCTGCTTACGTGGGTATTGCCGTCGCCGGCATAGTACTCATAGATGAAAATTTAGAAAAAGATACAACGAAAAGAAAATTTTTAATCAAAAACATTGCAAATCAGGAAAGCGTTAGATATGACTAAAGACTGAAGGGAAACTCTCAATGGGAACTTTGTAATCACAATTTTACAAATACCGTATGGTGAACAATGGCTTAAAATAAATCATGTTAATTTATAGTGTCCATTATTTGAGGCCCAGAAACGAATTTTATATTTGAGGATGATGAAAACCAAGTTATTTTCACCCTTTTGATATTAATTTAGTGCATTCAAATAAGAATAAAATGTGCACAGTACAACTAATAACTTCAATACAAATAATAACACATATATAATTAACTTTACATTTGATTTTTGATTTTAATTAAATCATTATTAAATGAATAAATTATATTTATATTTGAAACATTATATAATGTGTTTAAATAGATTTGTACGTTTATTCTATAATAAGTAAATATGGAGAAACAAAGATAGTAATGGCATTGTTGAAAATGTCACCCTATGTATACATGTAAAATCAATCCTTAGTTTCCTCCGCGATTGACAATAACTTCGAAACACTTAGCAGTGGAACAATGAATTAAAGAGCAAATAAAAGTATTTTATATTATTTAATATAATTCAGTTCATTTGGATCATACTTCTTCTAGAGATATAACAAATTTGATAATAAAAGAACAATGTAATAAATAAACTTATTACTTGAATCTTTTTCAAGGTTTTCTTTCAAATGTAAGATAGAGAAAAGGACAGGAAAATAATGGAAGGAGAAAAACCTACGTACTTACATAAAAATAATAAAAAATATTAAAAGTAAATAAATAAATGTAGATGTTGATATTTCATCATAACCAAAAATATATTCCCTTGGAGAAAAATTTGTATCCTCGATGAAGAATTTTGTAAATGCTCAATATATGAATCATCCGAGAATGAAAGAGAAACATTATCAATGTACATATATTTATGTTAGATATATGTATAAGTCATAATTTAATCAGTTATATCTATATATCTATATTGAAATATTTATCGGTTTTGTAAAGAAGAGAAAAATCTAACTTACGGTAATGACGCCAATATCGTCAATATAAATCTGTGGCGATTTCTGAGTGAATCCTTTATGGTATGAAATTCTTTTAACGACAAATAGAGTCCCATTAAGAATCTTTTTGGATCCTAACAGAACTTCTTTGGTTAAATTGGCCGTTCCATATTCAGTCAGATATTTCAATTTGTGAGCTGCCGAGAGCAAATGTCTCGGTGATATCAAAACAGCTCCACAAAAAAAATGCCCATTAACAATCAATTGGCCTTGATATTTAAATCTGTTGTCGAGTACTACATGGCCAGAGCTAATTCTTGGATTAATTTGTTGAGTGCAAATAACTGCAAAGTTTTATATTTTACATTAGGCTTTAAAGTTTTTTATAATAGAATAATTTATATTATTATTATTATAATTATTTAAACAATAATAATAATAATAGAATTTCTGACCAGCATTTAAAAATCGTATGTTTCTCAATCTTTACCCAATTCTGCAAAACAACAAAGCACAATGCTAAGGATGATATTCATGTTGCATTGGAATCGAGCAATACACTAAAAGAAGAAACTGTTCATTCTCTTTCTTATATATGAAATTCATTATCACTTTATCTTTCCATGTCTAGTATATTATGTAAAATATGAGGACTCATATTTTTAAATTTATTTTATTTCACAGCAATCATAATACATTTCATAAGAGTATACAGAGTGTTTGCAAAGAATGGAAATTCTTGAATAAATCGTGCTGAAAAAATACATCTATCGGGCTGATAAATTTTCATTTTAAGAAATTTTTTTACGTCCTTTTTTACCCCCTAGTCAAAAGTATAAAATTTCCAACTTGATTTCGGATTGGTGAAGTATATCCGCAGATATGGTATTCCAATGTTTGTCAGATATCAAACGATAGACATTTGAAAAGTTCTTTTATAGAACTTTGTCAGAAATTGGCTCATGATTTAGTTTTTAAGTAAATAAAAAAAGACCTTGCATGCAAATTTCAATCATAACTCAGTGAAAATAAAAATCATTGGATCATAGTATATCATTGCATTATTATGTGTGTATATAACTATTATATGTGTATATGTAATTATATATAAAAGTATATCAGATAAATAATAAAATACATAATTTTTTATTGTATTATCAGCTAACTGGCACTAACATGTATACCCAATAATCCTGTATAAAACTAGAATTATACTTATCCTACCGTCATTATTAACACCACAAGTTTTCTTTTCCATACAGGGATATAGCTCATGACGTTCTGCTCCAGATAACTGATAATAGAATAATAAATAATTATTTCTTGTTAATGGAATAACAAATAATATTATTGCTTATCGTATTGATGTATGCATGTAACTAACATTGTTTATATTGAAGTATCAAGCAATTAACAAGTGATGATTTGCTATGATTTAATTATAAGTAATTTTCTTTTCTCTTAGTCATTTGGTTATCATTCAGAAAAATGATTTAAGAGCGAATTACGGTATATTAAATTGAGTTTTGATGAAATTAACTTTCAATCCTATTAAATTTAAGGAAACAATTGAATTATTAGCTGTAAATATAAGAAAATAAAATTTTCTTAATTGTTCCTCCTGCTGATTATTTTGACTCAACTCTAAAAAGTTTTTTTTAATGTATTTAAACATCCAATACGTAATTTATAATTAGGTAATTTCATTCAATTTCGTTTTTTAGCATTAATACTTCATTCTAAAACTAATTTAATCAATTACGTATATTACAAAGTATATGATGCCGATATTACTATATATGTAAATTCATTTAATTTTGATGAAATTAAGTTAAATAAAAAAAAACTGCACTTGATAATTTTGAAATAAAACTTAAAACTTGAAAAATATTAAATGAAGAACGACACATAGTAATGATTAGTATCATAATTGGTCCACATACACATGAAATAACAACAGTGCAAATAAACAAATCGACAAATGTTAAGTTCATCGATAATATTTCAAAAATCATTAATTTCACTATATAAATAATTAATAAAATTAATTTAAAACGATACCATAAAATTATAATCCTAATAATTTTAAAGAAATTTATTGTTGTTAATTAATGAGATTGGTATTTCCAATTTATTCATTAACTGCGAATCTCATGGACCCATATACTATACTACGCATCTTAGTGGATTCCTTGGAGTCAGAATGGAAGGACACAGATAGTAGGGTAGACTTGTTGTCATTTCTGCTCTTCGAGAAGTATCCGAAATTTGGGAAGTCTATTTTACATACATATTCCGCAGTTAGCCCAATGCATACGTCAACTCTAGTGCATGTCTCCTCCTCTTCTGATTCTATTCCTACGGCTACAAGAGAAAGATACTTCCTTCTTTTGCTTTCTTACTCTCGTTTTGATTTTAGCGGTGAACGCAGATCGCGCAATCTAATACGTAATTCTATGGCCCACCTACCTTTTCAGTTTGTAACACAATCAAATAAAAAGACATAAAATTGCGCGTAGATACAAGCTATGTATCTCTAGGAATAAGTCATATTCCTTCCATCCCCTCGTAATTCGGCTGCCGAGTATCAGCCAAATATCTTAATTTATTGAACTTTTAAATGATTGTTACTATATTTCTGCGCTTTGGGTCCTCCTGTGACATACGTGGAAAGTTACACCACTAGCTGTGGTGGTGTAAAGCAAAAGTGATAAAGAACGTGACGTGAAATGACGATATTGATCGAAAGAAATACTCCTTGCCAGAATATGATGAACATTATATCCTCACAGTCGTTCTCATCAGTCAACGTGTGGAAAATAATTTTTCTGAAATAGAAGAAATTACCTGACACAAAAGGAGACTCTACAGTGACCCGTTATTGAATCACTTATATGTGGATTCAATACACATGTTAGTTTGTGATGAATGAATGCTTAATCTTTCTTTTGTTCAAATGAACTTTATTTACATTAATTTTTTAAGGGGGGTAAGGTATTTCCACTTTTTTTTGGCCATTTTTTAAATATTTTTTTATATGAATGCTTTATATCTCAAGAATATTGTGTCGAAATTTCAAGTTAATCGGGGAAAAATTGACAAAGTTGTGAGTATTTGAACATTCGTTGCTCCAAGTAGGATTTTTATATATTCGTAATTCTGCTTGACTCTTGGTGCGAATGGCAGAAAGCTGCAGCTTCAGATGCTCTAAACTCTTTTAAACACAGCTATACAACACTTCCTACGGAAGTTCTTAGAGCTATTAGACCCACTTATGAGGACTTGAGTAAAGACGAACTATTGCAGCGATGTCTTGGAGATTTCACGCAAAATAATAATGAGAGTCTCTATAATATGGGTATATAATCTCTGTAATCTAGGTAATCTGGAAAATCTCTCCAAAGTCAGTGAGTGGCATCTCTACAATTGTTGAAATTGCAGTTAATGTAGCTGCATGTACTTTCAATGAAGGCTTTTTTGCTCAATTAGCCATTATGAAAAAGATACAAATCAGTACAGGGTCAAGTTCCCACGAATGGGCGAGACAAGTTGACGAATTGCGAATAAATAGAGCAGAGGAACAAGCGTCACACGACAGTAAAGAAGGAAGAGTTTTACGTAGACAAATACAAAAAGATGCTTTAGACCATGTAGATGAAAGCGTTTTGCTATACGGACCTGGTATTGACGATTCTATATGAACCTGAAAAAATTATAAAGTTTTCTTGTGAATTTTTCAGTTTGCAAAACTTTTAAGCCGTTTCCTGGAAACTGCCATTTTTGAAGTCGGTGTACATCCTCACACAAAATCTACTAAACCGATCGGTTTGAAATTGTGCACAGTACATCTATACGTAATTCCTCAGGTAACGCTGTCGAGTTTTTTCGTTATTTTTATTAATTCTTAATTTTACAGTAACAAATAGCCCGATTTGTTATAGCAAAAATCGGATTTTTGGCTTCTTAGGGCTACCAAAAAAAAATCTCGACAGCGTTGCCTGAGGAAACATCTCCTTTGAAGAATGCACTTTCGGTTTTGCGATTCCGATGATTCTGTGGTGCGTAATCGTGTTCACCGCAAAACAACTTTTTCTCGAGGAGCCTCCTGAGATTCACTGTCATTCGCTTAATTTTCAATATTTTTTAATGATAATTGTTCAAACGATATATTATTATATGCAAATTGACTGGGTAATCCGGCTATATCTGTGTCGCAAGAAAAAATTCTTAAAAACATGCCTGTTTTATACCGAATTAACCTTACCCCCTTAATAAGTACTGTCTGAAATAGCATTGTTAATTTTTTTTGGACTCCAATACTTTTCCTTCTTTGAGATTTTCTATACATATACATATATATATATATATATATATATATATATATATATATATATATATACCAATTACTTAAATATACTAGTTAAAAAACTTTGTATGCAGTTAGATAAATTATTTATAATATGAATCAGGAATTCAGTTCTACATATAATTGAATACTTTGCATTTAATATCTTCATAATTATTGAAAATAGCTTAAAATAAACTTTTCGATAATGTTATGATTCCGCCTAGTTCAGAAAAAATATATATATTCATAAAATCTTAATCACATAGACACTGTATATATTTTCCCGTTCATATATATATATATATATATATATATATATATATATATATATATATATATATATATATATATTATGAATAGGAAATACAATATAAGCGCCAGAGTAGCTGCTAATATAGAATTTTAAGTTAACTTACCTTTTCTACATGTTCTCCCTCGTCGTAAACGGAAAAACTGATCGATGTCGCTATTTGTTGCGACAAGCGCAGATCTTTTGATTCAATAGCAATGCATATTTGCGCCATGGGTTGGAGGGAGGTGTAATTTAATCGGGCAACTGAATGGATTGACGGTCTAAAGCTCTCGTAACTAGAACTATTGCTAGAGAGCCTTAACTCCAGGTTATACAAGATTCAAACCTACTAAACTACTCCGCATTCGATGGCAGAGATGCAGCTCAGGATCCATCCAAAAAAATCTTACTTCTGGACTGTACCATCCGCTCAACTTATGCTGCTTTACACGCCTTCTTCAAGTCGTCTCTTATGGTCCAGAATAGTCATACAATGATTAAGAGAAAGACATCCTGGACCACTTCTGCACACTATCCAGCATTAGCTGAATTATATTATCATGATCAAATGGGTTGATGTTTAGGCTATGGTGCTCCCTTTTATGGCTAAATACTTCATACTGAAAAAATGGGTGAAATGTGCCCTCTCTGAGAGTTTTAAGTGAGCGCAGGTTGGTTTCATATCCAGATAAGAATTAAACAAGGTGGTAAAGAACCACTCCGTTTAACTAATTACACCAGTAAGTAAGTGCTCGCAGCAGGCCTATTCCTACGCCAAACTGTCGCATTTCATGTAGCTGTAGTTTTGTTAAGTTCCGAATTACGCCAAATGTTAAATACACTAACTAAGCAATTAAGAACGTGATTGAGAATGTTAACAGTAATATTCAGAGCATTATTCATGTCCATCATTTAAAATTTATTATTGTTAAAGTTTTTTATTGTTATATACATCATATCATTGTTATTATTGGCAATTATTATATAATTACTGTAGCCACAGTATTTAATGATATATAATATATATTTTATAGAGGATCTGTCGTCGGTTCATTGTTTCCACGTATATAAAACATAAACGTTTATAAAGAAATGAGTTTGATGAAGACTACAAACAAGTGGTGAAAACGTTGCCGTTAAACAGTTTAAATAAATATGAAATATAAAGAAGTGACTAATAATTGATATAAAGAATCTTTAAAGTACGATTATTTATATCATATAATATATAAAGACTTATATAATGTGCTGAAGTAATTTAAAAATCTTTTAAAATTTTTCTAATTAGCTATTATAAAAAGTGTATTGATCCTTAAGGATAGATAATTTTTTAATAATCTCTATGTATAATGTATGAATGGATGATTGGTCCATGTCGATTCATTGGTTATGTCAACATGTACTTCTTCATAGATGTATGAAAGATAATGTGAAACTTTTGTGAAAACTATCGGAGTTCCGTCATGGCATATTAATGGATTAACAGAGACGATTCCCAGCAGAATAGTTCTTTTTTCGTTGACCACAGGACCACCGTCATCTCCCTAAAACAAATGAATGTAATTGAACTTCATAAATTGAAATATAAAGTAGTATCTTCGCATAATGAAAATAAACTAATATTAAGGTACTCAGATGAAGTCGCTATATATATTGCTGGATAGATAAAATTAAATTTAACTTACGAAGCAACATCCAGTGTTTGGTGTTTCAGGCAGCGCACAAAATTGATTACCTAAAAGTATTCTATTGTTGAGCCATACAGTACAAACAGCTTGAGGATCTATGGTCAGCGTGATTTTTTTTAACGTTGGTGATAGTCGGTGTGATGAAGAAAAGTAACCGAATCCAGAAACAATAACAGGAGAATTAATATGGCTGTTTACTAATGGCAAATTAATTCGCCTTACGAGTGGAGTTGTTAATACGTGTTCAGCAGTCTAGCAAAATAAATAATTATATATTTATTAACGAATGTTTTTTAAACAGTAATACATAACGTTAAAAACTAGACAAGAACCACAACATTATAATAAATTTGTGAACTCTAGTAAGTTATCAATAGCTATTTCGTCTGATTTATACTATGTAATGACTATCTATCTATCTACATATATATATATATATATATATATATATATATATATATATATATATGCATGGGTAAGTATAAACATAATAAATGCAGTGAATCACACTGATGTTAAGCAGTTATGTACAAGTAAAGTTTAAAGAAAATAGTATATTATAAGCTTATTTATGAAATAGCTGTAGTACAGCCACAAGGATGAAATAAGCCATTAGCCTCTAATTTGTAAATAGGCTCATAATCTTTCATGATATACTCAAGTTATATCAAACATTTCGTTTACAATTCTTTAATTCCTGATCGAACTTGATAACGAGTTGTATGGCCGATATAACTATCGGCATTTTATACATTTATTGTAAAACTAGTACTGTGTTTACATTATTTTTTCTTTTATATTTTATTAATAGATACAACTTTTTTTTAGTTTCCTGTTTTTAGAATATAAATTACTTTTTCCTGAACTTAAAATTACCTAGTGACAAAGATATTTGGACAATTTAATCAGAATGTCGCACAATTTTATTGTTTTGTTCGAGTCTTTCCATTAAGCCACATGCTATTTACAAAGTTTTTTACTGACTTTCGTTTGTATTAATATTAATTATGTTCTCCATATTGAACTCGCTAGATAATTTAATTTTATTTAAATAATTTTAATTTTTGTGTATCTTTATTAATCCGTGAAGACGAAAATGCACTGAAAATATACATCAGTTTGAATAATATTTTGTAAATCAAAGTTTGAATATATTATTCCCAAATATTTAAGAAAATCCTAAGATAAACTTTCAACTTGATAATACAATTTACGGAAAAATTGGCAGAAAATTGCATTGTAGTTTAACATTTAAACTGGGTATCCAAATTGAAAAATCTATATGACTTACGTGAATCACAGCTATATTATCATTATAAAATTCATTAGGCCGCTGTTTAAAATTTCTATGATATGAAATTCGTTGAACAGAATAGCGGGTACCAGAAAATAAATCTAATGATCCCACTTGAATTTCTACATTCAAATTTGTTATATTGTGAAGAACAAGATATTCTACGCAATGAGCTGCGGACAATAAATGCTTAGATGTAATTAGTACGACTCCACAGATATAATCTCCATTTACAAGCAATAATCCCTGGAACTTAAACTCTTGAGGAAATGCGTCTAAACCTCCAGAAATTCTTGATGTAAGAAATTTAAATCCAATAGCTGCCAAATAATACTTTATGAATTATTTCATTAAAGATATTTAATTTTCACTCCATTTATCTAAGTCGGTTAAAAAAAGGCAAATATAAAATATTTCGTAATACTTTACCTAATGATAGTAATGAAAAAAATAAAAATTTGATAAAATAGTTCATGATTTTCCGGCATTAATGAGCATTATAAAAAATATGTTACTTTTGCGAATTATATATCAAGTCTCTGAATAAACTATATATGAGTATGTCATTTTACAATAAGATAATGAGTTGAGAAAGAAAGCATTAAAATTCACACATGTGTCGTATTGGAATAATGTAATTCGCATATGGTTCATGAAGAAAAGTAATAAACTATGGTAAAGCTTTATTAATAACAATATTAATAATAATAATAATAATAATATATTAAATTTCTATATTGTGTAAATTAGGTTAGACTTTTACGGGTGTCAATTGACTCATGTGATACATCACCTGAGTCGATACTAGTGGAATGGGTATAAAATTGTAAGAACAAATTCAATTATTTTCACTCTATTTTCATAGAATAAATATTAATTCTAAATATACAATTATTAAAATTATTTATTTGTATAGAAAAATGTTTTTTGCAGTATCCCTATTAGGCAAGATCTCGTCTACCATCGTCAGTCGTATAGACAAAAATAGATCTCTACTTACCAGTTGGCGGTGATATTATCTTATATTCGTACACAATGTGTCTCCGAAATTATAAGAATACGAGTATGAAATCCGTACTAGTTGCGCAATCTTCATGAAACTTTGTGCACTGGCTACTGTAACCTTCCTCAACCTCTATACAAAGTTTCAAGTTGATCGGATTACATACTGCCATTCATTAGCAGTTTGCATGGGAGTATCAAAGAGAGTATCAGCAGTCGTTGTTTAAGATGAACAAAAATATCGAACACCGTGTTGCAATTAAATTTCGCTTTAAAGTTGATAAAAGTGCAACGGCAACGAAGGAAATTTTACAAGTGGCTTATGGTGAAAGTGTTATGTCACGTGCTACTATTTTTCAGTGGTATAAGCTGTTTGCGGCAGGTAGAGAATCGGTTGAAGACGACGAAATCATCGACAAAGTCGCAGCTGCGTTAAAGGATAACCGTAAATCTAGTTGCAGATTGATTTAAGAAATTACTGGAATACCAAAATCTACTGTTCAACGTATTATAACGAAAGATTTAAAAACAAGAAGGTGTATGCGCGTTTCGTGCCTCTTTCACAATAATGCACCGACACATAACGCAGCAATTAAAATTCAATTTTTTACCAAAAAACAATGGTTCCTGTACTCAACCACCCATCATACTCGCTTGATGTGTGTTCCCTGACTATTGTCTGTTTTCAAAATTAAAAATGGACTTGAAAGGAACTCGTTTTGCGTCGATAGATGTAATACAAGAAGCTGTGATAATGAATTTAAAAAGTATTCCACAAGAGGAGCATCTTAAAAGGCATGAAGAGACTGGAAGATCGTAGCAACTTGTGTATTACGAGTGTATTACTCGTATTTCCAATAGAGATTATTTGGAATAAAAATTTTGTTGAAGAAATTTTATACATTTATTGTGTCTTTTGTACTCGAAGTCTTAAAACTTTTGGAACACACTGTGTAAGTTTAATAGGCATACATGTAATTTTTCTTTTCATTCGCTTATATGCTACATATGATACGAATGTTGAGGGTATTTACTTTGGACAATTGCAACGACTACTCTTGACTTATTTGTCTCCGCGGTACTCTTAACGTTCGGAATTCTTTCAACTCTGTTGGATGAACCAATGTCTTAAAGCTCTTAAAGCGCGATGTCGGGAAAATGCACCGTATACCGTGTATTCGTCGACCATCCAAGACTGTCGCTATCTGTTTTATGAGACTTCCGATGACCTAAGGAGAAGACAGCTCAGTGCTGGAGTGGCTCAAGGATCTGTGCTCGGAGTCGACCAGTTGAATATTTCATACGAGGGCATGCTTTCAGCTTAGATACCTAAGAATATCCTTTTAGTTGGATAAGTAGATGGCGTCGCAGCCATCATTATCGCTAAATATAATAACACTTTTCAAATGTGACTTAATCAAGTTATACGTTGTGTAACGACATGGATGGAGGACAGTGGGACAGAACTCGTGACGACGGAGGTAGAGATGGTGCTTCTTTCAACGATGTATTCCAACGATGCACCCTATGCAGGTTGCTGACTATACTCCAACGCTAGGCCCTAATAATGAGATGTAATCTGTCTGATGGAAGGCGACGGACGAACTTTCCTTTGACCATGTAAACAAATATTATTATTGATCTTTTTTATTGTTTTCGTTATTGTTGTTTTTATTGTTGTTGACATTGTTATTATATGATGATTACTATTAATAAGAATCATTAGCGAAGTTTTGACCATAAGTTTTTTGGCTCCACAGGCAGAAAGTGGAAAAATGCGCAGTCAATAGAATCATGAAATATTCTATTAAAAAACAAACAAGAACTCAAAGATAAGAACATAAATATATCTGAATATCCAAGAAGCCAAAAAAGTATACTGGGAGCATGCTTAGAATACTGATCGAGCAACATATAGAAACAAGCGATCATGCCTCTTTGACTATTCCATGGAACTATTACTAGCAATTGTAGTAGCACTAGAAAGCATCGTATCTCGTGTTTAAGATCCAAATTATAAAAGAATGAAAATGGTGGGCTATTTAAACAGTTTCCATATATACCTAAAAAGAAAATTTGTTTGCTCAAGTTTGTGGCAACTATCACCACTTGACTTCATACTTCCTATTTTTTTTAACAATCACTCTAGTCAACAACTCAGTGTTATGGATAACGTGACTTTTATAAACAATGATCCTCAACTGCGCTGTAACCAAAGTTTGTAGTTCGATCATAGTTTACAAATCATGTATCGTTACAACCGGAACTAGTAATCTTCTAGAATGTAATAGTGCTATACATAGATCCTCATTTGAACAGCGTTCATATCGAATCTTTCTATCATCTGTTGGCGATTTCAATTTCCCGGTACCTGGGACAAAACTAAATTTTAAATAATTTTAAGTATCTATAGATTTAATAAAATGTTTAATACAATACAAATTTATAAAAAATTATAATTTTGACAACGTTTCATTAAAATTTACTATAACATAGTTCGGCGATCTTAATGACAAGCACCTCGGATGTGACGTTTGTATATCAGTCTATTTGCATTCGTCGAAATACTATAGGACCGTCGCTATGAAACACCTTCTTTCTTTATATTATTTCTAGTTCATCGCGCTAAAATATAGATCCGATGTGATATGCGGCCTAGTTTTTAACAAAACAATTGTTTGGTTTCTTACATATATTTCATAAATCCATACTTTAAGAAGAAATGAGATTATATAGAAGATTAAATTCTAGATTGAATTCTTGCATTGTTAGTATCAGCTTAATCAAAACGTATTGTGTACGCAAGTACTCATTATAAGTCTTTGGAGCATGCCAAAATCGAAGAAATCACATGCCTGATCGCCTCTCCATTCATTCCCCGATTCTCTGAGATTGATTGAGAATAATCAGCAACATTCTCTACAATTGACATCTAGATGGAATCGAAGTTTCTTACCTTATATCCACTCAAAATCTGCATTTTTTAAGCAAATATAAACATGATATGGATAGTATAAAACTCTTAAAAGTAATATATTGATAATGGCAAAAAAATGATCGTATAGAAATCCAAGAGGAGATTCTGATTGAGATGTTATAAATTAAAATCATGCACATTCATAATATTTCTAAAAATTCAAAATATTTCGACTTTTATTGTCATATAGGTAAATTAAATTTTTATAATTATGATATGATTAAGAAATTTAAGAGTAGATTGCTTAGTATTGAAATTAAATACAATAATGTATATATAAATCATTTATTTAGGATTCATAAAAAACTGAAAAAACCAATTGTAATTATTTTTCCTGTTGAAATTTCAAGCCAATGAATAATAATGTCAACATATTTAATAAGAATTATACAACATGTATACTATTATGAATAAAATAAATAAAATAATAAAAATAACAATAATAAGAATATCATAAGCATATAGAATATATAACAAAATAATAATAACATAAGAATATAGAACTATAGAATAATAGCATTTTGAATAATAATAAAAAAATAAGAACAATGATAGTGTAAATAGATTTGCCAATATTAATAGAAATAAATGGTTTTCAGATCTAGTATAAATTAGCATATCAGCAATTGTTACAGATATTATAGCTTTAGAACAAAAATTCAATACTATCAGCAATGTGAATAAAAAGAATACAATGATGGTTATTATTAAAACTGGAAAAAAACTGTGTTCAATCACACTATTGGTAATGACAATGTAAAATTAGAAATTATATAAAGTATTACTAACAAATTGCGTAAATTTTTATATTACAATATACGTACACAAGAGAAAGATAAGATTTTTAGTCAAAACATAAAAGAGGTTAATCAATTTACAAAAGGCAAGGATATATGTTTACTTTAACGGATACAGGAAATAGTATTGTGCGTGTAGAAAGACAACAACGTATAGAAAAAATGACTGATATGAGAAATAATAAAGGAACTTAACTACACATTAACAGAAATCCTCTTAACAAACTACAAAAAAATTACACAAGTTTTAATGAACTATTTGAACAAAAATAACTATTTCGATAAGAATTACCACAGAAATTCTTTAACACAAACGAGACAGCTTCAGCAAAGTTTTATGGCCTTCCTATACCACTCTAATGTTCCTTTATGACCTACAGTAACTAGTATATCTAACCCTAAATATTTTTAATCTAAATTTATAAATACAGTTTTAAACAAAAATCGCAAATAAATCGAAAATAAAATAATAGCCAGCTATTAAAAAAATAACTATATGAAAGAACTAAATTATTATTTGCTTAGGCAGCATTTCTCTATTTCCAAATAAATCACTAAACTTAATTAATCACTAAACTTATTTAAGTGGAAGTTTAAAAAATGTGAGAATATTTTACTATTAGATATAATTAATGCAACCAAATTTTGTATGAATCATAATTTCTTTCAATTCAATAATAAATTTTATCAACAAACTGTTGGTTCCCCTACCAGTAAATCCAATTATTTATTATAGATATAATATAAATGTAGATATAATCTAGATATAATTAAAATATAAATAACCTAATCGCTTGTATTCCAAAAAATAAATGAAATATTATCATAAAAAATTTTAATTCATGTCATAGTCGCTTAAAATTTACATACGAATATGAGAACAACAATATTCAGTTCTTGGAAATACAATTTATTATAGAAAATAACTTTATTATTTTCAATTGGTATCATAAATCTACTTTCTCAGCTGAATTGTTAAATTTCAAATTAGCACATCCTTTTATACTTATGTTTTATATATGTTTTTACTATATGTTTTATCTGAAAGAAAATTTTAGAAGAAGAATCTTAGATTGATTGCACAATGACTTATTTAATGATTACCCCGTTCATAGATTCCAAAACTTCATAAATTCTTATATATATATATATATATATATATATATATATATATATATATATATATATATATATATATACATACAAATAATATTAATCATGATAATAATACAGATTATGTCTGGCAGAAATGAGTATTTTGAAGAGATTTACAAAAGTTACTTTTTGAAAAGCTTAAAAACGTTGAAATAGCACTAGAATAAATGTATCGAGTTGGGAGGGGACTACATTGAAAAATAAACAAAAATTATTTAAATAAATTTTTTTTTTATTTAAAAGTTACGGATCTATCAAATCCTCACAAATGATTAAACATTTACATATATACATACATTTATATATATATATATATATATATATATATATATATATATATATATATATTCGACATTCGTTGAAGTTCAGTTCGTAACAGAATATTACAAAATGTTAACGATTTAGTAGTCATTTATTACTCAAGAAACATATTTAACAATATATTTATAATTATTGTTATCTATTTTTAAGAAAACGAATGAAATTATTAATTGTTTTTTCATTAAAACCTACTGTAAATGAATATGCTAGTGTAACGAACTGCCAGAATTTTTCACTATGATTATACGTCTGATATATATAATATATTATTTATTATAGTTATACGGCTAATATATACGAAAAGAAATATTTTCGGCTATAGGCGTATAATTCTATACATAGATATACACATATCGTACAATATCGGAACTTTCGATTTTGTCGTATGCATTCGATACTTTATCTTGGTATTTTCTTGTTACTATTTTGAAAATATATTTAGTTTGCTTAGTTTATTTAATAATAATAACGAACGTTAATATAATCAACATAATAATAAAGTTATCTATTATATTATTATATATTAATACTATTATTATATACAGCTATTAGGATTTCAATTCTTTCAATATAAATAAAAAGTGTAATACCTAGAGATAATCACATAAATATGTTAATCATAAATTTATAAATGAAACTAATAATTATAGATTTAATTATAAATACATGCATATCATAATTTTAGTAATTTTTGCGTTACGATTACGATTCAAAAATCTACATTCATGTAATTTGACGAAGATTGCGAATAAACTTATTAATTATACATAAAAACTGCAAAAAACATCTGCAAGTAACAAATACTGTAAAAATCGTACGAAAATCATTCGCGTACAGGCAGAGAATTGCTTTACCACTCTTTCTCGCATTTTATCTCGTAAACGAGCAAATATGGACGAATTAGAGATTATGGACGAATATATTACTAGTATATAGTATTTTGGTGAGCGAATATAACGAAAGGAAGCACTGTCATTCGTTAATCGAATGTTCCTCCGTATTATAATTGTTTTTCTATAGGCGCAATGCTCCAATTTTTGTATAAAAGGGGCTGAAAATATCCTAGAAGTACCTATTCCTCCAGGAGCGGCAAGGGTGGTAAATTACCGTTCACCAGCTACTCCCAATCCTTCCTAGAGACTGGCGAAACAAGCCTTAGATACCCATGCTAAGAAGATTTCTATAATCTCTCCAAATTTGGCTAAAAGAGTACAACGCTTTTAGTATTTGGACTCCTTTTTACATTCAGTTTGTCCTTAAACTCCATCCTTGAGCGTTCTTTGCTTTTTTTTTCGAATCTTGCTGTATTTCAGTACCTAATACATCTAGTCGATTGTAAAAGTAAGTACAATTTTCTTTTGTTCCACCTATCCTTATCCCTATTCAAATATCAGGTATTAGAAAAAGAGAAATGTTTCCCCACGAAGATTTCACCTTTGTCTTCCATCCATAATACTCAGTTAACCACATAGATACCATTCTCCTTTTTTCTAACCCTAGCAAAATACAATTGAGGTTAATAAACAATGCTTTGACCGTCTATAATTACCGTGTACGCGATTTATCCTTTAGGCCCAATACCAGCTAGTTCGCGAAAGTATTGGCTAAAAGTTCGAGCCGTGAATTACTCCATCACAGTAGGATCTTTGAAATTAAGAAAATAATGAAACAACAAATAGTTAAATGAAAAATTAAATTAAATAAATCAAAATATTATGAGTTGAACTTAGTTTCTGACCTTTTTTAACGTAAAAAAGGACATGTGTGGTGGAAAATAAATACACGTTAGCTTAATTAAAATATTTTCCATCATTTTCTACTACTTGTTCCCATCTTTCTGTCAATATGGTGATATCGTCGCGAAAGCACAATGGCGGTTTCGAGGCGATCCAATCATCCACAAATTCCCGTACTTATGGAACATGTCGGAAATGCCTATCAACGGGGTCATGCTGCATCGGTCTGAATAGATGATAAAAATGGTAAAAATCGAGTCTACATATTACAAATTATTACATGAGAAATATTATTTAAAGATGCTATTATTATCGCATCACTCCCAGACTTTTCAAAAGCGATTAAATTACAATTATACTTAAAAACTATATTTAATCTAACTCTATATAAATACTTCACAACAGTACTAGAAACATATATAGATATATATATATACTCGTATATTGAAATCAAATAATTTTAAATTACAAATTAATAAATATTTTTTTATTGGTTTTACAGTCCAATCAATTCAATCTAAAAATCAAAAATAAAAATAAAAATAAAACTAAAATAAAATTAAAAACAAAAATTAAATTAAAAATTAAATTAAAAATTATAATGACAGTCAGACTGTCCTTGTTTACATTCACCCCCGTAGACTAATCTGAAAATAAAATATTAGCTGAAAAAATTCTTTGTTAGTAAAGTGCAGCCTGACTGCCCCCAACACCCTTACTTAATTGAAGACCTGTCCAACGTTTCGAACTCGCTACAGCTCCTCATCAGGGACTAAACTAAAAATAAATAATAATAATAATAATAATAATAATAATAATAACTAATACCTAACTAAACTAACTAAAAATATTTATTAATTTGTATATGGACAGTCGACATAAGTACAATTAAATTGTATTAATTAATTTTAAATTACATTTAAATATATAAAATCACAAACTCATAAATTTCCTTTTGAAATAGAAGTTCTTGTAAGTCCGTAACACCTACTGAATATTGAACATTATTAATCGAAATACCGTAATTTATACAATTTGTTGTTAATAATTTTCCTGTCTACATGATTATTTACTTTCCATCATTGATAATTTATAATTCATTATTGGTTACTGTAAATAGTATTTAATGTTTATACATAATTTCTTGTTAATATGTAATTTACTATTTGTATAGGATTAAGTTCAATGTAATTTTTAAATGTGTATGGCTTGTTTGTGAGCTTAATCTATTTGAGGTCTTGCAGCGTTCCGCGGAAAATCCCTGGCGATCCAGCTTCCGCTGATAAAGTATTGATGTAAAAAAAACAAGTGTAAATAACAGAATATTGAATTGAAATAATTGAACTACATTTTTTTTGCACCTGTGTTTCCTCCAACTACAAACACAACAACCTGCTTATATTATATTTATGTAATGGGCAGTATTCATACTTCATAACTTTAATCACAAGGAAAAAGATTATTTATCATAATTAAATAAAATAACAATATAAAAATCCGTTAGAGATTTTATTTTAAAAATCAAAAAAAAAACTTTTTCATCAAAGCGAATATGAGTATTTCAGCGTAGCATCAATGGCTTACTTTTCTTATAAATAATTAAAATTTATCAATTTAAAAATTAAACACTGTCCTTATCATGCATGATATAAATTTAAAGTTTTACCCGAAAACAGATTCAAATTTCATTTATCTTTTGAACTAAACCAAATTGAATCTGCTTCAACTATAATCAACTTTATCTATATTATCCCATAATGCTAAAAAACTTCCATGTACTTTAAAGCAGTAGAAAATTAAAACAACTTCAACGAACATATGGATAAACTAGTGATATTCTATAGAAAAAACATGTCTTGATCAACATTTTTTTTCACATTTCAAATATTTCATACATGCGAAGAAATATTTAGCAATCGATTTGAAAATTAAAATATTTCTTTTTCAAATTATGAATTAAAATATCAATTTCATAGATTAATATTCGTGTTTACCCGAATTTTCTAAAATAAATAACAATTTTTTAAAAAATATTTATTGTATTGAGAAATTGAATATAGGGAACTATGAATAATGGTTTAAAATCATTTACTGAGTAAATATTCTGATAGCAAAATAAAACTAAATATTACCATTAACTAAATTTTCTTAATAGCTGAAGTGTATAATAGAAAAGACTAAACTTAATGTGTTTTAATAGGTTTATATTTATTTCATTTGTAATCTATACATAATCTCAAATATAAGCGACAATCGTGTTTTACACATCTTTTATTTAAGATATATCTCAAAATGTTGATGCAAATATTCTGAGTTCAGATGCGAAAGCAGCGACTTTAAGAATCTTCAACAAATGACTACTTATTCTCTATTTCGAAATTTCAAATCAGGATGTTAATGTTCGCCTTTTTGCCTATTGTTGAAAAATGTGTGGCGTATGTTTAATTTTTTTATATTACATAGTTTTTTTAATAAACGCTTGTATGGCGAATTTAATTGTGCATTTGGAATCATTCTCTTCAAAAATTTACAATGAAAAAAAATAGATATTTTACTGCTAAACGAAAGGATTTATAAAGCTTTGGTTTCTTGTTCTAGATTCGAGATTTTAAAAGCTAGTTTTGTGGCTGCGTACTCTTTAAAAGAAACGGTACTATGGTAAAATTCTCTTCCGCCACCAATTTATCATAAATCATTTTGAGAAACAAAGATTTTGTTTATTTTTAACAGTAATAATAATTATTTTTCACAGAATTCTGACTAATTTTTTTAATATGTTAAAATGGGCTTTTAAAATATGCTGATTTTTACAGAGAGACTATAGTACATACATTATAGAATAAGTTTTTATCTAATTAGTATTTATTATATTTTGTTATTATCAATATATTAATAATTTTAAAATTTTACTAAGAATGAAAAATAGAGCACTTAGAAGTAGATGTTTTAAATCTCTAAGAAATTTTTAATAAAATAATTAAGACCATGTTTATCTATAATTAATGTATGGATGGAAATTGTTCGTTTGTGGATTCGATTTCCTATAATTTATTTCTGAGTAAATATATGAAAGATATCGCGAAACTTTTGTTACAACTATAGGAAATCCATCATGACATATTTCGGGACTATAAGATACGATACCCAGTAGGAATGTTCGAGTCTTGTCAATTACTGGGCTTCCATTATCTCCCTAAAAACAAATACCATTTATTAATTTCTTAATGTATAATTGAAAAGGTAATTAAATACTTTCGATATTTCACGAAAGATTTACAGCTATTCAGATTTATGACAACGAATATTGATTATAAGTAATTATGTACACAAAGAAAAATATTGCTTACAGAACAAGTTCCAAAATTGATGCCTGGCATCGCGCAAAATTGATTGTCTGAAAGTTTCAGATTTTCCAAATTCATTTCACAAAAAAATGAAGGTACTGTGTTTACTGTGAGTTTTCTTAGAGTTCTAGATAGTCTTTGTTCTTGAGAGAAATAGCCAAATCCAGAAACAGTAATTACAGTATCTGGCAATACATTTCCTCTTTCTACAGGCAATGTTATTGGTCTTACAGTTGAAGTCATTTTTACAGGATAAGGAATCTAATTGAGAGAATAAATAATTATTTAATTAAACGCAGTTTTTTGATAAAATTTTCATAATAAAAATCACAAACAGTATAACATATTTTACTTAAATAGGATAATCCATACATAATACATAATTATACGTCCGACAGACCGCCAAAAAGCAGAGATAGCAGAGGCGAAGCTCCCGTCAGAAAACAGCCAGCGCGATACGCCAAGGAATTGGTGAAGAAGGCGCAATTGGAAAAATTGGCTCAGAGAGCTGCGGCCTTTGAACGTCACCGCAGACACAGTAACAGCAAGATGCCATACGAAATCGAAAGAGAATCAAGGATGGATGCTACAGAAAGCAACGCAGTACAAGAAATGCTCAAAACTCAAATTGCCGAACTTCGAGCAACAAAAAAGCAGGCCGAGCATGCCATGCTGTAACTAGAGGCTTCGCGACAGCGGCAAGAGAAGCTCCGTAGGCAAGCAGAGTTAAACAGAGAAACTAAAAGTAGGCGATATCGAGAGCAAGTGGCGCGGTTACAGCAATACATTCCACAGCTGCAACCCTTAGTTGAACAACAATTTGCGTCAAGGAGCCAAGTCATCTAGGCGAATAGAACAGGAATTAATACATCCATCAGTCCTTCATGGACTCACAGCCGGCGGTACATGCAGTGCACGCCGCTAGGAGTGCTTCAGCGCTCAGTACTGCTGCGCCGACAATGATGCAGCAGCAACAGTCGGAAGCAAATACGGAGCAAAGCTTCATCCAACAGCGACTGACGGCGCTACGCCAGGAAAAAAGCGGCCGTCCGAAAATTTCGTTTGAAGATGAAGCTCGGAAAATTTTCCGGCGAAGACGATACGCAACCGATCAATGCTTGGATTTCAATGATCGAGGACGTAACTCTCGCAAATGAGCGAAACGAGCTGTCACCGGACCTGCTGAAAAATGGTCCCAGTGGAAGGCTCGAACTTGGGAAGACATAAAGCAATCTCTAAAAAGTGCATTCGACAATAGTCTTGAAAAACACCGTGTCTTAGAAAGGCTTCGTCAAGGAAGGCCATGGTATGACGAACCTTTTAATCAATATGTGTATTGTATATAGTATTGTGCTTTTCTTTTTCTGCGCTCTGAATTTGTAATGTATAATTTAAAATCTTTTCTGGATTATGGATGTAATCAGAGTTACCTCATTCAGTCTGGACTAAATTTGTCAAACGTATTTCATAGCCTCCTCTTGTATATTAAATCAATTAAATCCATTTTATATGAAATCTTTTAATATTCTTAAAAATTTGTAAATACGACGTATGTTTAAAAAATAAGCTTACTTTTTATTTTTATCACGAAAATATTTATTTATCCATGAATATTTATGCCGTCTCCTTTAAAATAATTCCTCTCAAAAAGTATACATTTGCGTCAAGGTTTCTTTTTTATTCTTGTAGCAATTTTTATATTAACTTGCTAATATAGCTTTGAGCTCTTTCAGCAATACTCTGAGTCTTTTAATGACTGTTTTTTTAAGAACCATAAAAAGTTTCAGGAGTAAAATTTACTGAATGTACGGTTCATCTGTAATTTTGATATTGTTTTTGGCAAGATGCAATGTGTGAGTAGCTGCACTGTCGCCTTGCAAAGTCCATTACTTATCTTTCTATAAATTCTTAGCATTAATTTAGTATTACTAATCGTAAATCATATTGTGTTACTTAAACATGGCTGAGCTTCGTACTGGTATCTCTCTCCTCGAAGAGCCTTGGTTAATTAGATGTATATATTCAGAAATTGGGGAGGGGGGCTCAATTACGATTTTTTGTTAGAAATTATAAACAGCGAGAAATCCAGGGTTTACATCCTAACAAAAGGCGTCAACGTCATTCCATTTTTGGGCCTCAGTACATGGGACCTCATGGTAGTGTTTACCAGATAAGGGAAGAGGAAGTTCACTGCCTAATAATTAACTCAGCAAATCTTCCCTAATAAAGTTTAAGACTCCATCAGTTTCTGAATGGCTGCGATGCAAATTCCCACTATACGGCAAGAAAGCAATTGAAACAATGGAAGAGCAGAGGAACAACTAGCATGTCTGATGTAGACCGATTTGAATCTTCTGGTCTCGAAAATGACTCAGATCTTCCACAATTTTCATACGTTGGAGGTGATTAATATCACCATCTGCTGAAGCAGCATTAGAGGTACGATAAAAAAATTGAGAGTTTCCAATGAAGAGCTGGACTCAGAGAGAGAAATCTCAGACTATCCAAGTGATCACCAAGTGCTGTGGTCGAGATTCAGTGTTCTTAACTCTTTAATATATTCATAATATAAAAAAAAATTCCTTTCTGGTTGCATGTCGTATATACTTACGTGAATTACAGAGATGTCATCATTATAATATTCTCCAAAGTTTAACGCGAAATCTTTATGATATGAAATTCGTGAAATAGGATAACGATCGCCATCGTATAAATACATTGATCCCAGCACAATATGCATGGTCATATTTGGCATACCGCCATACATTATGTATACTACACAGTGAGCTGCTGTGAGTACATGATAATACGAAATCAAAACGACTCCGCAAATAAATTCTAGATTTACAATCAGCCCTCCTTGATGTCTAAACTCTCCATGTATTGCGGTAATGCCTCCAGATATTCTTGGCGTTAGAGACTTACTTTTAACGTCTGTAAAATTTTAGGTTACAAATTATTTATCTGAATTTCTCGTTATCATTCAAGCGTGAACATTCACGTAGTTTTAATCTGGTTTTATTTTACTCGGGTCACATCTACTGAATATGGTTATACCATTCGAATGGAAATAAAAGGTTTTTCACTTTATTTTAAAAAATGTTGAATGTTGAAAAATGAATTGAACCTGGCCGCTTTAACTTTAATGTTTTAATTAGCATAATTTACTCGTCATTCGATTTAAAAATCCATTATTGTACCTATATTGACTTGCACATTTATTATTATAATTAAAAGAACCATTATCTGAGTTCATATGATCTTATTACATCTAGAGAATGGAATGGCTTGCTCGTCGAAATAGCAGTTGATAATAGATTTCTCTTTTATGAAATTAACGCAATATAGTTTTTATTTACAATTAAATAAATGCTTTATTCTTAGTATTTTTTAAAAAGCGTATATCTAAACCTTATTTAACGGTATAATTTAAAATTTTCTCTTTGTTTTGATATATATTTGCTGATTAAAATGTTCTATTTAAAATATAGAAAACTATAATAGATTTTAATTGAAGATTATAATTTAATACTTTGATAAAACATTGAACACACCATGAGTAAAATTATTTTAAATATTTAAAAATTTACATTCTATGTATCAATAATTCATTAACGACCATAGGCGGATTAAGATTCCTTCAGGTCTGGTGTTACAATCAGTAGGTTTCCTTTTAAGGACAGAAAAAGCGAGTTCATTCTTTAAAAAAGTATGAAAACCTAAACAATTTATGTACTAATAATACATATCTATTAAACTAACAAGAAAAGATTATCAGATATGAATGACAACTTTGGTCCCAATTTAATGAGGTAACTGTGATTACTTCCAAAATTACCCCTGTAAAGTATGCTATTTTTAATTATAGGGAAAGATTAATTTTAGATAAGAGAGTATTATATCTTGGTAATAGAAAAGAATTAGATCCTAAAACTTACAGGCTTCATTTTTGAGGTAATCAGCATTATCTCACTCAATTTTGACCAAATTCTTTATCCATGTTTGATAGCCTTATTAAGTTAATAAATATATATAATTATATAATCTGCTTATATTGTTGTACAGGAATATTAATCATAAAAATTTATGTAAATAAAATTCATGAACAACTACTTCATAACTCATTCTACATATTCTAGAAAAAAAAAATTAGAAATATTAAATTGTGTTATATCATAAATCTTTGAACTGTTTTTCGATTAGTCAAGTGTTTCTCAAAAAATAATCTTACTAATAATGATTTAATACAATCATATAATAATCCGAGGAAAAATATCATCATTTAATGCAAATTCAATTACTGCTAATTTAAATATTAAAAATCGTTCAAATATAACTTATAAGATACTAATTAGATTTTGCACGAAACAGGTGACCTGACATTCAAGTATGAAACCTTTTTCTTTGAGATTTATTACGCTGTTATATCCAAGCTACTTGGAAGAACGAAGAATTGTCAATTCTACAATGGCAGTTCAATCAAATTGTACATAAATAATATTTAATATATTTGAACATATTTTAGTTTTCATTATTATTTACATCTACATTTTAATATATGTAGATTTGTATATTATTCCAATTGCTTAATAAATGTTATGAAATCAACAAAAAAAACAGTTCACACACACTGCATTTTTATAAATAACTATCATGATAATTTTTATAAAGATATAGTTTCTACAAGGTACTGAATACATAATTTTGGAAAATAACCAGTTATGTGGTTTTAATTTGATTTTTTTTTATTAAATAAGTTTTCTGTATAATAATACATTACCTAATTCAAACAATGAAAAAAGGAAGATAATTAAAAAAATGTTCATGATTCCTCTCATCGTAACAATGCACTTTACATAAACGAATTTTGTTCGCGTTATATATCGGCCTATTAAATAGATTAATGATGTTCTCACGCATTTACAAAGTCGCTAGTCGCTATTATTTCAATGAAACAGGTGTTATAAGATTATGAAGGTGAATTATACGTAGCCTAGAAGCTATGAATATTGTACAAAAAGCCTTCAAATTGAATATCCCTAACAAATAGACAATACTCGATGTCCAAATAAGAATCTAAATTTTTTTTGTACGCCTCAGCTTCAAATACTGGAAGACTATAAATTATGGAAAAGCGAATGAGAATGATTTCTTTTAATAAGATCTAATAGAATAAATTATAAAAATATGTTGAAAAATTAACTTAATGAATAAATGAAATTTGATTTCTCATGTATAACAGAAATTTGCACGTTTGAATTATATACAGCGACTTTTTTCATTATTTTTTATATAAATATAAAATAAAGAATGAGGCATTTCACAGAAATTTGCAGACTATCGATAACAGGTATATCGATTGAATTAAATTTACACGACAAAAAAATTCCCTATGTGTAAATCCATTCTAACAACTGAAAAAAATTAAATCATATGTTATGAGCTAAGAAAATTGTTGTTTTTATAGTAACTTTAACTTTAAATTATATATTTTAAAAAAAACAATAGATTTTTTAAACTGTCGTTTAATATTATTATCTATTATTAAAGTGTGGTAAAAACCAAAAAATTGTAAATATTTTTATTAAAAAATTTTTTATGCGAAAATAAGGAAAATTATTTGCATACATATTGTTGGTAATATTGGGTTATTAAATAAATAAATAAATTACTATTTTAGAAGTAAAAATATATCTTTATTGAAATAACAGCATCTATTATTTATTATTCTAATACTGATTATATTGAAGTTGATAAAAGTGATGATTAAACAGTTGCGGACAAGTCACAAACTTATATGAGATTCCATCAACATAGAGATACCGCTTGAAAAAACAGAAAATAATGAATGTTTATTTTTCCTTAATATTTTTTTTTCTTTTTTATCATTAAATGTATTCAAATATTTTTGTGATTAATTCAATTTATTCAATTAAAAATCATAAATGAGAAAATATTTTGTAATGAGAGCTTTTCAGCTGTGAAATGCTTAAATGCCATTAAATATATTAATTTCATTAGAACACTAAAGGATAAGAAAAGGAACATTTTAAGATAGGTGAAGTATTAATTATTTTTATTACACTTAATAATTTTATTTCAACTGGAAGTGAATGATTAGCTGGTCGCTGTAGACTCCGTTGCTTGTGAGTTTTATGAAAAATGTAATAATTTAATTTAAGATAAAACTGTTCGTGTAGGAGGAATATATTATTTATATAAATATGTGAACAATACTCTATACACAAAAATTTCTGGAATTGAAACGATCACCTCTACAGAAATTTACCGTAGTCTAGTCAATATCGATAAATTGTTTATCATAAGAATAATTTTTGCCAGAATTTGACAATTTTGCGACAGTTTGAATTTAGTGATAGTGATTTGTAAAGTACCATAATTTATATATTATAATTATGGTAAATCGCAAAATTTCAAAAATTTGAGTTTTAATAATATGAATAGAAAGATTTTGCAGAGTTTGAATATAATTACATTTTATAATTGTCAATAATTTTTTATAATAATAATAAGAATTCACCAAATTTAAAAAAGTTAATTAAATTAATAAATATTTTTATTGGTTTTACAGTCTTTATAGTATACACTATATTAGCTAAAATAATGACTGTCCGAAAAAGAATTTGAAATAGAACTTATTACTACAAATAAATTAGATGAAAAATTAAAAATTAAAAATAAGAATAAAAACAAAGTTAATAATAAAATAAAATTAATAATAAAATAAAAATAAAAATAAAATAATAAATAAAATAAAGATAGTAAAAACAATATTCTATGTTAGTAAAGGACAACCTGACTGCCCCAGCACCTTAAATGTAGATTCACCTTTGGTTTAATAATTTTTCTATAAGAAATGTGCATATAAAAGAAAACATAAAAATGCATCGTATAGAATTAAAATTGTTATTTTATTCATTAGTTTATTGACATTTTTATGAATTGTTTAAATATACAGCTGTTATTATTCTCATTATTATTTACTAAAACAAATAAATCTTAGCTCTCTATAGCCGAACTACAAATTTACTTTTGTATTTAATATTCTACAACAATAATTGAAAGATTATATTACATATTATCATAGAATTATGAATTTATGTCACTCGTACTATAAAATAGTACACGACACTCGGTCTATACGTGCTTCATTGGATAGCATTAATTTAACAGGCATTTGCCATCGCATAATATGTTACATATAGGCCTTGTGTGGTAATGTAAAACATTGTCCTTTATTAATAGAATAATATTTAGCAATATTTTGCAAATATATTTATATCATTAAGATAACAAGTATAGAAAAGATTATAAAAAATTTTACACAAAATTTATTACTAATTTTATATATTACCTTTACATAATAAAACGTAAATCACATTTTTATTGGAAAGACACAAATTTCGAACTAAACTGACTTGAAAGCTATGAGAATTTTTCCAAAATTATCATTGAGCAGGTAATGGATATTCTATGTAAGGGTGATCTGTCCATGTTGATGCATCGGTCTTTTTAAAATTCAGTTCTGAATATATGTATTCAAGATGATATGAAATTTTTGTCATGATTATAGGAAACCCATCATGACATTTTTCGGGGCTGTAAGATATAATACCCAGAAGTAGCCTTAGCTGTTGATCAACGACGGGGCCACCATCATCTCCCTAAAAGCCAATTAATAATATATTTAATCTTTATATTAAAACAAAAATAAAAATTCTATTATCTTATATTTATAATAAAGATTTGTAGTTATTAATATTTAAGGAGAGAAAAATTTTTTTTGTTATAATTTTGTTATATTTTTTGCTCCACAGTAGGAGAGGAAGAAGAAGACAAAGTTACTTACGCTACAAGTTCCAAAATTAAAACCTGTCATGGAGCAAAAATGCTCATCTGTAAGTCTTAAAGATCCCACATTCATTTGACATAACTCTTGCGAGACTACCGCGACGGTAATTTTTCTCAGTATCTGTGAATATATTTGTTCTTCAGAGAAAAATCCAAATCCGGCAAGAGTGATTACCGTGCTGGGAGACATATTTGCGTCTTCTGGAGGCAATTGCGCTGGTCTTACCAATGGACCGGTTTTTACTCCATTAGTCTAACAAAATTATTTTAAAAAATATTTTTTCATCAAAGATGTTTTTTAAAAATTAATCTGTATAATTATGACAAGATTATGATTTCTTTATTAGTTTTTTTACTTAAAATTGTAAAGGAGTCTAAAACAATACATTACACTTCAAATCTTCAAATCACTAGAAAACAGAAATAATAAATGCTTTTATAAAAATAAAAACTATTCTTTAACGTTTCCAAACAATAGTAACAATAGTAACACAAATTTGTTGTCACTGTATAATATTAAAACATTGTCCAGTAAAATAAAATTAGACCTTATATTTGTTGTTAAATTCATTATATATTGGCACATTTGTTGTGACGTAGTTTATAAAAAATTTCTAGTTGTTATTCACACATTTTTTTTTAAAATATAGCGGGTTTATTATAAACCAACTAAAAAAGCAAATTTCCCTAATAAATAAATTTATTTGACACGATAGATTATTTAATATTTATCATTGACTCGATCATATACATTGATCCACATTATAGTTCGACAAGTATGTGTCAAGAAAAGGCACGTATGAATGCTATTTTAATTTTCTTCATATTCTCATCGAATTAAAAAATTAATAGATAAATTATTAACGTTTATAAGAACATTTTAGTTTTTGTAACATTTTTACAATAAGCATTGATAGTTTTATATATATTGAATATTACATGCACACACACACACACACACACACACACACACACATAGCCATCATTTTAATTTACGGATTATATGACGATGTATTTATGCTGTAAATAATATGAGCTTTTTCCCTTAACTCCGCAATAGTAATACGGGAAGTATTCAAAAAGTATGTTTCACTGTGTTGGAAAAAAAATAAAACATTAGTTTTAGGCTATAAAAATAATTTCACGTTATTTTTTTACTCTGATATTATTTTTCTTCGTAGTCTTCTTGGATTTCAATTTATTTTTTTCGGTATCTTTCTGTTTTTGGATCCATGTTTTAACTACTTTTTCGATTTCGTTGTTTGAAGTGCTAGCCACCCACCATTTCTTTTAACTTTGAGAAAAGGAAATAGTCATTTGGTGCGTGGTCTGGAGATTATATAATTAAATTTCTTTTTAACTATAATGAGACCAAGTGATGTCATGAAAAAGCAAGACTTTTTTGACAATTTTTCAGGGCCAATTTTGTATGGATTGAAGTTGAGTGAATCTGATGTTTAAAAGGTATCATTTCGAAAATATCATCAATAGCCCATCCTTTGTCCTCTTGGGTAATTTTTTCAACCGTTTCAATCGTATCGTCGATAATGGCCCTTTTTGAGCATCGTGCACGCTACTCATCGTGCATTTATTTTACGCGTCCCTCGAAAATATTTGTGCATCATCTTCGCACCATTTGCGCACTCATAAAATCTTTACTATAAATGGTCAACAAACCACTGTGAATCTGATTGCCATTTAGCCCTTTTGCAGTTAAAAAACCTGATAATCGCACGTAATTAACAATGGAATGGGCTTTGCACCGGTAGCTCGAGGATTGTCGAGCTTGTACTGCTTAAAAAAGTATTCTTGGCCATCAATTCCGTTCTTATCGGCGGAACTTAAACTGGCACTATGATCAGCCCAAGTCCGTGAGATGACGTCTGAGAGAAACGCCAAACCAGGGAAACTTACTTTTTGAATTGCCCTCGTAATATAAAATAAAGTATATAGTAAAATAACGTTCAACCATATGATGTACGTGTGCGCTGAGCGTACGCGTATTTACAAGCTGAGGCGAGAAAGTTTCGTTATGTTAAAAATTTTTTTAATATGTTAAAGAATTTTCGATATGTGAAAGAATTTTTAATTTGATATAATAAATTATAGTCTTATATGTATTCGAAGCGATTCAATATTATACTATGCATGTGAATTTATGCATAAAGATAAAAATATATCTGCTTACGTGTAGTACGCCGATGTTGTCATTATAGTATTCTCCAACGTTTTTCGCGAAATTTTTATGATATGACATTCTTGTAACGGGATAACGATTACCTCCAAGTAATTTAAGTGATCCCACTGTTACAACCACAGATGAAACAGCTATTTCACTATATATTACAGATACTATACAATGAGCTGCTGTGATGAAATGGAATGTTGAAACTAGGACGGCTCCACAGATAAAGCTCTCATCTGCGATTATACTTCCATAAAATTTAAAATCTTTGTGACTTGCTGACGCACCACCAGCAATCCTTGGTCTTGGGTTTTTCAATCCAACAGCTGAAAAATTTTAATTTATAAATTATTGGCACTATCTTGTTTCTTTGTTTGCTGGTTATTTGTTTCTCAATTCTATCTAAATCATAAAACAGAAATAATTACAAAAATAAAAATTAATTACTACACTAGAATCCTCGCCCTGGCATCCATAATAGCACGTGAATTCAATAATTACATACGGCTTCTAGGGGATATATTGTACTTTCGTGTTTGTGCGATAGAATCAGATGTCCAGGTGCTTTGGGACGACTTCTACGGGTAATGTGGCGATAGAATACTAAACTTCCCTTAGAACTTGTCGCGACATATCTTGACATCGTATTTTACTGTCCGAGTACGATACTTTCTGTAGAATTGGTCCCACGACACCTGGATATCGTCTTCTACCATCCAATTAATACATATTTTTATCGGTCTTACAGTGTTTATAATATAATATATTAACTAAAATAATGAGAATCAGACTGTCCTTGTTCATATTCATTCCCAAAGAATCTGAAATAAAATTTATTACTACAATAAATTATATTAAAAATTAAAAATCAGTTTAGTTCTTAAAGATGAACCGTAGCGGTTCGAAACGTCGGACACCAAAGGTGAATCTGCATTTAGGGTGCTGGGACAGTCCGGTTGTCCTTTACTAACATAGAGTATTGTTTTTATTATTTTTATTTTATTTTTATTTTATTTTATTATTAATTTTCTTTTTATTTTTAATTTTTAATTTTTAATATAATTTATTGTAGTAATAAGTTTTATTTCAGATTCTTTGGGAATGAATATAAACAAGGACATTCTAACTCATTATTTTAGCTAATGTAGTATATTATAAAGACTGTAAGACCGATAAAAATATTTATTAATTTAATTTGGAATAGTCGACCTAAGTACAATTTTTTATTCTACTATCCAAATACGAAAATCTCCATAAAAGTCATCTTGATATACTTGGGCATCATATTTTACCGTCTGAATACGAAACTACAGTATTTCCCCGTAATATATATATATATATATATATATATATATATATATATATATAGTATATTTCCAAATTTAAATTAAATATTAAGAATATTTTGTTAATGATGCACATTGAAATTGAAGTAAAAAAAGGTTTGCGAAATAGCATCTTTTTGAAGCAGACGCTCAAATATCGCTTTTTTATAAAGAAATGAGGGAGGGTGAACATACATAGTCTCGCAATTATCGGTAAAGTAAGTCTTTCTATGTTGCAATAATTTTTGTTTTGTTCAATTTAAAGAAAAACACATATAGCCTACGTCACTTCGAAAATAATATAGAATATATATCTCGAATTTGAAAGCAATTGATTCACTAGTTTTTTCCTTTGTTCAACGTATACAAACAAAAATTCAATTGCTCTTTATAAATTAGTATGAGTATGGTTTGGAATACAAACACCTGATATAGAGAAAACAGACAGAATAAAAGAGAGAGAGAGTGAGAGGGATTTCCTATTTCCTTTAAGGTCGGCCACGAATGAAATTATAATGACGATCGGTTATAGCCCGCGCGCGTTAAGATTAGATTACAGATATCTTGTAAATAATCTCATAAATAGATTTATTCAATTTGTAATACTTTATCCAGAAATTTGAGACTTAATTCTTACAAGTTGTATTTAATGTTAAAAAAAAACTCTTACTCCGTGAATAATAATAATTTTACTTTCAAGAAGATCTGACGTAATGTTTAAAAAATTATCAATTCCCCAGAGCATGTATAAAATTTAAAATAACTTATATTTTAAGGATGACTGAAGGCATTTCTGAAAATATTCTAGCGTCGCTTGGATGTGCCGAAAATATCATATTTAAAGTTAAAAGAGATAAGCTTGCTTCAAGATCTCATTCACAAAGATTGAATTTTCTGACTCTTTATTTAATCGATTTTTACCGAATATGTAAACGGTATTACAAAATGAAAAAACCAAATATAATTTTTAAGGTTGCTCGAATGAGCTTCTCGTATCAGTTAAACATTGTTCAATTTATAACAATATATATATATATATATATATATATATATATATATATATATATATATATATTATTTGGCTTGAAAATAATAAAATAATATATTTGGTATTTAAATTGTGAATTAGTAGTCAAATTATCAAGGTAATTAATAAGAAAGACAAATTATTAACATAATTAATAGGAGAGACAATGAAGACAGTCAATAATTTTGTAAATAATTAAAACATTATGAATTAATGCGTACAACGAATTAATGCGTACAAAAAATGATATGTTTGATCTAGAATTTTGATTATAATGTTTTTTACATCCCCAATATTTCTTAAATTCTTCTTCATGACACTTTTCCCTATAATATTCCTAATTAGTAATTGCAATTCTGTAGATCTGAAGTTTGGAAAATACTCGTATTCTCAGTTTGTTATTTTCGGAATTTTATCCAAGAACATTCTATAAAGAGAAAAAAATCCTACTTTTCCAATAAAAAGGTAAGATTAATAAAAAAACTTTAACTAAAAAGTAAAAAATAAAAAATTTCTATGATATAGAAAACTAAGATACCATTTAATATATATATATATATATATATATATATATATATATATATATATATATATATTAATTATATTAGAATATTATATATTTAAATTTAAAATGTTGATAGTACTGGGAACTGATTTTTTATATATATATGAAAATAGATTAATTAAAAATACATTTTGATAACCAATTGTTTAACGTATATCTGAAGTTTGAAAAAAATTATAATATATATATATAAATAATTATATGTTTTACGTGTAAATTCGTACTTATTCAACAATGTTTAATACATGTTCACCATAGATTTTACTATATTAATTTTTAACACCTTACCTAGTGCTGAGACGCATAAAAGGAAAAATATCGTTAAGATATTCATGATGATTTAGAAATGGAACAATGTACACTAGATAAATGTAGTATTTTTCGAACTATATATATATATATCGAGATGGAATAGACTAATATTATTCTTACATATTTACGGAAATGGTGTTATTATTCAATCCAGAAGTTATAAGAGCATGCATTTGGATTTCATGAAAAATAAAGCAGTATTCTGAGAAAATCTTTAAAATAAAATTTTCTAAAAGATATGGACAACTTGAAATGAAATCGTACATCATCCCAATATTTTCTCTATATCTGATTTCTTAGCCTTATGACAAAATAAATTATTATTAATTTATAAATTATTGTAATTATTGTAATTTATAATAAAAATTTTAATACAAATTCTTATAATGTAAAGTAAATTATTTGTAATATAGTATAAATTCTTTAATATATTATAAATTTTAATATAAATTATTGTAATTTATAATTATAACAATGGAATTTGTGAGCTTTTTTTGTAAAAAATACAGTATTGTTTCCGCATTATAAGTTATATAATATGCGTATAGTGTATATTTTTCATAAAGATTTTTTTACGTTTAATACCATGTAACCTAATATAACATACAATAGAAATCAAATAATATTTCAAAAATATTTTTATCTCAAAGTCAATAAAATTCGAAATTCATTCAAAATATGCTATACGAAAAAGTCACAAAACTTTTATTTTATTGATTTTTTAAATGCACTTTTCAATTCTATTTTGTTATTTTTTTTGTATATGAACAAAGAATGACATTATCATAATGTATCGATAAATACACTTGTGTTCCTATTTTTATCCAGTATTGTAAAAACATGAAATTGAGAAAAAACTTTTAAACAATTCATATGTATGTTATTTGGTTACGTTTTCAGTAAATGGTTAAGAATATCAAATAGGGAAAAATTGCGTTCAAAATAATTCAATAACAAAAGACAGCAAAAGCTTATAGACATCATAGTTTTTGTGTTTATTTTCTCAAGAGTAAGATAACATTCTAAATGATACAAAATAGTTGGTATTAAAAACCAATGTAAATTATGAAGGAATATATAGGGAAAAATCACCACTATTATACTCATGACACCATAGTGTCCCAGTAATAAAAAATTAATTTTCCTAATGTCCAACTAGGAAATAGTACAGTATGAGATTTTAGAACGCTGGAAACTCTCGCAAGCATTTCAAAACATTTTTCTGTCCTAAAATTACAAGACACGTAAAGATCAATAGTATACTTTTCTTCACATAACAAGCAATGTCGGTAGATGAAGTAAATACTTCGCTAATATAATGCAAAACAATCCCGTTACATTGTACGTAACGAATTAGCTAAACTGCTGGAAAAACTAAAATTTCTTAGAGGTTAAAAAGCTATAATTTTGCAATATGTATTCGGAGGCGAACTTAGTTTTCGAACTTTTTTAACGGAAAAAGGACATTTATGATGGAAAATGGATACACGTTAGCTTAATCAAAATATTTTCCGTCATTTGCTACTACTTTTTTCCATCTTTCTGGCAATATGACGATACCGTGGCGAAAGCACAATGGCGGTTTCGAGGCGGTCCAATCAAATTCTCGCACCTCTTGAACATGTCGAATAGATGGTAATCAAAAGGCGCCTATGTACTGGCGAGTACGCTGGGTGCGGCAACACTTCCCATTCGAGCTCGAACAGGCTGTTGACGGTTTTCGCCGTATGTGGACGAGTGTTATCATGCAAGAAAATGACCTTGTGCCTATTGCTAGCGATTGCTGATCTATGTTCGATCAATTTCTATTGTAAATCCTTCAGTTGACGTTTGTATACCTCGGCAGTGGCGGTTTCATTTCGTTTTAGCAGCTCGTAGTACAGCGCACCCTGTTGGTCCCACCAAATGCATAACAATACCTTTTGGCCGTGTATGTTTTGCTTTCGATGGCCGTTTTGGTGTCGATGTGGACGGTTGGCCTGGGTCCACCCATGACTTTTTGCGCTTACGATTATTATATTAGATCTACTTTTCATCACCAGTCACAATACGCGACAGGGAAACTCTTCTTTTTTGCCTGGCAAGCAAGACAGTACGATGTTATATCTCACTGTATTTTACTGATCAAAGAATTATAATATTTACACAAATGATGGCGCTTGTTAACTGAATTTTATTGTTAAATGCCAAAACTAAAAAATATGTACAAGATCCGACCATCTAAACGTGAAGGTCGGGAAATAAGTTCGCCTCCTAATATATATAATCCCATGGAATATTTATCTGCTTACTTAATTTATGTCAGAGAAATTCTATCGTTAAAAACTATAACTAAAAAACTAAATTTCTCGTCTATATCTACTGTTTTCAAGTTTCAAGAATCAATGGCTTATGCTTCAATTTAAAAAGAGCACCACAAGGTTTTGATCTAGCCGATTATTCAATATAAAAGGCGGATATAATAGAAAATTAGTACTATTTTAAAGATCCATCGAATTTTGCCTTTTATTATTGAATTTGAAAATTGTAAAAGAGGCGTGAGAATTACATGCACAAGAGACGTGAAAACATATATTATAAGAAAAGATAATCATATGATTTGCTCAATCAGAGAAGGAAATATAAGGTGAGTCCCAGTCTCAAAAATCTTATTAGCAAAAACGAGATATCCTGACGAAGGTGTGTTGTCGCTAAAAACACTAAGTGTGAAGTGCTATAATTGCCTGCACCACTTTCAGCATCAGCTCAAATTTTACGTCCATTTGAGGGTGATGATGTATTCTATAATGTCACATATGGATTAACCAGCATAAGAACGATCTTATACTTATTCGCAATACGTATCTACTTTTTTCAGAAGTATATAATGCAGTTCAAAATCACGAGACTTATTATTCAGCTTCATCTTAAGCATTGGGCGGTATTCCAAGATGTTTTTTGTAACGCATCGATAAATATGATAAATTGAACTTGATATTATTATCTATATCTGCAAATCCAAAATAATTAACGGTGGTTCCGGTGAGTTGTTGCTTTTGTTCAAGGTCACACATAAATCTTAATGTAAAAAATAATAATCAAACGCAGCGAACAAATTTTAGAATAAAATAATAGTGTATAATAATAAAATTGTCGATGATCGCTTGCAACGATTCAAAATTGAATTCAAACCTGATATGTTATGCAAGTATCATATGTTCAAATTGTTTAAAAAAAAGAAAATTTTTTAATACCGTCGCCGTAATAAATATTCACAATAAATAATAATCAGTTCAGCAGTCTACATTAAACTCTTATAATAGGATGATATATTTACATACTGCTTTGTTTACACGTTAACGAGCTAATGCTATTTAGTGAAACGCCTCCTGGCCCATACGATCTACTTACCTGTGCCTCATTTATAAATTATCTTTTATCATGACGTCATCTAACTCAAGTTTACTGAATGAAGAAACTCTTACCTTCTATGAGTGCAATAATGATAAGTGGTGGAACGAAGAGTGTGAAGTAGCAATAATAAAGCATTAAATAACCTTAAATGAAACAAAAATAATTGAGAATAATAACAACAAATATAAGAAGTTATTCAAAAGACACGTGATGAACGAATATATGCTGTAGGAATTCTTTAAGATTTTAAAAATAGAAAAAGGTTTTGCTTCCTGAAAGCAAATTCGGATATTTTCCTTTAAAAAGATCTTTCCACAGATCTACATATTGAAATTAATCGTATTCTGGCATTGGAAAATTGTCGGGAATTTAAAAAAATGACATATGCAGTTCATCGCCTGAACCAGAAATTGGGCTCTAAGTTTGGGGCTTATCGCATCAAATTTGATCTGATTGGAGTAGGATCGAGGTTATAAAAAAGCGCTGTTTGAGCTCACCGGTATCATTGAAACCTCATCTCTGCTCAGATCATTATCGTTCGAACTCATTTTCATTAAGTAAACTATATTACATTCATTTTAATTTCAAACCTTCTATTCAATTCAAACATCCCATCATATTGTTTATTGAAACAGATGAAGAATGGATCAACATCTGATTGGATGAATTGAATAGAAATCATCTCCAAAACATTAGAAGTAACGTACAGTCATTGAACCCAGCTAAAAATTTCAGTAAAAGAGCCCAAGTTCTACTTACTAGAATGCGAATTGATCATCACCCATCATATCTACAAAATCAGGATAACCCAAATCGATGCGAGAGATGTTGCATTCCGCTGAGCATAAAACATATGTTGATTGACTCCCCTAAATATACAGAAGATCGGATAAAATTTAATTTAAACAAAAACATAATCAAACTACTAAATGAAAAAGATCGATGCAGGAGCGTACTTCAATTTATTAACCACGCAAAACTGAGACCTTACATACGATGTATAATTATCCAATTCTGCTACTCAATAGAATGATAATCCACTGATGTATTTATCATCTATATATATTAACTAAAAATGGGACGTAATGAAAATAAGATATTTAAAATGTAAGCAAAATATGTAAATAATATAAAAGGTAACTTGTTGCTAATAACCAGAAACGGGTGCTGCGACCATAAATAAAGGAAGAAAAATAATCAGTTTAAAAAAAGCTTCAAATATGCCTAGGAATCGAAAAGAATTCGTTGAAAATGTCGAATTGTCGTTAAATAAATTTCTATTTAAATTTATTAATATGTGGAAAACTAACCATCTATCATTCACATTGATATATGGTGTATACATAATTGATTGAATAGATGAATGGTATATCATTATCAGTAATTCATATATATGTATGTATATATTAAGGTTCTGGATTTGGAGTTTTATGTAAACATACTATCAAATTACAGATGCCATTTAGATACAAAAGATTCTATTCATTTCTTATATGTTATATATTACTTACAAATTTATAATATCAAATGACTCTTATTAAAAAATATTTTTCATTATTTTTTATTTTCCCTGTTTAGAGTAGTTTTTTTTAGTTGTTCGTATGCCCATTGTTGAAAGATGAAATTGAATGTTGTAGATGCTTATTATTTATTTCCAGACCCTTTAAAATATTGATGCAGAAGTATTGATATAAAAAGTATTGATATAAAAAAAACTATATACTATATAGTAACTCAAAAAATTTGGAGTATATAGACTTTAGTATCCGAAAGCAGAAATATTAGCCAACTAGGTATTGTGTAATATCGTGTGAGTAGTTAAAAAAATTGGAAGAGATTTTGTAGTTGTAATTTAGACAATTGCTAATCAATCGTCAAGTAATCTTAATTTTTTATCTATTTGCTGAATTCAAACTTTAGAATGCTTTTTTCAACTTCAGGTGCACTTTTAATTGAACCACGTAACTGTTTATCAAAATGGGCGTAATATAAAAACTGTTTTGATTAAAATTCTTCGATTCAAAATAAGCACGATTAGACAAGCTAAAGTAATTTTAAATTTGACTATGGGCTTCGGTTTCAATTCCATTTGAATATTTTTGATTTCAAGCTTTGAAAAAGTAAAACATTGTAGTAAAACTTTATCATTCTATTTAATCGTTTGAAAAAATGCTCTGAATTATGTCTTGAAGTTTTATAAAATTTAAATATTTAAAGAGGATTCAAGACAAAATCATTCACTTATTTGAAATTACTTGTTTCTATCGTGTTATATATAATATATATGAATTAAATGTATGCCATTATAACAAATCAGCTGATTGTGAGAAGTGTAAATGTTCGAAACAATTCTTATTCTTTGCATTGTCTGCTTTGTTTGCCTGTGTAAAAATAATATATTGAAAAATCAGCACGCAATCATTATTCATAAAATGGATAATAGCTAAAAATAGAAATATTCTTTAAAAAATTTAATAAATCGCGATGATTTATTAAATGTTTAAGTGGATTTAAAAATGTTTTATCCTTTCTTTTTTATTGCTTACGTAAATGTATTTATATTTTATTTAAAAATAAATACAATAAATTAATTCAATTGTCACTAATAGTATTTTCTACGTGACAAAGATGCCCATATTTATATACATTATTGAAAGCCGATTCACGTAATAATATATCTTTAAACAGATGTATAGTCAAATCCGTTATATACTGTTCCTTCGTCGATAATATATGAATTTATAAAATTTTTGCACACGTGGGGCAAATATACTAATATACATAATAATTATAATCACCGAATAATAGTACATATATATATATATATATATATATATATATATATATATATATATATATATAATAGTATATAATAAAACGAACTATTTCATACAAATTTTTTTCTTTAGCTATCGAAATTATATATAACTAAAACAATAAGAAAGTTCACATTAATTATTATTAGTCTTTTTGAAATGAACAAAATAATTAAAAGTTCGTTTCTTACCATTATTTTAATCATATATTATAGTATACATGTTCAAGCTAAGCTAAGACTACTAAATGTGGTAAATATAACGATTATTTTTATTGCGGGATACCAATGTTAATAGATACATGCTTGGTTGAAAGCAAAAAAATTGTATTAATTTTTTTTTTTGCACAGATATTTCGAAGTGGCGATCGCGCACCCGACAACAATGATTTAGAAAGATATCCAAACGATCCTTACAACAGATATCCCTTCGAGCCCGAGAAATTAGGCGGCCTGACGAATGTAAGTACACGCACGAATCTGTAATTGTTATTCTTCTTCATTTTTCTGTCCAACAACCGCCTCCTTTCGCAGAACGGCAAATTGAGAGAATACCACTTGGGCTCGTACATACGCAAGCTGTACGGCGATTTCTTGGGCAGTGCCTATTATTCGTCACATGTCTACGCCCGTAGCACCGACAGCGAACGCGCGAAAATGAGCCTACAGCTCGTTCTCGCCTCCCTGTATCCGCCCAAGTCGAATCAAAAGTGGCATTTTTATCTCAATTGGCAGCCGGTATCAACGCGCTACGTTCCCATCTTGGACGATAATCTTTTGATGCCGGAACAGTGTCCCAAGTAAGAAAAATAGTGCTCCACCAATACCAAGACCAAGACGAGATTCTGTAAAATATTTCCTTCGTATCAAAAAATTATTGTCGAATAAAGGATTGTCTTGATCTCGTACCAGTCTTTGGATTATCGGTCTTCTTTTGGTCTTCGTATTGACAAGGAAATATTGGTTTTAATTTTGAAACATTTGGCTAATATTTGCTGAAAGTTGTTGACAAATAGCTACTAGACTAAAAAAATATTTTAATAAATAATTATTTTTGACACCAAGGCTATCACAATCATATGGGCAAATGAAAAAAAAAACATAGTTTGATCTTTTAATGAAGAGCTACACTTTGACATTATGATGCTTCAGCTTGAAAATATATATTTGCCCATATTTTTACAATTCAATTATTGAACATATTATAAATCCCTTAATCCATTAAATTATATAAAATCAACAATGTACAAAAATCTTAATTTTTTAACAAATTCAAACAAATCAACTGCAGCGTTGTTTCTTGTGTATTTATTTAAAATTATAATTACATAAACACTATATTGTACTATGGAAACTTTTGATTGTCATAGTATGTTGATTAATGTTTAAAATGCATAGCGCACATTATTTTATGTATTTATAAAGTATATAATACAAGTATTTTTTATGATGATGATAATGATTTCATTTACAGTAATCTTAATGATTTAAAGAACATTGATATTTTTAATGCAGTAAAGATAGTACAGTGTATCCGCACGATCAAGATTCTTACAATAGCTAGCTAAAAAATCGCACCAAGACTAATATTCTTTTGGTTCAGGTCTTAGTCTTGGTCTTTAAACTCCTCTATACAAGCTTGTCTCGATATTGGTCTTAAATTCCAATAGGAGAATGAACAATACCAAGACTAATCGTATGTATTGATGAAGCTCTAAAGCTCTAAAAGAATGAAAGAAATTTTTTCCATATGTTGCTTTTCACGGCTCATCGTATTCGAGTTCGATTATTTGATGTTTTTTCCGTAATCTAATATATCACTATAAAATATTGACATTATCGCATTATATAAGTAGAAAAATTAACGATTCCATGTCGCTTATATCTCTTTACTGTTTTTGTTTCTTGCCAATTGTAAAGATACTTGAAAGCCCGCCAAAGAGTCGAGTCCCTATCGCAAGTTCGTAGGACGCTCGATTATTTCGGCGGTCTCATGACGTACCTGTCGCTGAAGACCGGCAAATCGATCTACCATTCCGTCGACATGCTGAATCTTTACAATTGCCTGACTGCCGAGCGATCCATGAATTTCCAGCTGCCCTACTGGACCCGCGATCTCTTCCCCCAGGGCAAGCTGCTGGACGGGGCGAATCTCGAGTACGAGCTCGCCAGCTACAACGACGAGATGAAGAGGCTGAACGGCGGCGTGCTACTGCGCAAATTCATCGAGGACATGCTTTATACGAAGTACAATCCCCGCGCGAATCAACGGGTGTTCCTTTACAGCGGCCACGCGAGGAATGTGGTGGCGGTGTTGCAGGCTCTTGGCGCCTACATTCCCCACGTGCCAGAATACTCCAGCGCGGTCTTCGTCGAGCTTCACGATCGGGAGGACGGCACGTTTTACGTGAAGGTGAGTCGTGACGTGCGCATAAGTACGAATTTTATCGATGCTCCGTAATGGCTCTAAACTTAGAGACGTATATACCGAATGTCCTCGAATTTACTCGCGAACTTATCATGCCCGTATTCATTGGAAGATGTTAAATATATATGTAAAAAGAAAAAGCTGAACCGTTGTTAATTCTCGAGCTATTTACCAACGTTGAAGGAGGTTTCTTCTGCTCGAAGTGTATCAATGATGCACAGAATCCTGGGATGGAATGCCGAGGCAAACATAAAGAAGCCGTATAGATCAATGCATATGCAAGCGCAAAGACGAGTGCATAACTTAATGACAATCTTGTATATCACTATATCTCAACGTAGGAGAACAGTAACTTCATATCCCAGCCATAACTACATATGGTATATAAATCCTAATTGTCTATTTTGTATTAGGATAGCCTGAAAACAGTAAAACTATAGTAACTCTAAAATTTGATAAAAAGTTCAAAGACTTGCCAAATAAAGTGAAAATTTAATAGACCCACATAATAGCCAATCAGTATCGCAGAATTCAGATTTTCGTTCCCAAAAATGAACATGAACATATAGGTGAAGATTCTCGTGGATCTTTGAAGAAATGGGAAAAACCACATATTGTTTGCTTTCACCAATATTGATAACACAAATATGTGTGTGATCATTGCTCGCTCTCGCATATTAAAACTAAGGACGCAAGATTAGTGAAAAAGAATAAACAATGAAAATACGTAAAATCGTTTTTCGTGGATTGTCTTCTCCATATTTGCAGAATCTGAAAAATGTCATGTGAATATGGCGGTGGACGGCATTGTAAAGCACCAATGTTTTCTTATCCGTAGTTATACATTTTCAAATTTCCTTTAATAAGTTTGGGCATCAGCTGAACGAGCCCGCGTATTTTTTATTTTTACACCACTGCGTATGCGCAGCAAAATGTTAAAAAAAAAGGATCTTATATGTTTGATTTACCTGTTCTCTTCCACTAATACTATGTCCAGGTTGGATGACGATCATCTGCAATCGAGCACTGATTTGTTTGATCCTTATTACCGATGGAAAACAATATGCATTCATTCATCCCTTCGCACGAGAACCCAAAACCTGCCCTTCTGATTCACTCTTAAATATTGTCAAACAGCGCGAAAACTAAAAAAAAGATCATTTACTTTTTCTTACAAATATATTTAAACATAGTCTTTCTTGTATCTGCATCGAATCTAAGAGCTACATTTTTCTTAACAAAAAGGCGACTTATACTCATCATGCAGAAATCAGGTATGATTATCTAGAAGATATCATTATAGAAATTTATTGTTTAATTATAAAATAAAGCTTTTAGATATCGGTAAAGTTTCGTTATGATATGCTAGAAGGTATCTTTTGGAAATATTAAGACATCTGCTCGTATGCCAATAAGGCACTTTAACATATCCTTTAACTGGCCGTTGTCTAATCGAAGTTAACTATGACTTGCCTTATTATTATTCCAATTCTATCTTGAAATATATGTTTCCAGATTCGTTCTTCCAGATGAAAATCGAAAGCCTGCACTTTTCATTCTCTCTTAAACATTGAAAAATAGCGCGAAAACTAAAAATAATTCACCTCCTTTTTCTTATAAATACATCCATACCTTCCAATTGATACAGTTATGCCGAGATATCGAGTGGATTCAGAGACATCCGTCGTATACGTATATTCTACTGTTCCAGATGAAATATTACAAAGGCATTTCGAAGAAGGGATCGAAATCGATGCACGAGACAATAAATATTCCTGGCTGCAGCGAGGACTGCGACTTCGAGACGTTTCTGAGATCGCTGAGCGACGTTATTCCGTCCACCAACGAAACGCATTGCGACAAAAGATCGCTTTACAAAGCGCTTCAGAGAAGGAGAATAGTGGTTCCCAAAGGAATTGCGAAACCTATACTGGAGGCCATTCAACGCGAGAGATACGAAAGACATTTTTTACATTGATCCAATTAACTGATAACGAGAATTTTTTTTTCAGAAATAGTTTACAGTACACAATAAGATTATTAATAAAAATGCGATAAAAAATTTTTAATTTATTTTTAGAATAGGTTTTATTGCAAGTTAAATATGTATTGCTTTGCATCAATTATTACAATATTGGTGAAAAAATGTTTTTTAAAAAATAAATTTTTTAATAACTTTGTAAACACAAACATTTTTGTTTTAGTATAATGTGTTATCTAACTGTCTTTGAAAAAAATTAAAATGCAATTTACGTTTATTAAGTAACTAAAAAGTCATTTTTAAAAAAATCATATTAATAAATTATTAAAATAAAACTAGCTACATTGTATAAAATAAATAACTAATGACATAAATTTAGTAATATTCTATTGAAAGCATTGGTTGTTAATCATCTATTAATTGTTCATAAGCCTATAAGTAATTGAAATTTCTATTGATAATTAATGTTTATTGACAAACTTTGTATTTAAATCATTACATTTGATACTACAGTTTAGATGATTCTTACAATTGTTATTTCAATATAAATTTGAAAAATACATTGATATTATATAAAATTTTGTTGCTGACATTTGTTTTGTTATACATGTTCATTTTCAATTGATTCTGAAGTATTATTTAATTTTGTATCGAATATAAAGTTTTAAAGTAATATATTTCTGTAAAAATTTAACATTCGTGATAAAATTTGTTGAATTTTAAAGAATTTCCCAAACATTTTTGATTATTCGGTCCCGCCAATAATTATCATTATCAGACCGCGGAAGTAGAATCATGAATATCCTCGGGAAAGTTTATTATCATAGAAGTAGTTTTAGTATAAATTCCAATGTTTCAGCACAAATCTCGAAGGTAAAAGAATCAGATATTCTCAATTGAAAAATATTGCGCGTAAATTATAAATTCATGAATATATAACTCGAAAGAAGATTCTTCGAAAGTGGTCTTATCACCACGAAAGCGGATATTACAGTATGAAATAATGTAAATGTTTTTACTTTACTTAATTCCATCCTTGTATTAATATTATTATTTATGCATTTCTCGTTAAGAATACGTTTTATTTCGATTATTTTGAAATATCATTTGAGACTTTCAATGGAGAATGGAAAGTTTCATCACGTAAAAACGTTCATTCGTATATTAAAATTCATCTATCTCAATTCCATTTACAATGACTATATACTTTTAGAATGTGTTCACGTTCCTGTTCTCAATCTGTCCTATTAATTTATATATTTCCAATAGGCTTTATAATATGATAAAAAAAAAAAATAATCAAAAACAGAAGCGCTACATTCCTACTTAGAATTAAAGAGAATAAAAGCCATTCTCCCAAAATTTATAGGGTATGTTAAATTGAAGAAAGAATATATCTTGTTATATCGCAATATTAAACTAACAGTCAAGAATTTTCTGTCTGGCAAAAAAGCACAATGTTTAGTAATCGCATATTGCTCAAATTAATAGATAGCCTTATAGTTATGGTGATAATTTTTAATTATGTTATTTTAGAAGGCGGCAATACATTGTAAATAACAGTCTAATATTATACGTACACATAATAAACAGTTTGTCTTTAAAAATTAAATTTAAATCACATTATAATCATGGCAATGTTCGTTTGTAGATGTGAGAATTCTCCTGAAACATTTTTCAATTATATCGACGATTACTTAATTTCAAATATAACGAACATAGAGCTTCGTAAACAGATTATTTTCGAAACTTCTTAAATTTTTTGTTTATTTCTTTTCTATGTGTAATGCGCGCTTAATCTATGTTTATCAACTAACGGTACACTTGAATTCGATATCAAGTTTGAATAATCTAATAAATATTTAAATTTTTGATCGCACAGTATGATTTATATATATACATTATAATACTTCTGAATTAATATTTGCTCAATTAGCTAAAGCTCAATATATAGTTTATATAAATATATTGATTATAAATTGCTTTTAACATCGCATAAGCGTACTATATTAAGGACGTACAAAAATATAAATTTATCGTCAATTAATAAGAGTAATTTTTACTATTATCCAAGATAAGAATTAAATTAATTTTCTTATCTAATTTATAATATTTAGTTATTACTGAAATGAGTAAAAGAATTGAATGATACTTGATATATATATATATATATATATATATATATATATATATATCATATCATATATAATATTCTATATATATTTTTTATTATAAATTTTGTACTTCAATCGTCGTCGTTACTGGTAATAAAAAATATATTTCTCCAAAATGGACATCTATTGCAATGCCATTCGCTCATTGACAAAATAAAAAGTAGAAGAAAAAAACATACTCGAGTTTTAGAAAGTTCACAGTCAAGATATTCAACGAATAGACGAAATTACACATCTGCATCAACAGTAAGATAACGCACGGCGCTTTATTATCGATGTAGCCGTGTGCTATTAAAATCATATGTATCATGCTACTTTTAATAAGCTTAGATATTACACTGTAAGTGTGTAAATACCGCTGCTATTTGCAATAAATAATAATAATAAAAAAAAACACATAATTATTAAAGCTATATACTCTATTATCTAAAGACGGATATGCATGAGTTGTTTTTACATTATTTTAATAAATACATCGCGATTTACACGCTTGATTAAAAAGAGAAAGAAATTTTTTTTTTCATCGTCATAAGAGTGTCTACGTCATTTTCCTCGCGAAGATTCATTCGAATTTACCGCTGTGCGAGCACGAAGAACGAAGCATTATGATCGCGCATTACAGCTATGTAATAAAGTGTAAGACACCGAGGAACGACAACAAAGTTATTACAGCGCGATAGTGCCTATTTCGATAAAAGACCGATAAAAATAATAATAGTTACGCGTAATAAAAAAAAAAAATAAAGAAGAAAAAGAAAGCACTTTTAACGTTCTCATATAAATAATGACGCGTCTTAAGCGCGTTCGTATCTATATATATATATATATATATATATATATATATATATATATATATATATATATCTTGTTAGAAGAAACAAAGCCGCGCATCCTCCAGCTGGGAAGTTCAGCGCAAAATTTTAACATTCATTGTGCATATTGTAATGCATCTCTCTCTCTCTCTCTCTCTCTCTTTCTCTCTCCATCATCTCTCGCTCCCTTCCTGTCTTTCCTTAATCGCCGCGGAGGCTGCTTCACTTCATCACCGTCCTCGCCCAAACACCGAGGACGTAGCTCTCGATCTCGCACTCGTCCGTTCCCCGCACGATCCTGAAGTAGCCGTCCTCGCCCCATTCGCGGCCCCAGGAGTTGGCCACCCGCTGAAATTACAACAATTATATAGACATTAATGGCCTGGCGATGGGACGGATGGCCGAGCGAACGGGAGCAAAAGAAAATAGAATAATGTCGGGATCCTGTGTACGATGCGCGGGCGCGTGATATTTTTTGTCAAACGTTTCAAACGTATACAGTTGGTTGTATGTATAGAAACAATCGCGAAAATATAAGGATGGCTATTATGAGCCTGTCCTCATCAGTATCATAAAATGCTAATTGCATTTTAAAATCATGCCTATTTATAACGTTTCTCTATTAATTTTTCAAAGTTTTTTTTTTTTTTTTTTACGATTATTAAAACTAATCGATCGTCATCGCGCGCCCGCCGCATTTCCAATTGAATTATATTACTTCCTCATTATTAAATGTGTTTAGATTTGAAACAATGGATCTTTATCTGCATTTTAAGCGAATTAAATCGAACTATTAATATATGAAATATTTATGTTGGCGCGCACGAGTCTTCAGAAATGTTTAAGAATAGAACGAGAATTGCTTTTGTCCGATAATGAGGAGGAAGACATTGTTGTCGAGATCTGTGAATTAATGATTCACTATCTGAAATCATTGGATAATTTTGAAATTTCTTGGAATCGCCCGACTATCCGATAACGATAAAATTCTGAAATCGTATTTATCATTGATCTTTAAAATTACCCTAGCCGCTCTCCCAGCGATACTTTCAAAATAATCCAACGCGTCTTACAATGAAGATATTTACCCAAAATTTCAGGCTCTGCCCGTTGTACGGCGACGGCTCCTCGCCCCAGCCGATTATTCTTACGGAATGATATCCGCGCGGATGGCGCTCGGAGTCCCTCAAGTGTTCATAGATCCCGGATTCGTAGGTGAAGAAGTCCTGGTAAACCAGCATGGTGGCTGCGAATTTTGAAAAAAAATTTCCCCTCGCTATATTAATTCTACCGCGAGAAGAGCGTTTTTTTGATTTTTTATTTCTCCCCCTTACCCTGAACCGGGCCCGACGTCATGATCTCGTACATAATGTCGGTCTCGTTGCCAAGCCGATAAGCCGGGCCAACCTTGTAGAGTTCCTCGTTCCTCGTGCCGTACGAGTAGCGCTTCCTGCAGCCCACGTCCGAGAGTTTGCTGCGCCGTGGAATCTTGCACTTGTCCACCTTGCCGTGCCAGGGGAAGCATTCCTCCTCGGTCAGGCTTGGGAAGGGAGGGGCGGGGAAGAAATTGCACATTGATTAAAGGTATACATGTCGATTTGTATATAGATTGTTTTTTCATTTTTCGGCTGTTTTTGTTGCCCCGCTCTTTTTGCAGGTCGACGATAACGGTGAAAATCGTCCAGAATGTCCGTTTGAATTTGTCGTTTGTAGAAAAGCCAATTTTTGAGGATAAAAAAAAAAAATACGGCGGGAAGGTAAAGTGAAGGTAAAATCCGACCTCAGACTTGACCCAGCACCTTCGGATACTCGGTAATATAAACATCTCTTTCATTTCAATTATTATCAATCGTTAACAGGAACATTTCTTTTGTTATAGCAATTGTTATTTTCAACCAGGTACCAGATACATTAATGGGGTATCTAAAAAATCCGAAGTGTCTCCGGGATTTTTCTAAATATAAACTAATATATAAACTAATGCAATCTTTTTCTTTAATTTCAAAAATTACATTTCTTAGAAGGTCTATTGAACCTGAAACAGTTTTTTCGAACAACTGCTCAGAAAGTTCGATGTGTGAATGGCTTACAACGAGGTTATTAACCATTTTTATAACTTCGACTGAAACTTTTTTCACGTAATGTTGAGTCAAAAATATAATGAAAAATATTTTTTTTTTTACACGAATATTATCATATAGCTAATGAATGAAGAAATTAAAAATCGATAATTTTTTAAGCTTGTTCAAGGACTGAGACGGTGTCTTCTTATTGAACGTGAAGGCGACGTACGTATATGTCAGTAAATTGTTCTGTTATAAAAAGATAGCATGTGGCGGTAGACAAAAAAATTTCGATAAAATATAAAAATGTTAATCAAAGCTTAATTCCGTCAACTTATTAAAAGATTTGTATTGTGCGATATAATATAAAATACATCTTATTAAAATGTTGCTTTTTTACGTTATTCATTATTACCAAAAACAATAAGATGATCTATTGATCTTATTCACTTTAATATTATATTATACACTATAAACATTTCGAGGCGTATTATGCTGTAAATTGAAAATGTTACGTTTTTTTTGTATTACTTCCTTTGTCGTCCAGAAAAACTGAACTATAAGACACAAATGTAAGCACCTGATTCAAAACAACATAACTTCGTCTCGTATCGCAATTACATCGAAATCAAATAAAATCCAATACTTTATCATTCGTAATTTTCGTATTATCCAGCAATTGACGAATCAAGCCTTGACTAATCAGTTTTGTTTGTCCGTCGGTCGAGCAATACGCCAACGGCCGAACTCACCCGAACTTTCGCAGATAGAGCCAGGCCCTGTCGAGGTAGCCGCCGTTGCAGGCGCGCTGGCCCCGATTGTTGCAGGAGATGAGATGCTGGGCGCTAAGCTGCACCTTCTCGGCGCCGTCGCTCATGATCGCGAAGCGATCCGAGGCGACGTCTACGGTGGACAGGGCCCAGGAGCCGGCGCACCAGCCCTGATCCTGGACGGGGGCGATGCTGCCCGGCCACCTGATCCTCGCGTCGAATTCCCGGGGCATCTCCTCGGGCAGGTGCATCCTACGGACGCAATTCATGCGCAGCATCTGTAACGGATGAGCGGGTTACATTACAGCGGCTCGTTCTCGTTTGCGGCGGCTCGCTTTTCTCTCGCGTAATGTCGTTGTGCGCTTGGTTTTTTGTTTTTTTTTTTTTTCATTTTGTCTTTGTCAACGATCGCGACTGGATTTTGCGTTATTTTTTTTTTTTTTTTTGTTTCTAAAGGGGCTAGATCATTCGCGAAAATCGTAGTTCTCAATTGTTGATAAAAGGAGATGCGAGATCTGTAATTTTACTGTTCAAGGAACTAAAAGATACTTTCGTCGGTTTTTACAGTCCTTGCAGTCCTGTTGTAATAACGGTCAGACCGTCCTCGTTCGCAATCACCCGAGTAGAATGTGAAATATAAAAACGTCGCGATTATTAACTATATCCCGAAAGAGGATTATGATTGGGAAAGGACGATTTGACCGCCACCTCCAACGATTCATCCGGGTGATAACAAACAAGGACGGTCTGAGTCTCGTGCCGTTATCATAGAACTATTCGTTAGAAGGGCAGAAAGAAATCGACATAAGTATTCTTTACTTTTTATTTCACTGTTTACATATTATATCCGATAATACATATCGCCTGATTCACAGTCTGATTTGATTATGCAGACAAACCGAATTAATAAGCGAACGAACGTCTTTCTTTAGTTAATCTTTCGAATAATTTTTATACGCTTCAATAGCATGTATCCAAGATATTTAGAATTATTTAATATTAACGAACCCGAGTCTAATACCTTGATAATGCCACCTGTAAAATCACACTTGTTATTTCCACTATCACGTATGTAATGAATGATGAACGTATGCTTTAATTTTCTCAGACGACGCCAATTAAAGCTCGACTAAGACAAGACGACCTACGAATTTCTCAACGGACCCGGAAACACGTAATAAAATTGATTTTACGCGCAATGCCCGCATCGGGATCCGCGTGAAATCACGCGCTTTCCACCGATCTTACCGATTGCTCGGGATTGATCGTTCCCAGCTTGAGCTTCAGTCCCTCGTCGAGGGTGCGCCCCCAGAACTCGGTGTAATTCCTGGCCATCCAGTTGGGATTGTAGCGATTTACGCGGTCGATCACCTCCTGCTCCATCAGGCAGCGATTCTCCTCGCAGAGAAACTCGTATCTGTCCTCCATGAATGAGCACTTGCTGCGTCGGATCGTGGGCAGAATTAAAATCGAATGACAAAGCATTTTTTTTTTCTTTTTTTTTTTTCATTTCATTTTTAAGTCGTATGTTCTTACCAAGTATTGCAGTTGATCTTAATTTTGTTCCCTGGGTAGTACGATTTTCCGTTGTGCGTGCATTCTGAAACTTGTGGATAATGAGAGATTAACGAAAAACGTTAAAAACGTCGAAAATCGAATAGTATAAGAATTTTGATAAAAATGAGAGTAATGAAGTTTTACACCCCCCCTCCCCCAAATTTAGTGTGTAAAATATTAGCTTTGCAGAATACATAAGCGCATTAATTAAAACAGTTAGTATTTATTCTGCTAAATAAACACGGCGACATAAAATTACATATTCCGTTTACTATATTATAAAAATGAGAGTATGGATGTAAGATTTTCATTGTCATGCTGATCGAGGCACGGCTATTATAGTACACGCGCATGTACGAATACACATTTTGCTTCTGCGATCCATAATACAGTATTCATGTTTTAAAAAAATACAACAACAACAATACAAACCTGTAGATAATTTGATTGTTAAATTTTTAAACGTAGAATCTAACATTCGCTGATTTTTTACAATACACATAGTAAATTGAATAAGTTATTTTCATTCAAGTTGTCATATTCGTTCTTTTAATGATCCGACCGCGGAATGCTATAACTAAGAAAAATAGCGTTAAACTGCAATATCTTAAAAAATCTTTTTCTTTATATGTATTCAAAGCTGAATAAAAACTTATTTAATCGGAAACTTCAAATTTCTTAGTGTGTTCAGATTATTACATTGTTCTTTTTTCTCTTCCTCAAGTGATTTTTTACATATTTTTGCCAATAGTTCAAAGCCAAAATTAGACTATTCTCTAGAGAGTGAATAAGCACTCTCTCAATAATTTCAATGATTTTTTAAAGAGAATGATTCCTAGATATTGGCAATTTTAATATAATATGCGCTATTAACTGCGGAGTGCAGTACCAACACGCAAAAATATTGCTTTCTTAATAAAATTTATTTAAAAATTTGTTAAAAAAAAAATGATAAAAATTATCGAAATAAATAAAAAATAAAGAATAAAAAGTGTTGTAAGAGAGTGAAGAGTACGAAAGATTTAATTTATTTTATGATCATCAAGTGACGAAGAAAATTCATAAAAAACGCACCAAAATAAAATTAAATGCGATAAGAAAGTAGCAGTTTATCGCTGATATGATAGTTATCTTTCTATACGAAATCCATGAATTAAAATTATTAAGAGAAATAAATCTATTTGAAAAATTATGTTTATTTATTTTCTTTCTTTATTATAATATGTATTTAATTGAAATGTAAAAAAATCATTATTTCACATTTATTCTTGTTTTTTAATATGTTATAGGATCGTAAAATATAGTACAGCATTCAAATAAATATTTTAAGTATAAACACCTATTTCATTAATGAAATATAAGTTCTCCATTTACGAACAGTGTATGATTTATACACCCATGATAGATATATTACCCATAATGCATGACCCTAATATCTACATATTCAAGAAGCATAAATAGAATACGAATATCTACACCCAATTTCTACATCACTCTAATTATTAATTTAACCAAATATTTAAAAAAAAAAAAAAAAAAAAATCCAATAATACTCTATCCGAATGCAATGAATTCTTCGAGCAATAATGCCGTTTAATGAAAACATTAGTACGAATGTTAAATGTACTCTCAGATTTATCTTATACAGTACAGCAGGCAGAGCTGCCATCCGTTCCACAATTAATCGGCGACCGACGCGCACTCGCGCGATCCCGCGTGAAATTTTCCGCGCGCGCCTTAAAATCCGCGCGATCGTCGTCGTGCGCTCGGCGCGTACCTGGCAGGGCAATGTTCCCGGGCGCGCAGAACGAGCGATAATCCGGGCAGCAGTCCTCGTCGCGCGTCCTGTTCATGCAGAAGTCGTCGCAGTAGCACAGGGTGCCCAGTATCGGCACGCTGCACTCGTCCTGCCGGCCCGCGCAGCACTGCCTCTCGCTGTAGCGCGCCGCGCAGTAGGGCCCGTTCAGGCCCGTGTAGTCGGGCGGCGTCGCCCGGCAGACGAGGAGCGCGCCGGCGAGGCCGGCCAGCAGGCCCCAGGCCCAGGCTCGATCGCAGACGTTGCCACGCGACCTGCGGACAGGGGCGCGGATTAAACAACAACGAGGATCGGAGGACCTCGCGGTTACGCCGGGGTCGGGGGCTGGGGGTGGGGGTGGGGGGGGTTGAAATTCGGGCGACTTACAGCGGTTATCTCTACGGAGAGGCATTGGCAATCTTTGCTTTGAAACCCGAGCCGCGGATGTACGGAGATTATTATTCATTGGCATCGCTAGTTGGAATCGACACCTTCGTCTCTCTACGTTTAAATAATAGATATCAACGTAGATTGCCGCCAAAACCATCCGCTGCTCGGGTGTCTAAGGAAAGATTATCAGTGACATTCTGAAGAATCCAGAATGATAATTACGGATGAAATATCCGAATATTCATAAAGGGGGGTAACCCGTGTGTTTGCCACCAATCATACTGGTGACATTACAATTTCGCCATATTAATGTCATAACTTGAAAATCCATAAATTTTGCTTATTTGCCATACAGCGGACGGCAAAAAAACAAACACGCTGACGTACAATTATAGTACGCACGAGTCTATAATAACTATTTAATATTTAATTAATTGAAACTTTCACTTAAGGTGAAGCATGTTTTAATAATATAAGGCAAATTATAAATGAAAACACTTGGATAGTTTCACAATTGTGAGAATATTTATTCTGACAACGTTGTTTCGGCTATGATGCCATTATCAAAGGTCGACACAAAGTGTGTCGATACAATGACACCGAATACCATGATATCCAAGTGTTTTCATTTATAATATACCTTATATTATTATATTATTATTAATAATATTAATATAAGTATCCAAGTTTCGGATTGTAAGCATAATTTTTTCATGTGAACTCTTTATAATCATATTAGTAGATAAAGATATAACTATCCTTTATAAGTGACGTATTATACAATTATATAAATTCATATATAATCATAATGCTTTTCCTGTATGTTTCGATTAATCAGCCGATCAAGAATTTGCAGCTGTCACTCACGAAATTTCTAATATATTTATAATTACAAATTAGAATGAAGAAATGTATACTTTTGCAGAGAAAAAACCTTATTCATGTTTCTAAATTCATTTGTAATCATTTACAATAATCATGCACGAAATCGAAAATTTCAAAATTGCAATTAACATAGCTAGCGAAGGATAAAATCTCATTGTCACAAATGCAATTATATTATAGCCTAAATATAATTATAATGTTAGTCAGATTACCGTTATTTAAACTAGTATTTTTAGTGAACGACAAATCTACTAATTACTAAAAAAAACTCCTGATTGTTACAGATGCGGTAATGTGTCGAGTGGGTATATCCGGTATACGGGGATATCCGGTATACCCAACTTTGGCAGTAGTTTTTTATATTTATGTTTAAAAGATCAAATGAAAAATGCGAAAATCCATAAATCTAAATGCAGAAACGCGCGAAAACTAGTTACTGCAAAGCGGAAGGTAGATGGCGTCAAATTCATAAAATATCGCTAATTAATTTGCGTGCGTAAAGTATGTAAAAAAAAATAAAGAAACGAAGAAACGCGCGAAAAATACTCCACGTCAGCGTACAGCGATAACTGACAATAATAAAAAACAAAACGGTTTCGGCCAGCTAATCCGACATAAATAAACGCTTTATTAAAAGATTTTCCGTGACGTTTCTCAATTATTAATTATTCTCAATTATTATTAACATATACTGATACAAAATATATTTGCTAAGCGTGGTTGGTACACTTTCGCATAATTTTACTATTATTTTATCAATATGTACCTCTTTGCCTGTTTTATGGAACCGTAAAAATTTCAGCGTTTCAATGATCCTTTAAAATTTTCTAGTTTAAAGTACATAATTAAACAATATACATTGTAAATTCATTTCAACGAATGTATTTATAGCTACGATGCTGATTTCAGATTGGAAAACAAAAAGATTTTGTCGGATTTCTAAAAAAGTTTAAATAACTTCCTTGCGTCTAATTATAAGCGACGAATTCTTAAATATATATATATATATATATATATATATATATTTGCGTTAGACTTTTCTTATACGAAGGTAAAAAAGTCTTTGATCCTTCGAGCACGCGCGTATTCTATTCGCACACGAGTATGTATTTTTCGCAGAAATCGTCATAAATCTTTGATGAACACCGCTCAAGATAAAACTCCATTTGAGAGTGGCAAAAATGGTAAAAATCAATGAAAGAAAAAAATTTTTTCTCTTTAATTTTAGCTTTGAAAAGCAATATTCAAAAATAGACAGTTGTTGAAGAAAAGAAAAACAGAGTAAGGACCTTGTTTTTTATTGATCAACTTCAAAGTTCGGAAATAGGATCTATAGTCACTTTGCCTATGAAAATGACAGGATAATAGTAAATAAAAATATATAATCTGTCTTACAGCGAAGAAAAGAATTCACGTAATTACAAAGTCTGTCACTTGTGAAGTCTCATGCATATTTATCAATTACGAGAACTATGATTTATAATGGATCATAGATAATCATAAAGCACTTGCCATTGTTATGCAAACGTTGTATCGAATAACTTCAGTTAAAAGTTTCGGGGAAAATAATTATCATGTTCATTTTTATTACCATCCCCCCCCTCTCCAGAGGCAGGTTTTATACTTTCGCCTTGAAGGGGCAAAGATTGGTATATATTCCTGTTTCTCAATTACGCTTTTACGAAAAACTAATCCTGGAGGTTTCCTAGTCGTTGTAAATTTCAAATAACGAGGTCAAGTGCACCATTCGATTTCAATGAAGAAATGTTCCGCAAACATAATATAGTCAGTTGACGGAATATCCTCTAAGATTGATTAATGTTTTTTTTTTTATAATGTTTTCACTGGTTATATTTATGACGCTCATTCCAACAAGCGATGTTTGTATATAAAAATGCCCACTTCAGTACGTAATTGCTCTTTTTCCATCATCCAATAATATTATACGAAGTAGGTGAAATGGCCTTTAACGATTTTTCAGATATTAACGCCAGATTTTGCTTTAAAAAAAAAAAAAAAAAGAAACAAAACAAAAAACATCCCCAATCGCTAAAGCGTAATATTTAACGAAATCCTTTAAAGGTCGTATATTCGATTATGTCTGCAGTAATTATATTCAGTAATCGCAATGAAACAATACGATTTCAAAAAAAAAAAAAGTTTTCGAACCACATATCACAAAATGTCTTACATAATTTCTCTTTTTTTTGACTAGGTGAAAAATATTTATACCGCCCTGCATAAATCCTGCATTATAGATCGACGAATCTTATATTCTGCTCCTTTAAAAAAGAAGCAGAAAAAAAACAGTGCCGTATTACGCGAAACCCGATATCGCAATAAGCGGCTTACCGAATTGGAAATTCTATCTGCGGGAAATTTCTTCGATTTCTCGAGAAAAAAAAAAAAAAAAAAATACGATGCTTTTCAAAATGCGGCACATTGCGGTCCCCGTAAATCTCTTCCGCGTATCTAGGGTGGCGGGACTGACGTACGAGGTGCCCCGGGTTAATACGCGATGTAACTCGCTCGGGCCATGCGACTATTTAAAACGCGTTAAGCTATCGCGCTCGCGGGAGGAATGCTCGCTCCTCCATTGCCCATTCATCATACCGCAGTGTGCACACGCACACAGAAATGTGTGTGTGTGTGTGTGTGTGTGTGTGTGTGTGTGTGTGTGTGTGTGTGTGTGTGTATACACGCGTGACTCCCAAGATCTCGGAATAGAACGCGCATCGGCGACGGCTGCTTCCGCGTATGTTTATATATTCTCCGTTGGACCGTACCTTGCCTGCCGCACCGCTGATAAAAAGTATTGTACCGACGATTTACGAGCGAACCACACATAGTGTGCGTCGAGAGCGACCTCCCACCCTACGCCGCGCCTAAGGGGAAATAACGGGAGATTAATGGATGCTCTCCCTCGAAAATTAATCGCCGAGTATATGACAATGAGCCGCGTGAGCAGGACAATAGATATAGCGAATGGTGTATATACATATATATATATATGGGAGAGAGTAAGCGATATGAAGGCACAAACGCGCGAATCTTTAAATGGACGCGCAGGCGCGCGCGGCCTCTTTTTTATCCTTTTCTTTTTTTTTCATTCCTTTCCTTTTTTTTTTTTTGTCTTTTACTACACCTCGTCCCGTGCAGGCCGTCATCGACGCCGCCGACCGGGATGGACGCGGCGAAATATCATCCGAAAGAATGCGGGCCCGTTAAAGCTTCGCGTCTCTTGGCGGCGGAGCGGCTTCGTTAGCCCACTCGCCCACCCCCCCCCTCCACGACCGAGACTCGAGACAGTCTGTCGGCTTGAAATGCCCGTCGCCGGCTTTCATTGCCCGTCGCGGGAGATGGCGTATAGAAGAAAGAAAAGTCGCGCGCGTACTGCTGTTCATTGAGTAGCGAGCGTCCAAGAAGCGCTTGTCTTTTTTTTTTCTTTTTTTTTATATTTTGCCGTGCCAACTTTCATAACATCGAGGAGAGCGAGAGAATCAGACCATGTTTTTCTTGAATTAGGCAATCGTGTAGGATGTTGCCCTAATTTGAAAGTAAAAGAAATATAAAAGTTTTTGAACAATATTAGGAGTCGTATAGAATCGAGTGTTATGGAGAGTATATATGGAATCTAATTATAATAATATAAAATCGAATTCTTGCCCCTTTCGATATCTCACTTCTCCATTACGATATTGTTCTTACAAATTTTCATTCGTTTTTGCGAAAATACAGGATAATTTTCTCGCATGCCTACCGAAGATTTATTGCACCCCAAAATGGCCTCTGTTAACTTTCGCTAACTAACGCACTATTGTTCGCAAAATACGATATTTCCTTATTGGAAAATTACACTTAGCTTCATACACTCTGCCAATAAAACTTGAAAATAGGGTGAAATCGGACGAAAATCCTTCAACGAAAATCCCCAATTAGCGCCTCGAATATGAAATACGGTAAAGTAATTCAAACAAAAAAAAAAAAAATTCTCTAATGAACGTATCTTTCTAAATGCATAGTATTCGGTTATGTTATCAATTGTAAATCAAACCTAGTTTGTAGGCAAGTCCGTTAACTAGATAAAAAAAAATTACGGAGAACAAGCGATAAATCGTAAATTAGACAGTTTCTCTTCCGGCAATCCGGCTGGCTACATTAAGGATTTTCGTTGATAAATGTTCTACGACTTCACGGTAGATTTCATTTCATTAGAAAAAACTACAAGTTTGTAATTTTGTTAATTAGAAAGTTCGGATAAAAACCGATTATTGTACATATATATGCTGCGAAATGTATTTTAAACAGATCAACAGATATATAGTTTCTTGATTTAATTATTTGATACAAATTAATATAAGTTAAATATAAATTATTTTATTATAGAGACTTGTACAAAATAATAAATAAAAGAATGAAATGTCGTCTATATATGTTTGTGATAATACTACTGCTACTGCTACTGCTACTGCTACTGCAACTGCTACTACTCCTACTACTACTACTACTACTACTACTACTACTCCTACTACTCCTACTACTACTACTACTACTACTACTACTACTAATAATAATAATAATAATAATAATAATAACAACAACAACAACAACAACAACAAATTTCTTATTAAACCATTTCTTATAAAAGCATTGGACTTTGTGACCAGTTAAATCGAACATAAAAAAGCGCAATTCCCATAGTATCAAGAAAATTATCTATACATATACTTCTGTCAAAAGAAATAACCATATTTTATGAATGGCATATATGCTTAGTTAAAAATGAAAAAGTATATTTATGTCGACTGTTGAGAATTAAATTCATAAATACTTTAACAGTCTTACAGTCTTTATAATATAATACATTATACTAAAATAATGACAGTCTAATTGTCCTTGTTTATTATCACCCCTGAAGGATCTAATATAAAACTTATTACTAAAAATAAATTAGATTAAAAGTTAAAAGTAATGAAATAAAATAAAAATAATAAAAATAATATCTTTATATCTTAAATAGAAATTACTATACTAAAAATAAAATAAAATTAGATGAAAAGGTAAAAATAATTACAATAAACTATATTCTGTATTAGCAAAGGACAACCTGACTGCCCCCACCACCCAAAAATTTCAATTTTTCATCGATGACCGACGTTTCAAAGCGCTACCGTTAATCTTCTATGATATGCTTAGATCTCATTACGGGTCTCATTCCGATAGTAATCGTTCGATCTAGAGCGCCAACTCCATTTAAATGTATCTAATGCACTAAGAAAATTCATTTCTATTAGCATAGATTAATTATACCACACGGATTTTTAACACCTTATGTAAAATATTTATAGTAGGTGATATATGTATATATATATATATATATATATATATATATATATATATATCCTACTACACTATCTAAATATCTAAACAAAACCTATGCTCGGATTTCACATAATTATCATGCAATCCCGTGGTAGCAATTAAATTTTACGCACACCCGACTTTCCATCCACTTGGCAAAAAGGCGGAGGGACGATCAATTCGATCGACCCGCGAGCTTCGCGGGCACGCGCGCGCGCGCTCGACGTCGTTGCTTCAAAGAAATTTCCACCCCCTCGCCCTCTCGCCCCGGAACCACCCATCAACCCCGGGGGAGGGGCGCGGCTTACGAATTTATTTGCGGATCCCCGATGATGCAAGCTCTCTCTCTCTCTCTCTCTCTCTCTCTCTCTGGGCGCGCACGCGTTTATAGGCCGTGCATCGACGTTCGCCGGCATGCGTGAAGAGCGAGAGCAGAGGAGAAGCTTTTTCGGCCCGCGCCATCGAATCGGTGCGGCTCTCGAAGGCCCGCGGATGATAAATCGACCGATGTGTTGGAATAGCATCTATAGAAGCGTGCATATTTATATATAAAATTACCTATATATATATGATATATATGTATATATATATATACATATATATCAAGCCATTATAGGCTCCTAAGCCGCTTCAACGTTTCAACCGAACGGCTAGGAAGCGAGCGACGGGAGCGGGGTTGTGAGGGGAGGTGGGGGCGTCCGACGCCGAGCAATTTAGATGATTTAACGAGCGAACGCTCGAACGTTATGTATATTAATGGCATCGCTATCATAAACTGGATGACTGGCGCCTCTGTGCATCGTTGCGTCGTCGTGGCGCGCGCGCGCGCGTCGCTGATCGTGAGTCGCGCGCAGCTTTTTCTCCCGTGCCGAACCCGTAACTATCCGACGAATTATTTACGAGTGTCGCTGCCGTCGTCCGCCCTCAATCGATCGCGCGCGACGCTCCGGCTCGCTTTTTCTTCTATTAATCGGCCTCTGTGTCGTATCGCGCACAGGTGCGCGCGGCGCTCGGCGACGCCTACGCTACGAGCGCGCGCGCAAAGGTCTCGCGACGCGCGTTCACGCGTCCGCGTGTACGGATTGGCAATTTCTCGGTTTCATCATCGTTTTAGAAATCGGATGATTAGAAGACGTATGGAAAATTGCGATCTACGTCGAACGGAAGGGTGCGCAGGCGCGTGTGAACTGCTCCCCCCCCCCTACCCGAACAATCGAATTTTAAACGATAAATTATTTTCCGATATTCGAACACACTGTTTTCATAAATGCAATTCAAACAATGTTAAATCGTGAAAAAAATCAATAAAAGTAAAGGAATGAGGTAAATGATCTATAATTTTCACGGTTTTGTAAACTGTGTTTTGGAAAATTGCTTAAATAACATAGCTAAATACATCCAGACTTCCACTTTACGATAAAATAATAAAGCCTCGTGGCATTAATTATTATTGACGTATGAAAGTAAAAAAAATAATAATAAATCCCGCAGTGGATTATCGGATTCGAACGGCGGCGCGCCATTGTAAAAAAAAAAAAAAAAACAAACAAACAAACAAAAAAACGATGGGTAACGAGCCGCCACCGTTTACTTTGACGTAATCCGTAAGAAGCCGCGTAACCCCTGTTGCTAATGCGACTTTCCGACTAGAATAAATATTGGACGGGACGATGGCAAATGGGAGCTTGGACCGCTGTTGCTCGCTCGAAGCGTTACGCGACCGATTCATTCACGGGGTCATTTTCCTTTAATAGCTCTCAATTTATACTCGATAATCGAATATATATATATATATATATATATATATATATATATATATATATGTTGTTTTTGTGCATCAGCGACGAGGCGAAAATGGGCCGCGGAAAGTGCTAAAAAGTTTATTTGCATCGATGAAAGAAATTGCCGGGTGAAAATATGCGTGCCGCGACGCGTTATTGATTTTCAAACATTTACATTCGAAAGCCGTCTTCCATTTGGTAATAATCAAATTCAATCGAGATTTATTTATTTTTTTTTTTTTTTAATTTAATTCACGACTGAAGCGAATGAAATATTGAGCATTCGCATTGTACGATAGAGGATTATAATCTAAAAAAAAAATCACTTAATTATGGATTATATGAATTCTTCTCGTAATATTCGATTTTTTTTCGTAAATTTAAAAACATTTTATTAGAAAAAACTTCCTGTTACTTTCCATCTGACTGTCAATACGACTTAATAGCTTCTAATGGTTATCATTTATCAATGTATCATGAATAGTTCCAATTTATCAATAATTTCCTTATTGAATAAACGAGACTTTTCGATCAGGCTTCACTCACCCTTCCCAAGCACATCTATTATTTAGCGTATTTTGTTGATTATCGTATTACGGTAATGCCGTAAATGCATCAGTTGAAACAATTAAAAGATTAGAATTAAATAATATAAATTAAAACGTGATATTAAATTAAATTAAAACACGATTAAAACATCGGACGAGTCGCTAGTAGAAACAGTTGTCTGTCGTACTTTAAGAAGGTCTTGGTAAATTTTATTTTAAATTTTTTAACAACCATAAACTAATATCGCCTCATTTTTACATTTTTACCAATACTGGAACATCTTCATTAATTTCAATTAATTTTCTTAATTAAATACTTATATTACTAAAACTTCTTCAAATACGCGAGACGCCTGTTTCTACGTGTCACCTCATAGACGTTTTAACTCCTAAACTGAAAGACTTTGAAATTATACTTATCAAAATGACATAAAAAAAGGCCAATTATGTGCTTTAAAAGAGTTAGAAAATGTAAGTGTAAATATCTATTATGCTGTATATTTTTAAAAACTTCAAATAACTAGTCGTGCGTAAGTGGAAACATCCGTCTGATCGGTTGAAAAAAAATTCTACAAATAGCTGTTTTCTCAATACGACTAAAATCGATACGAAATTAATTAATTTCATTCAAGCGGACCGATTATGGGTTGAAAAATCTATAGATAAAATTTCACTCAACGTTTGTGTGATTTCTATGGAAGCGCTTACCATGTTTTTAGTGCTCTAATCGGTGTTAAATGTTGTAATTCCCTGAAAACACGTACAATAATGCAATGTTGCAGTATTCATCAAAACGCACTGAGTGATAAACGTAGGCGACAATGCTGATGCGTATCTCGAATGTAAAATCTATAATCGTAACGTAACTTTTTATCGGGGAAAAAAAAAGTCTACATCGGGCGAGGCCACGATTGTTTGGAGCCTGACTGAAATAAATCGAGAAAGAAATAGGGGCGCTGGAACTGGATAACGAAATAATCTTGTTTTAAGCGCACTGTTATCGGCAATGCCCCAATGGTAAATCGTATAAAAGACGGGCGTAAAATGCGAATTTATACTCGCGTACCGATAGTCACGCTCGAAGGTCGGCAAAAGCCGTCGCCAGGGTCACCCGTGTGGGCAAATGGATGCGATACAAAAAATTCAACTCTACATCCTCGTATTTAAGAAACGTAACGCTGCTCTGTCTAAATACTCCGATGAAAATTTGATTTTACACCCCGTTTGCTAAAAGCAGCAGTTGAAAATTTCTGTAAAATAATTCACCGCAAGTGTCCATGATAACCGTCACTGCATCAATTCGGCCCAATCATTAAGTTTCAGATAGGGCTTTTATATCGTTTTCCCGCCGAAATATATTTACCAGAATTTGTCGTCTTTCTACGGATGCAGAAAAATTTTGTAATAATTTGACCCGATGTAAAAGAAACAAACTCACTAGCACGTCAATTGCATTAGCCGCGAATCAATTAACTAAGACGGACTGACCAGCGTAAGGAATCCCAATCAGCGCGCGGACAAACCGGAATAAATACCGGTACAATTATATACGATTGCTCGAAGATATCCTCGTTTCTCTCTCTCTCTCTCTCTCTCTCTCTCTCTCTCTCTCTCTCTCTCTCTCTCTCTCTCTCTCTCTCAAAACAATGTTACAGGTTGTTACGCGTGTTCACCGGTGCGCGACTGTACATTGAAGAGAATTTCATAAATTTTGCAATCGGCTGCAGATTGTATTATACTTACTTGGCGTTACTATATACAGAGATATATATAATTTCACCGATCGATCCGAGATTTATCAGGTGCTGAATCTCTAGGAATCGAATACTCGCGTCATTCAGCTCGTAATACATCGATTAACGACGTATAAAGTTACGTACAATAATTTCCATCAGTCGATCGTGTGTATTTTCTGACAACTGATATATGTCAAGCCATCGTTTGCATACAATTAAAAACGCGTTCGAACGCATTAGCTGTCAGGCAGGTAGCTGAATGTCAATTGACGTTGCTGCGAGTGCAATTTACCACTTCTTCGGTGCCAATCGAGGAAACGAAGACGATTGTCCCGACGAAAAGTTCATTATGAAATATAGGGGATAGAAGTGCATCGGCATGAATATCTCGTACGGCAGGCCGTGGCCAAAGATATATTTAATTTCGATGGGCCGGAGTTTTACGGATATACAAGTACGCGAAAATTATTACCAGAGAGCGGGGCTACAGGCCGATGCGGTTATACATTCGCACTGTGGAATCGGTAATTTACGTTTGATAGCGTAATTTACGTTTAATAGCGACGTAAGATAGCGCATTAGGTTATGAGTTTAGGATCATCACGTTATATTTTATCGAGGTATGCGAAGTACGGTATACCTGTTAATCGGGTACTATATACGCGTACCGCCGTCGTTATTAAAACACGATCATGGTTTACGCCTATAATAATTCACGACATATCGAACTCGTTGTATAAAATTTTTCGTAGATTTTCATTTTACGTATTACAGTCTAAAGCCCCATAAAACCGAAACGCGGACCCGTCCAATTGGAAGAATAAATATTCCGTTCCTCTATAATTGACGCTAATGCGTTAAGTCGCCGATGCAAATTTCATGCATACGCAGAACTACGAATTAGGCTACTAGGAACTGAGAAAAAGGCGAGCCCTCCGTATATGTGCGTCCGCGCGCGCGCGCGCGCGCGTGCAACGTTTTCTCTTTCTTCGTCCAGCTCTGATTTTACGCAGAGCCCCGTTTCGGGGCGAAAAATCGCGCCGTGACACGCAGAGCCCTTGGCAATTGCGCGTGTCAGAGTTAATCAATTAATGGGTAAACGTATAACGCACCGAGCGTTACGAGCCCTCGTGATAATACAATCACGTGCCTATGCGAGCGCGCGCATGTGTGTGTGCAGTCGTCGCAGACGTTCATGGCCTACATTAACGTTACAAATATCAAAAGTGAAATGGTGTGGCTTTAGAGGAGCTTGAAGAAAAAAAGGTTTCTTATATATATACGCATATATATATATATATATATATATATATATATATATATATATGCACCTGCGTGCACAGCCGATAGTCATGGAAATTATAAAAGCCACTTCTTTTCGTTTTTCTTTCTACTTTTCTTGCTTTCTCTCTCTCTCTCTCTCACTCTAAACGTTTGTATACTATACCACGCAAGCCCAAAGTTATCGTGCGCGTACGCGGCCTTTCGATTTATCGCTTAATAATTCACTCGACTGTTTGTTCATGTACATAAGCGCAATATTGTAAATGTAACGGCACGTTTTGCGGAACGGACGGGCTCTTTGGAGCCTTGTAGATTCTCTATATATGTCGTACATGTATATATATATATATATATATATATATATATATATATATATATATATATATATACTCGTGGTAACCTCGTCGAAAATCTAAAAGAGCTGCTTGCCATTATACACGTCGAGCCTTGTGCAAATTTAACAATAATTCACGTCGCACAGCGAAATAATTAGACATTCGGTGAATTTATGATTTGAAGAAGAAAAAAATTGATCATCGTGATTGTTGAATGGCAATAGGCATCGCGCAGGCAAATCGAGATACTGCGATGTCTGCCGCCTCGAATCGCTGAATGTTCAGACACTTGAGCGAAGGACAAATTTTTTACGATCGACACGGTTCAATTAATCTATATATAGTTGAAATCCAGCTTTCGTCCTAATTTCGCATTTGACAAGTGCACCGAACTTTTGCAAATAATGATATTTAGTTCGAGTGAGACAGAGAGTTAGAATTAGAATTTCATTTATCAAAGCCTAAGGACTCGTGGTCCTTCATATACCATAGAGAGAGAGAGAGAGAGAGAGAGAGAGAGAGAGAGAGAATGAAAAGAAAGCCAAAAAATGAACAATTATACAAAATTAAGGCGAATTCTCCTCCTTACGTATCGCATTCCTGACAGCAATAAATTACGTCAACGCATCGTCTCGAATCTATAAATATGTAGCCGATGAACACGTCGCGTTGCACAGCAAGGACTCCCTATACCAATCTCTCTCTCTCTCTCACACACACACACACAAACATACGCAATAAGGAGAGAAACGGTAATAGTACGATGCCGCGCGCATTTTTTCCGTCCCATCGAGCCCGCGCGGGAATGCGTCCGATATCGATGACGAATCCAGCACACCCACCGTGGCGTCGTGCCCCATGTAGATCAGGCTTGCGTCGAATGTGTACGCCCCCCCCCCCACACACACCTCACGCCCCGCCGACCCGGAGCCGACGCTCTCGATCGCGGTAGGGTCGATGGGGCAGGGGGGGGGTTGGAGGAGGGCGTCGTGCAAATTGGCAACGATCTAAAAATATACGAGGAGACGCGCGAGCGGGGACGCGTCTATATTAATACGGAGGTGCGTCGGAGGCGCGCGCGCGCGCGCGCGTTATCGTAGGGCGTACCGATGCATATGCATATACGATGACGCGGATTCGCGTACCTTTGTCATTCTTATATATATATATATATATATATATATCTAACAACAGCGTGACTCACGTCGGCTAATCCTATATCTCCATATTAGCGCCCCAGATTATCGCGAGCCGTCGTTGAATTAGCCATTGCAGCCCCTCGCGCTCGATCGCCCGGCACCGGCGACACGTGCATTTCGTGCGCGCGCACCGACGACGGTTCACGTCATCTGTTTCGCGTGCAATCCGCCGCGTTGCACAGCAGCGCTACGCGCATCTCGCACCAATGATGCTTTTACAAATCGCAGTAAAGCCGACGCACGGTTGCGTTCGCGCGTTGGGCTTTTCGTGCGATTATAAAAAAATCGCCGAGCATTGGGCGTCCGAATGGTGGTCGGTGTGAAATTGCAAATCAATGACGGTTATAGAGCCGATACGAGAGGTCTTTGTTGCTCGATTTGAGGATATATTGCACTGTAAAAAGTTATCAAGGATACAGTGCGTCAAAATGAAAATTTTATTATTAAAGCCATTTTATTATATAACATTAATTTCGATATTGTACGTTTTAGATGATATAGCAGAATAAGAAATCCCATTGCTATTGTACATCTTAGCTCTTTAACATCTTCCTCGTGCGGTCCCATAAATAATGAATATTCAAATAATCGTTTTATAATTTTTAAACGGTAAAAATTATTTATAAAAAGATATTATTATTATTTAGAGATCGTGCATTTAAAAATACAAGAAAATAATTGTCGAGAAATTTTTTTTTTTTTAAATTACTCCGTTCTTGCTCGTTTATCATTTCGACATTTGCATTTACACAAATAATATTTCTAATTAATTTATTGAACAAAGTACAATGATTTTTCGCAATGAAATATTGCACTATTTATCCCCCGTTCCGATAGATGCATTAAGAAACTCTTTTGATTAGTTTATTCGAATACCGTTTCGGTTACTTCTGAACATGAAAATATTCATCGAATATCTATATGTATCTATCGGTCTCCAGATAATCAAATAAACAGACATTAACTGGATATCCCTGCCATCAGAAATTTATCCGAATACACGGATAATTCAAAAAATTATATTCTTATATCTAGATAATTCGATCTGGCGAATTGTTATATGCATGTACGAGGATATCGGCGATATTATATGAGAACAGAATCCAGCTTGTTCCGTGGAAATATCTTGCGCCCGTCTTGAAAGTGAAATGAGTCTTCTAAAAATCATATTCCTGTCAAAATATTATTGACGGGAGGCCGCATTATAATTCGCTTCCTGAAACGCGCGCACGTACCGCCGCAATTCTCTCTCTCTCTCTCTCTCTCTCTCTCTCCCTCTCCGTATATATATATATGCGAACGCCCACGCCCAATCCCAACATCGGCGTCTATAGGCCTGTTTACACCTGCGTGTAACGCAATGCATATTATATATATATATATATATCACGCCTATCGAGGTTCGAAACCGCAACCTCGCGACGGTGCGGGAGGCAACGAAAAAAAAAATTCGCGCGACCGCAGCGCGACAAGGTCGGAGAACCGTATTAGTGCGTGTGTATATATATATATATATATATATATATATATATATAGACGCGCGACGAGCGCACATGTATGCGCGCGCGGCTGCATCGCGCAGCCCTCGCCGCGCGTTTCATTAAACATTAGATAAAGATTATTATTCAATGGCATTCCGTCGCGATGCGGGTATCGACGCTACGCGCGGCATTACGGACTCTTTTATCAAATCAAGGCGAATCTCGCTTCGCGCGCCGCCTGCAATCTATACGCGCAGATGCACCGCCGTTGACATTGCGCCGTGATGAATTTCAGCGCGTCGTATGACCGACGCGCGCCGAGCGATCTGTTGTTGCGCGCATGTAATGGAGAGCGTTCCATTTTCAACGATGCATTAGAATGCCGGGAAAATAGACGGAGTGGTTCAAGAAAATGAAAAAAAAAAAATTCGAGAGAGAAATTTATACAGGGATATATTACGAACGTACGATCTGTACGAATTTTGAATTCGGAGCCTCGACAATGCAATTGTTCGCAGTTCGTATATGTACTGTCTATAAGTCATTTTGTTGGATGTAAGAATGTACAATTGTCGACAAGTCACTGAGGCCCAAGGACCAAAATAGAGATCACCTGTTGGAATGAGCTCTTTGATTGACTCGAAGATGTTTCTTTCGACCCTACTCCCCCCCCCTTCACTTAACTGGCCTCTATTCGAGTCAAACGGTCATTCTTGGAAGGTATCGTCAGTTCAAAAATTAAGAAAGGAATATTTGTTTGAAAAAAACAAAAAGAAAGTTGGACACGTCTCTGTCAGTACTACGAATCGTGCGAATCAAATTTACAACGGGCAACAGGAGTTTTTTTATTTTCCGTTTAAGCAAAAATAAATTCTATTAAAAATAGACCCTGGCCTGAGGAATAAAAGGCCTTAATATAAGGCCCCGATTCACCAATTGATCCATTTTTACAAATAACCCCCTGGAATTTTCTGAAAAATTGTTCTCTTAATTTTTCTTTTCTTAAACGATATCTATGGGATGCTCTGTAGGGTAAAGACGCGCACTTGCCCGCGATACTGCCGCAAAAATAGCATCAGTCTAATAAACGGTTTAACCATCACGAGAAAGAGGGATGAGAGAGAGAGAGAGAGAGAGAGAAACTAGTAACTATATGCATATATAGATCGAGACGGAAAAAGATTTTTCCGGTACGCGATAAATCACTGCGCGGTCATGGACGCACTTATAGGGCTCGGCTCGACGATCGTACGTACACACACATACATACACACACACACACATATATATATGTACCATCGTAACACGTAGAACACAATAAGATTGACGTTATATGTCTGCCTCGTGTAATACATAACTATTTACATTCGGCGACCTTCCGTTCGCGGAGACGCGGACATTTTAATAAAGATCGCGTCCTATTAGTCCAATAGCAATATATAACATACATCAAACGCTTTAATTTATTTCCGACGACTTGTTTGCTTTTCTTCATTAGCATTCTCCAATTATTATTAAAGGCGCTTTTAGCAAATTTCACGGAGTCCAGTAGCTGTTTCGCTGCTGCTGCTGCTGCTCGACCGTTTTTTTTATATTAATAATTGTAAGACCGTTGCATCTCGGTCTCGCATTTTCATCTTTTCATTAGAATTGATGAATTTGACGCGGTAGAATTAAACGAGGTAATTCGGTCGGTCATTACGATTGCGTGTGACAGGATAAGTGCGAGTCTGCGGAATACGTAATGAAAAGAGGATCCCAAATCGACTATTCGCGACGTATCAAAGATTTTTTCGCGCGCGGCATTGTTATTTCTTTTGATTAGGCTTCGGTTAGATTAAAAACTGCGTTTATCACTACGTATATATGTATTGGGATCAAAACAATATATATATATATATATATATATATATATATATATATATATATATACACTTCGGTCGTAAGAAATCTCTGGGCACTGACATTGAAATAGCAGCACTGTGACGAACGATCTATCAAACGAAGGATAATAAATAAGGTAAGTAACGATTTATAGCCTAGCATCATTGACGTTTGAAAAGAGCGGGGCGTCTTAAAAAAAATAATAATAATAATAGTAATAATAATAAAATAAAATAAAAGCTCGCTCGTAAAGAGTATAATGAGCGCGCGCTCGCATCCACATACGAGTCGGTTGAAAAAATTAGCTATTGGTATTATTGTTGCTGTTGGTCTCATTGTTACTATTATCGTTGTCATCGTCGCGTTCCGTCATTATTATTATTATTATCATCGTTGCCGATGCTGTTGCCGATGCTGCTGTCGCCGTTGATGTTGTTGTTACAATTATCATATATGTAATTAATTACGCAAAACGACTCGGGCCCGATATATGGATGTCGATGTAACGCATGTAGGTCGGCGTATAGCCGTGGACGCGGTGCATGATAAAATCAAAGAAGTAGGCTGTGTGGCCGATTAAGAGAGCGAAAGGGCGACTCGGATTATTGTAAAATTAATGTTCTTTATATTAATTGTTGTATAGGAGCAATTTTTATATGAACCACGATCAGTGAGCATTAGAAGAACAGAACACTTAGAAAGATGCATCAATTATTCTTTCCTATATTCGTCGATAGCACACACCCTTATATATATATATATATATATATATATATATATATATATATATATATATATACACGAGATATCATATAAATCGCATTATGTGGTATACGGAGTTCTATTTTTTATCATCCTCCAATAATGCCGCGGTTAACTGCTCGGCCATATTTTACGATCGCGATATATCTCAATCCAAAGCCCATGGATACGCGTCGATTTATGAGCGCGCGTTGCGATTCATCGTAAGGGGAATACCATTATGGAATGCGTCAATAAGAATTAGTTAATTTCTGCATAATATATGGCTCGCGCTTCGCTGCCGCGGAAGGGGAAATGACCACAGGCACATACATACACACACACACACGCGCGCGCGCGTAAACCGACATGTAAAGCCCTTGCGACTTGATGCTGCGGTGACAAATTACGATCGAATATGAATCATCGCGCGATTCCGTCATTTTTGCGCTTATGACGAACAGTACCGCAACGTTTTATAATGAAACGCGCGCAGGCGCGAGCGACGAGGAACTGCCAAGAGATCTATATTTATATATACATTTTATGAGGCATTTTATTCAAGACGAAAACAAAAAGAAAAAAAAAATTAAAAACATCCGAGAGCATAATCGATATTTTTCCTTACTTATTCCTCATTACCTCCACAATATCACGTATATAATATAACGATAATACATCTACCTCGCAGTCTCGTTGACCGTATATATTTATAATCTATGGCTCCGATTCCATTATGAAAACCCAACGATAAATCTCTTTCTCTCGAAAAATTACAAGGGAACAATGCCGATTCATCCTTTCAAACGCGGCGATCGGCAAGCGCATATATATATATATATATATATATATATATATATATATATGTACGTCCCTCTTTCCCGCGCTATGTAACGCGTGCGGACTTCTCGAGCGAGATCGTAAATCGAAAGGGTAAAGCAGCGAGAAAGTAGGCTAATCATTTGCTTATATGTATATAGATGTATACGTAAGTAAATACGAAAAGAGAAAAAGGCTCGCTATTTATTATATACAGGCTGTGGTTTGTGTGTGTGTGTGTGTGTGTGTGTGTGTGTGTGTGTGTGTGTGTGTGTGTGTGTGTGTGTGTGTGTGCAACAAAGGAACATTCCCCACATTACATGTGCTGGATGTAGCTTATCCGCGAAGCCCACCCACCCCGAATTCTAGATCGCGCAGACGGCGCGTATCGTCCTGTCCTGGCTGACATGGTGCTCAATCGTGCTACTCTTCTTTTCATCAAGTGCGCCTCCCCCTCCCCCGGCGATGACGCGAGAATTTCGCGCTTCCCGCCTAAATACCTTAGTCGAGAATAGAAATGACGATGGGGACGGGATTGTATCGACGGCATGGAAGTTTCCCCGCTCACCCGTCCCTTCCTTCTGAGCGGAGGACCCGAATGCGTACAGCGTGTCTGAGAAATAGGTTTACAGAGATGTGAAATTTGAGTAGGACAAGTTGTATGCAAAGTTAATACAAAGCGTCCCACATACAAGTATATGTAGTGACGGACCGATCCTGAATATGGACAATCTATACAAAGATAATCACAAATTGTCCGAGTTATAAATGTACTCAAATAGTCGATCGGTAATGAATACGATATTTACTTATATTATATTCGAATACGAAGTTAAAAAAAGATGTCTCAGATATAAGCGAATGCAATAGCAGATTGATAATGAAGAAGGAAAGTGATATACAAAGGTAATAGGAGATATAAGCGCAGGCAGTAGTGGATTGGAAATAAATAAAAGAGGTTGTACAAAAAGGTAGTATAGGAGGTATCCTAAATATAATCGTGAACATTACTGAATGGGTAATCAACAAAGAAAGTCATATACAAATGTAATACGAAGTGTCCCAAATATATAAAGTAACAGATAGGTAATAATCCACAAAGGAAATATGCATTTGGACAAATTGCAATTGGTTTTTGAACTATGCGTCAATTCCCAACAGCCAATGAGCAAATACTGAATTAATTCTTGATAGAGGGTGACAAAAGTTATTTATGGAAAAACGATTTTACGAGAACTCGCGTACCTGCGTGACTAATACAGAGAGACTATATATAACATACGCTTTTTAAGCTACAATAAACTCAAACAATTGCCATGGCCAACCTTGACAAGAATGGAAACAATAGCAATCCTCGTATTGCTAGATGGAAAGGCATAGCGATTCAATTTGCATGCACCTAGCACACTTTTAATTATGAAATAATGTCCATGAAAGTTAGAAAATTGCCATTACATCGTAAAAAATTTTATCCAAGGACTGCTGTGCAATAAGCGGTTGGATATCAGAACATCCTATAATTTAAATCAACAATAAAAGCAGAAATTCAATTTAAAAAATGTCGCTCCCCAACTGAATCAACTGAATGTTTTATGAGATTTTATGGTGCGCTGGCCCTGTGTCGTTTCAACACTCGGCTCCAAACTCCATATTGGTGCACTATATTACATAAACATGCCCGTGCATGAATTCTCGAGAATAATTTTAATCAAAGCTAACCATATAAATGTAAACGTTAATGAACAATTGTACTGGTCTTCTCCGCGGTCGTCTGGCTTTTCCTTCAGAGTACCGACATCCTCTGCACTTTTTGAACTTTTGTATCCCTCGAATGAAAACCAAATCAATGCCTTGCTCATTGGCCGATTGACATGAGCACGTAACGCATAAATGAGCTGAAACTTTCCAAAATCCATTACAACTTTCGTATATGACCAGGCCTGCTTATTAACGATCCGCTACTCTCTACATTTATATATTTGACGCCCTGTGTATATCTAAGGTCTTTGTTTTGTCGCTCTCCTGTGGTTCGCTCTCTTAATAAACTATGCTGTTATGTAAACGCGCGTTCGTTTAAGGGATCCTGAGTAGAGCATACTGTATCCAGTAGCCGCTTATGGGCGGTCTTTGCTTATCACACACTTTGAAATTTCTTGCAATACATAGACAACTTCCAAATATTAATTATCGGTTGTTAGCAACTAAAACTAAAATAGAATCAACCATAACAACTACAATTACTTATTTATACCCTCAGTCTAAAACTGTCATCATCAACGTATAAATTTAAAATAAAAAAAAAGGTATTTATAAACCGTTCCATTAAGTAGCAGCGTTATACATTGATAAAAAGTTATTTATACATTCATTTGCTTTGTTATTTATCCAAAAATAAGGGGGGTATTGGAAAATCTCCAGGATCCTTGACTAATTTAGAAAATAAGACTCGCGGACTAAAGCTTGTTGTGCAGACGAATAGGACTTTTCCCTAGCTATCAGACGGTATTCTTGGTTTTGACCTGAACCTTCACCGTGACAACGAGGTCGGTTTCAAGGTCACCAAAATGGAAATCCCCACTTTGTACCTCATATTCTAAAAGTAGAGAAAAGTTTGTATATTTATTTATATTATCAATTTATATTATGTATATTTATTGTATATTACAAAAATTAACAGCCTTTTACTTACGATCAATGGAAATTAATTTACCTTAAGTGATTTAACTTCAATGTAAAATTATTAAAAAATCGTGCATTTCCGAATGTGTACTTGACCTTTTTTCGCAAAACTATTCCCTCATTCGGAGACTGCACAAAAGGATCCGAAATAAAAAGTAATTAGCTTGACATTGTAATAACTGTTAAGCTTAAATCCGAGGTCATCACCTAATAGCTGGAAGTAAGTCTTATGGATTAACATAATAAGTTTTTCTCTATAAATGTTATTTTCCATATTAATCAGAGACTCCCAAAATTTTTCGAACACCTTGTATATTTTTCTCACAATATAGTATATTATTATCATATTCAAAATTCTATGATTTTATATTCTTTGTTCCTTCTATTTTGTTATATCTATTGTTTATTCTATTTTCAAATATTTTTGTTTGTCAGTAATTCCATCGAAATTTTAAGGTTAGACGACTGGTTTTTTTTTGGTTTATTCTAAGTTGCTGAAACCAGCTTGTTCATCGAATTAGCGATTCCCGATGCGCGAGGCGACGATTTTTAAATGATAACATCCGTCGTCGCCGTGTACATGCACACATTGAGCAATAGCAACCAAACAGCTGCAAGTGCTTCTCTCGCGCGCCGTAATGGATGTTTGCATTTCAAATGTGCTTTCAACGAGCAAGACGCCTTCCTAATCGTCCCAAATACTTACAGACGCCATCTGTTTTTACTGGTTTCTCTTACTTGTGCAATTAATAGTTTTGTTACATTGCAGAATCTGATCAGCAAATTTTATGTCGATCACTTTGTATCTTGCTATACTGAATTGAATGCAGCATAAGAAATTCGGCCTGATGAAAGTTGTCGGACGACTAAACTAAAAATGAAATTTTCATATAAAGCTGTGGTAGAAAAATAGTTTAAAAAAAATCAGACCACAATATGTTTTAATAGAAGAATCTATATACAAATGGAAAAAAGAACACAACTAATAAAAACAGAATATTGAAGCAGACTATATCAATCGAATAAGGAAAAAAGTGAAGCAAGGAAAAAAGTACAGCTATGAAAAATCGCTTAAATCTACAAACTCATACGTGATAATGTAGGACTGAACTCTTACGTCAATTTCATGATACACGATCTGAAGAGCAAGGAAAAATCTTGATAAGTTACAATTTACAATGTAAACTGACAATTTGAATTCTTCGACAAGTGCCAAAATAAAATTGAGCGGACCAATTATTGTGAAACTAATTAATGTGAGAATGATAGTAAAAAAGAGAAAAGTTTTAGAATGGAGAAATACAAGAAAAATCGAACCAAATAACCTTTGAATAAGTAATAAAACCAATGGAATAAAGGGAAATAAATCATTCAGTGGCCCAACTGTGAATCAAACTTTCTAAAATCACATCAACTATTATCACTCGATAAACTGCTAAATGAAACAAATGTAAATGTAAAAAACAATGTAAATTGCACCAGATGTACAATCTAGATATTAACAGAAAATAGTACAGTCTTGTAAAAATTATTAGCAGGATAAATGCTTGCGATCGAATTAGAATAAAAAAATCTTAAACAATTTTACAATACAAATAAAAATTCAGTATCTAATTCAATATAATCATGCTTGATAAGATAAAGTATACGATATGAACTTAATCATATAATGAAGACAAAGTATAGAGTGACACATAAGATAGAGCGAATTGCTAATAGATTATATAAAGCTAATTACATATACAACTGTTAAAATGCCCATGACCGTCGGCAATGAAGATGATTTTTCGTGATTTTTTTTTTATTTAAAACACAGTCGAACAATGCGTAAACATCGTAAAAATAGCGCAGATCGACTAATACGTGACATTAATAAATAACAGTTTACATTATCTAGGCTGGAACGTCAAAAATATAGAAGCAAAGTGTTATAACGAGCAAATCTGAATGTATCGAGAAAAACTGTCCCTCAAAGTGAATGAAAGGATTAAATATTTGTTTTCAGTACGATCTTCGACTGTGCAGTGACCTGATTCTGCTTCAAACGGATTCATCTCCATCGAGAGATTGATGGGTCTGATTGCAAGCGTGTAATTTATTTATTTATTTACGATCGCTTCGCCCGTCATAGGGTATTAGCGATACTGTATACATACGCATGCATATAATATTTGCTTAATAATCAGCTACATTTTGTGAATCCTATTATTTTTCTTTTATATTTTTTAAAAGTTCTACTATTTTTGGATATTATAGCAATTATTCGGAGACATATCGAGTTCGTATATAAATTTTACGTACGGTATAAAATACTTCGAATGCTTTATGATAGAAAATTCTTAATACTATCAGCTGACTCCTGACGATTTGCATTTGGATGGATTTCCTTTGTTCAATAATTATGTTCGACGAGTAAATTTCGCACGTTCCGTTCGTAATAAGCATATACATATATATTACGTGCTTCCGCCTGACGAATCTCGCACGGCTCTATCAAAATCTGTAACGGCGCGTCTTTTTTTCACGGATAACCTCACGCGCCTCGGATATCGTCGCGCGCGCGCCAAAACGCTTCGGCGCAAATTGAGACTTTTCCCATTGGAAGGCCGCGCGCCGGCCGTTTTGAAGTCTCAACGTTAAAACGTCGCAATGCCCACCGCGCCCGAGCGCACAAGTAATACGCGTATACACGTACGAGGGATTTTTGGCGCGCGCGCGCGCGCTTTATAAGAGCCAGAAAAGAAGAGCCGAGGTAACAGGAAAAAAAAAAAAAAAACAAACGTAAGAAGGAGCGCCAGAGGAGAAGAGAGAAACGTGCCAAAAAAATAAAAATAAAGAACACAAAGGGCCACGAGAGCGCGTAGCGCGCATACCTATCGATGATTTAGCGTCGCTTCGCGCGCAATATTATAGTGCGTTCGAGTGTAACTTACTGTTTTATATTTGTTCGGTGGAGGATGCTTGTGGATTGCAGGAGAAAAGAGATAAAGAGAAAGAAGCGAGTGAGATCTCGGATGTATCGCCGCAACTCTCTCTCTCTCTCTTTCCATCTCTCTCCCTCTCTCTCTCTCTCTCTCTCTCTCTCTCTCTCTCTCTCTCTCTCTCTCTGTTTCTATCTCTCTCGTTCTCCCTCTCGCGAATCGTATAAAGCGCGACGGAATATTATACCCGCGCCTCTACCGCCCGAAGAACGGTGAGCCTTGTGCACGCCAGAACTTCTTTTACGATATGCGTTAATTAATAACATTAGCCCGCGTGCCTTTAAAGCGTCGACATAAATTTATATGCATATACATACTACACCATTAAACCGGATGACGTAAGCCGATCCGATATTATATATTCGCACTTTTAAAGCGCGTCGACAAGATCTGGCGTTGCTTTACTCGGGGGTGTCGGTTAAGGTCGACGTTTCTACATATATAATAATACTCGATTTTATTCAATTTATCGATACTCGAAATCGCGCCCATTACATCATCGAGTCATAAAAAAAAATATTAAAATTTCACTTGGCTAATAATTATTGTAAAGCTGCTATATTTGCTGATGTATTTGCGAAAAATAAAAAATATATACATGTGTATATAGAATTTGAAATAACCACATTGTAGACCCCCATCGCTGATTAGTACCGGTATTTGGAAAAATCAATAGAGTGAGAAAAGAATTAGAAACGGCCAAAAATTAATTTGTCAATTTCAAACGATATATCAACAACACTCAACACTGATTATAAATTACGGGGTCAATTCTTCATGATCGCGCTTTGTTCATTATGCGGGCCGTTTCTGCGCGGTGTTGCTGCGTACGAAAAATTAGTAATTATTTCATCACCCGCGTGGAAATTGATTAGTTACCTCGTGAGACGGTTTACACTTCGTTCGAGCCCAGCGAGGCGCTTAAGTGTCCCGTCACGAGCTACAAACAATGATTTCTTAATTATCGCACCGGCGTCGAATGATATTTTACATTGATAAAGAGCCCGACACTCATTTGAGGCTGGAATTATGTTTAAAAAAAAAAAAAAACAAAAAAAAAAAACAAAAAAAAAAGGCAAAAAAGAAAAAAATAAATAACTCGATTAGGTCAAAAGAGATCTAATAATACGGGCACACACTAATTATGCATATTGCACATTTGTGCAAAGTACGTCCTTCGATTTTTGAAAATGTATTCAGCGAAAAATGTGCAAGTCAAGCGCGCGTACGCGGCGAGCGTAAAAATAAAATTGCAAATAACCCATACGCGGTTGTATTTGTTTTTCATTTCATTTTTGTTTTGCCTTTTTTTTTTTCAAGTTCGCGAAGTTCGTAAAAATTTGTTGCGCGCGGCGGTGACAGTCGACCCGGGGTTGGGGGGGCGGGGGAGAGATGAACATCGTAATCTTGAGCGAGAAACATTGTCCGAATAGCGATCGGTTTTCCTCGAAATTGCGCCGAAGGGACTTTATTGTCCGTAGGTAAGGCAAGCGGCTGCGTTGCGCTTACAAATAGAAGATAGGCCGCGTGATGAAATGAGTGGCGTAATTTGATCGAGTGCCAGCAGTTGGATATATACTTGTTAACCGTGGAAATATCCTATACCTTTTGGGCCGGTAATGAAAGACGTAGTAAATGCAAATTAATCCTCCGGGATCATTTATCTAATAACCATGGAGAGTCGGAGAAACGCGCGCGAGCGGCGAAATTATAATGCAGAATCGAAGATTTTGATGAGAGTTCGAGGGGACCGCCGAGCCGAAACAATTAATGAAACGACGAATCACCCTGTCGAACGCATTATTGCACATCTAATTAGAAGATCAAAAGAATAACGTTGAAAATTCGATAATGTATATATTACGTATGGAATTGACTTTCTTACGTGGCGTAAGTAGACGTTTAATTATTACCTATATAATTCAAGACTTCATTATACCCCGAGAAATTGAATCTGTTGTAAAAAAAAAAAAAACAAGTGCAAACTTGTTATTTACACACGAACGATGCATTTTAACCCATTTGTGATTCGAAGGCGATAAATGTACGGAATACGAGATGAAAATTTCATCGACTCTGTTTACTTGATTATTCATTTTTAGACAGTTTGCAGTTAAGGCCGTCTATGTATTCGTATACCTAGGGGAGTAGGCGGTGTACGCGCTCGAGGATTCATATCCAGCTCCCGCTCTTCAAGCCGTAATACACTTCGAGCGAATTGGAATTTTTCGACCGTGATTCTCGCAACAATTTCGAGCGGTGTAAAATTCAAGGTAATATCTTACCGGATATGTTGCTTGGTACAGCGAGTTTGGTGCGTATACAGCGAAAATTTGGTCCGTTGAGTTTTAGGATCGATCGTCGTTCAATTCTCAAAGTATAATATACCACCTACTTCATTAGACACATTGCTATTTTCCTCTCGTGAAATTGAAATTCAAGGGAAAAAAAAATTTTTTTTTAACCTAAAACCTTAAATTTAAGGTTTGCTAAAGCATGAAAATTCAGTCAAAAAAATTGTAGAGATCAAGTGACAAACTATACATTTAAGGATGTCATTTTATTGAGAACATTTTTTCCAAAAATATTTTGTTATTTCTTCCAAAACCGGCCGGGAAAGTAGAGATTTTCGTTCCACAAGCCTTCAGACTACAAGGTCTGCATCGCATATCATTAGAGATAGATATAACTCTCGTTGTTCAACTATAAAAGAACATCGTATCCTTGATAAATTGATCACTCGATCTGTACCAAATTCTCGACTCAAATGCCATAACCAAGGACTTGTTAAACCTCGTAAATCATAAGTACAAATATATGGTCATCTTTTACAACAAACAATAAATTTTACACATCTATTATAACAGTTCCAATATGGTTTGCCTTTTATATAAAGATATCATCAATATATATCACGTCCCCGTTGAGTTACTTCGGATGCCTAGACAATTTCTATCCGGAAAGCTTCTTATACCGATTTCAGTTAGAACGACGAGAGAGACGTCCTTATAATTTATTTCTTTTATTCGATTCCAAAACTAGCGCACGCGCGCGTTCCATGAATCATCGACGCTCGCCCATGTGGCGATAGAAAATAGAAGATGCATTGTTATTCCGAGCTCTGTCTCTCTCTCTCTCTCTCTCTCCTCTGGAATCTCTTTCTAATATATCATAGATATAGGGCTGCGCATATTAATATATATATATATATATATATATATATATATATATATATATATATATATATATAGACTATACGTTATAGCGATACAAGTTGATATTTAAATTCATCGGTTTCGTTTGATATTTGCATTTTTGCGCGCCTTCTCGTCGTATTAACATATACATATCAGTGTGTACCTGTCCGGCCTTTCGGCGAAAATTGTTCTTTTTTTTTTTTAACTAATAAAAATACTTGAATGTCAGTCTCTCACTCTCCCCCCTCCCTGCCGTTCCCATATAAGTTACTTATACTGCTGACTTAATACAGCGTGACTGTCGAGTGAAGTCATCGCGCGATGGAGGGAGGGCGGAGGGGACTTTCTCGCCGAATGATATTGCGGTATTATCCTTGATCCGAAATTATCCGGTCCTCCCCCTCGCGCAACGAGAGTAAAAGTAATTACATTGAAGGCGAGAGAAAAAGAAGAATAAAGAAGAGCCGAAGAAAAAAAATACGAGTGTCCGTATAATAGTGATGACGTTATGTGTATATATATATATATACACAGTCGCATAAAATGATACGCAAAGGTGCGCCCAAATATAACCGATTCGACCGATTGTACTTATATCACCACGCCGTCTACGCGATATTAGCGATTTGATGTATCGAAAATTGCGCCGCGTAACCGATACGCGCGTCGAAGCGAAAATTGAAAATAAGCCGCGTGCACAGATCATCGCCACCGATAAAGACGGAAGTTTTTCGCGCGGCGACCGGCGCGCTCGCGCGCAATTTTCTAGGTCACGGGAATGAATCGCTCGCTCGCGATACCGCCCGAGCGAGAGTAACGGTAGCGCGCCGGGAGGGAATTCGCCACGCTGCCCGCGGTCTTTAAGATCTTCGGCCATTATATTTTCCTCGTGTTTTTCCTCAGGCTGGGGTGGGGGGGGGAGGAGGAGGGCTTGCCCCCCCTCCCGCTTAACCAATCGTATATACGTACCTTGCGCGTGCGCCACGGCCCGGAGCGGAATCCTGCCGCTGGATTATTGTCTCGGTATAATGGCGCTTAATGCCCGGTTGTGTGCGTAAGGTACGGACGAACGGATCCATTACGATAGGCTAGCGCCGCGAGCGCCAGCGCATCGTGTTTCCCTTTTTCCCTAATGCGCGACCAATCTCTCCGGCGGTTTATGCTTGCGTGCGCCTATATATATATAAGTAAAAATCTCTGAGACTTTAGACATTCTTAATGTCGCAAGTTATTCTTTTACATCGCTAAATGTTCTTTCTTTATTAGCCATTAGTTAGAATTAAACAGGTGTGACGAGGTAGTTAACGACTAGGCAATAAATTATAATTTTACAAATAAATATATTGTTGATCGAGTAAGATAAAAGCGATTGAAAAAGTAGCAAAGTTACTGAAATAACGAGTGTCAAATTGAAATGATGGTTTTTCCTTGATTAAAATTATTGAAAATGACCAACTTTAAAAATCAACCTACCGGGCTCAAATGTGGACTAACGATTATCCTAGACGTACGATGATAAACAATTACATTTGGATCAATGACACGATCAACATATTAATTTCAATTGTGCACAAAAGAGATGCGTGAATAATCGATGAAATTCTCATTAATATTAATGAAAATTCGGCTGATTAGAAAGTATTAAGAAATTTAATTCAATACGTGTCTCTCCCCCCACGATTCAATTTGATATCTTCATGTTATAAGAACAATAAAACAAGAATATCCGTCATCCTGCCGATAACGCGGCATTCTTCTTTTACATAATTGAGGAAAGCCACGAAATTCAGTAGTTTCCTGCGTAATTAAATGCATTTCCTCCAGAAGATGTCGATGCATTAATTAAAAATCTTATTAAGAAGTATACTTCGAGATGTCGCGACGAAAGGTATGATAAATGTTGATGCGTGTCAGAATTCGAAAAAATTGACGACCGATACTTAATTGAATACTGCTAGTCTTAGACTGTATTGCAATTTTCCAAAATTTTGGCAGACTTTTGAAAATTGAAAAATATCGTTTTTCAAATTCGCGGTTGTTGTCGTTGCTGTTAACTAAGCTCGGAATCGTAGTCGAATTAATAATATAACACAGTTGTGAAACTTTTTTCTGAAATCATTATCTTCTCCTGTCACATACGCGAATTCAATGGCGTAGCATTAACAAGGCTTGTAAATTGTCGATTGCTCTAGAAAAACAAAGATATCGCGCCTTTTCCAGAGATCACTCAACGCAGACTATTTTAGAAATATGACGACCGAAGCAATATTTATTATATATATTATATACCTTTTCTTCAACATCTTGAACTTATATTCATCTTGAAACTCTCTCACTTTTTATTCATAAGTATTATTATTAAAAAATATTTTTATCGGCCTTGCTGTCTTTATACAATAACCTAATTATAATATGTCATCATTATAACATACTAATTATAATATATTAATATATCACCCCCGTAAAATCTAAAATATAAATTACTACTAGAAAAATTAAATTAAAAATAAGATGAAAAGAAAATTAAAAATCTGTATAATTATGTATAATTATGTTTTTCGAGCTGCTTATTATAATGAACGTTACAGTGAAAATGAGCTAAAATTTGATTCTCAATTTGAACATCTGGCAAACATGAAACAAATGCAAGAAACATATATCAGAAACTATGGTTTTTTGCAATTAACGCTGTAAAAATGAAAATTTTTAGGAAAATATTTCGAAAAATAATTTTAGATCTCGTCGAAATACCAATTTCCCATGCTACGCATCTTCGCGGTGCAAGCACTATTTTCAGAATAGGTAATTGTGACTTGCTTCTTGTTTGCAATGTGTTCTTTTTGGTTTTTTATATATAATTTAATAATATCGTTTGTTAATCGAACTTTGACGAATGCATCATGATATTTTTTCTTTTTGCAATTTTCAACATGAAAATATAATTTGCACTATGATATTCATAATCAGTATACTCTAAAAAAACCTAATTATACGCAGCTCAAATCTTGGATACTATATAGGCGATAAAAAAAGAACGATCGTCTATTAAGTTCATTCACAGAATCCGCAACAAGTCTTTCTCCCAAACAATCACGAATGGACACCGAAATTTTTGGAAGGAACTCAACACAATTTTCAGCGTCATAATTTTGGAACGGGCGATAAATTTTCACACCGTCGGCATGTACCGATCGAATATGGCACTGATATCTCGGCAGCGCGGCGTTATATATATATATATATATATATATATATATATATATATATAGTGCATCGCCGTTATCCGTAAACGCACGTATTATCCGCACGTCTCCATATTCACGCCACGCGCTTCGAATTTCGAAACGGAAAAATCGTTTTCGTTCGCTTTCCTTTGTCACGTGCACAGATTTATGAACTTTGGTAACCCGATACTTATTAACGTCTCTTTTTTTTATCGAAAGTGTCGGGCTGCTGCTTAAGCCGCGCGCGACACAGCGCCTTATATATATATATATATATATATATATATATATATATATATATATATATATAATCATCACTATACATATATACGAATCAGTGCGAATAAGCACCGATGGAGCTAATGCAATTTTTCAGAGTTTTCTAGATATATATATATATATATATATATATATATATATATATATATATACACGCACGTACAATCGGTAGTTGAACTCGCGCTTTGATAAGGACAATCAGAAGGGGCACGATCCATCGGGATTTTATGCGCGTCATCGCGGTGAAAACGCGGCGGGGCTGAGAGGGACGGCATTAATGAAAAATGGAAAATAAAAATACTCACATCGTATACGATTTCCGTATTTATTGCATGTATGTATTCACTGCGGCCACGGTGAAAGGGGCCGTCCAAACACTGATTGATCGTATCTCGTTCGCGGACTAGAAAAACTTTATATTTACATGCGTGCGTGCGTCCGTGTGTGTGTGTGAGTGTGTGCACGCGCGCGTATATATGCGCACCGAGTTAAGGAGAGACGGGGAGGGTCGTTTATACAGAGGGAACGACGAGAAAGAGGAACGGTGGGGGCGGGGAGGCGAGGGAAAAGATATCAACGAAGAGGAGGCGAGAACAGAAACAAAAAAAGAACGTCGGGCCGGACCGCGCGCCAAACCGTCCCGAGAGCGTCAGGTGGCGGAACGAGAGCGGATAGATCGGATGAGCATCGAAGCCGTGCTTGCGACTCGAAAGCGCGCGTCTCACTGACCCATCGAGCGGCGCTATTACACGTACGAACCCCCTCCCCCCTCCTCCCCCACCCCCCGCCGTGGCAGCGTATCGCAATTCAATTCGGTACTTATACATATAGACTTACTCTCGCGCGACCGAGCGCACGCGCGCGCTCACGGCTGCTGCGCTTGAGTATATATATATATATATACATTCATATAATGCACACAGAGGCGCATGAGAAGCTCTACTCAGCTTCGCCGATCGGTAACACATGGAAAGACTCGAGTGGAAATTGCGAAGAAAATAGCCTCACAATCTCGCTTCGTCAAAACAATGGGCGAATTCACCGTGCGCATGGTCGTTCCGACCCCATACCTAGAACCATGGGAATTAATAAGAAAAAGAGCCGATCTGATGAAGATCGTACGTTCGAAGCAAAGATGTAAAAATAATGAAAAATGGTCTCACACTATCCAGGATTTTAAACATTACCAAAAATTAAACAACTGCTCAAAAAAAAAAAATACACGCATTTATTTTTCACATGAGTATAAGTCACAGAGAGATGTCCACATCGTGTAAACCTGAGTAAATTATTAGACGATCGTAGGTAAATCTAACTGAGAACTACCGAGCATTACGCGGACAAGAAGATCACTGGCAATACTGAGTAGAATCTAGCCTAAACTGGGAATACTTCGAGGACATTTCTACAAACGAAAGGAAAATAATAAGTCCCGTGAAATAGAATAAAATCAATATACATGTAAAGTCTTAAAATTACAATAACAAATTTATATAAAATAATAGAATTATAATGATTAGATCGAATAAGATAAGCGGGAAGAAATAAATTGAAAGTGCGCGTTTAAATTTCTTTAAAAAATTAACAAGAAATTTTAGGTAAGGGGTTGTCGAAGTCAATTTTTAGAACGTTAGAGTACGAAGAATTCTGTTTTGCGGAATATTACGTGCAAAGCTTAAATTATCGTAAATTTTAGTTAATCGCGCGCTTTGTACTTACGCCGATTTTACGTTGGTACTATGTGAAAATTGTTCGTTATGATATTTTCGAAACCTTCTCATTTCCAAACCATTTGGCAAATATATGCTCGGAACATCGCTTACCAACTCACAAAAACGGACATTAAATAAAGGGACTGTGATTGACTATATTTTTCAATGCTTTAATATTTACATGTAATATTGTGTAAAACTGAATGATGATTGTTCGATCGCTAAAAATGGAATTTGGCATTATACCGCTTGGAATCTCTTCTCACGATACTCATTCGGTCGTAAACCTTCATGAATGTATTTTTTTCCAATTAATTCTTACAAGTACTATACAATAGATTTCTGAAAATTATATGTAAATATATTGTTACCAACCTATAAACACGCATAATATATCAGTTTTTCAACAACAGCAGCAAAAAAGTAATTGACAGTTTTTTTGAAACTCAAGATTTCAAATCGAAATGTCAAATACTTCCAACTTTTATTTTGAAATTTAGCGATTTGACGGAAATTCCGACAATTCGTTTAATCATACTGTCGGTAATGGACGTGTCAAATTATAAGAAGGTCCCAGTATAATGGATTTTGGACACGTGCAATGTATCTGAAGATACCGCTTAACTGCTGTTGAGAAGTCCCGCGCGCTCTTACAGATCATTGATCTGCGGTTGATGAATTACGGCACGCTCTCTTCTCATTTCGATAATTATTGGACGATAAGGAATCACAAAAATGAAGCAGCAGGATAGAAATTTAAAATGCCAGAGTTAAAGGGACGTACAAGTAAAATCTGACCGCGGCATAACATAACGCCGGATAACATAAACGACGTCTTGACAATAATATAATTTATATAATTAATACGAAGTTAGACAATTAAGTAATGCGACAAAATTAAAAAATCGAGTATATTTAAAAATTAAGGTACATCGCCGCGATCCCCTTCAAAGTAGTCCCATCCCGCGTTTACCCACTTATTTCAGCGAGTTTTCCAGTTTTCGTAACAATTCTGGAACACTTCTTGTAGGATCTCTCAGAGAACTCTCGTCACAGATTCTTGGATGTCTTATCTTGGACGAAGTCTTCTCATGGGGGAAAAGGAGAAAGTCGCAGGGTGACATTCCCGGTGAATAGGGCGGTTGTGGTAACGTTGCCATGCCTTTAGACGCCAAAAGCTGAGAGAAACTGAACGCACTGTGACAGAGAGCATTGTCGTGATGCAGAACCCGAGACTTCGCGATCTCTGGACGCAGTCTGAGCATCCTTTTTCGTAATTTTTCAACCACATTTCGGTAGATTATTTGATTTACGCTTTGTCCAGGTGATGCAAACTCTTTGTGAACCACATCCTTGCTGTCGAAGAAGCAAATGAACATGGTTTTCACTTTGGACTTGCTCATTCTCCGCGCCTCGTCTTTGACGCTCTCATGGTCTTTTTAAAAATCGGCATGCCACCGAAGCACCTGACTACGACTCAGGGCATCAATACCCTACACTTTAAACACTTTTGCATAAGTTTCTGTCGCGGTTTCGCCGAATTTCGCACAAAATTTCATCGAGCACCGTTGTTTTAAATTTCTCTGTTCCATTTTCGTGACATGCACTACTCGCGCGTTAGTACAAAACACTGAACAGCTGATGAAGAAATGATCGTACAAGGGTCGTCAAGATCTCAATGGAGAGAGTAGGGATCCACTATTACGGTGGTACACAATCTGAGAAATAAAAACGGTCGCATTACTTAATTATCTGATCTCGTATCAGCTTTGCTTTGATAAAAGATTATTGTATCTTTTACCAGTGGTATCGGTAGTTCCTTGGTTTATCTTTACACAGTTTAAAATTTTGCGTATTATATCCAGCATATTTCAACGTATATTATCTAATGCGTGGTTTTTATGAAAATCCAAAGCTTGCGAATACCTGACGTGAATTATAATTAAATTTTTATAATTTTTTTTCTTCTTAGAGCGAAGTACATTCACATCAATATTGCATATTTGCATTCGTGAGAATAATTTATTTAATTATTATTGTAACTTTTATTTGTTTATTGAAAAATGTATGTTTAGCTCTATTGTCCGGCCTCCCTCCAAACCCACAAAACTCGTTCACGCTCTGTACAAGTCCATATTATAAAGAAAATCTGTTTTTATCAGATGTCGGATTTGAAATCGCGCAAATTTAAGTTTGGCGCACAAAATTATGGTCGGTGTTTTTATTTTCTACGTTCTCATAATAATTCAAGATGCATTGTTTACAGCGCAACAGCGTTACTGTTATCGGCATGTGTAAGACGGGACTGCATTCTTGACGAAGAAAACAATGCGCACGGGTGTAAGATTACGATCTTTTCTTTTCTTTTCTTTTTTTTTTTTTTTTTTTTTTTTTTTTTAAACGGAAGACTTAACTTTGTCCGAAGCATGCTTACGTGTATATATACGGATTCATCGGACGTGGATTAATGCAAAAGAAACGTTCGAAATTCCCTTTTCTTTTTCTTTTTCCTTTTTTTTTTAATCAGATTGGTTGATTAAACATTTTTAATTGAAGTAATTATCAACTTGCCCAAAGTAGCCATCTCGGTGTAAGCGAATAATGAATATTTTTCGGTTATAATTGTGTATACACGTACATGACTTTTTCGGTAAAGATAACGTGTATTATTGTGTACGTTGTGCGCGATTTTGAAAAGTCGCATTTCTGCAGTTTCCTTGATCAAATTTTGATCTTTTGTGTTTTTTTTTTGCTTTTATTACGAAAGTATATTTTTAGTCAATTTGACAATGGTAAAATGGCGTTGGGAAGAGGCAACTTAAATATAATAACTTTTAATGATTTTTACAATTGCCGTCAATCAGTATTTATAAGCAAAAGTGCAATATTTTATTTTACCTTATTTATTCGATTGCAATAGCTTTACGTATTGTTTTATTAGCTTCTATATGCAAAAATATCATTATAGATATATTGTATTTTAATCTATTGGAATATTTACGCGCATGTATATGGTGAAGCACAAGAATCGACGTATGAATATATCTATATTATATCTAACTCTCTCTTTTTTTCCACATTAATTTTTTTCACTTTTTCACATCAGTGCTTTATCGCACTGCAATATAATCGTGCAAATAGATATTTATACATTTAATTTGTATATAAGTGTTGCGCCGATCTTGAGTTAGGGGGCTGTAATGTTTATTTTATTGAGAAATAAAATAGAGTGATTGCGTAGACCTTTTCTGTCATTATGGAAACAGGCGTATATCAGAATTAGCTGGAAAAACAAGTAAAAAAAATTACAAAAATACTAATTATTATAGAAAAAAAAAGAGAGAAGAAATTATTCGATCTTATAATAATTATTAAATCTTCCCCTATATAATAAGTCAATCGCAAATGAAATCGACATCGTATTCAGCTGGCTTATCGTCGCATAATTTCAAGTATCAAAATTAAACGCCCTCGTTCTAATACACCGATAATGAAGAAGTTAATTGAGACCATAGGCTCGGGAAGAAAAAAAAAGCAACCGGGCTCGTCCGGGATTTGAACCCGGGACCTCTCGCACCCTAAGCGAGAATCATACCCCTAGACCAACGAGCCGACCGACCGGTAAATTTTTCTTAATAAATCACGTACCAGGAACTGCCGCGAAAAATTGAATATTCATATTGTAGTTATTATTCCGAGCGCAAGCGATAAATGAATTGGCATAATCAGCGAAACCTTTGAGAATATTACAATAAGCGCGATTGTAGCGGTTATTAAATCATAGTTTATATTCGTAGCGTCCGCGTCAAATACAATTATAATTCTGTCGTAAATTCTGTGCATATTAAATATATATATATATATATATATATATATATATATATATATATGCGATATCCATATACGTCGAGAGGATGAAAATTTTTTATTCGATCTTGATCGTTTAATAAGTTCTTTCATTGCCTTTACTATGACTACGATATAAATTCTTTCAACGTAAGTAATAGTTGGTATTCTTCGACGAAACGAAAACGGCTTATGTTGTATACACGTCAAAGAAAAAATCCCCCACCGAAAACAATAGACCAGCTATGACATCGTTAATCCCAAAATTTCTATCATATCATCTCCCAACATTTATATCGCAATCGATTTGATATCTTATTTTCTTTTTAATTGAGTGAAAACGTCGTTCTCGAGGTGGTTTTTTCCTTTGTTATTTTTTTTATGTTTTGATTTGAAATTTCACGAAAAGACAGATGTGACAGGCTTAACACAGTTGCATCGAGCGAATGTACAGGTTGCATAACGCCACGAGCTTGGAATTTTTACCCAATTAGTTTCGAGCGTCTGAAACGCGTCGTGAGAAGCAGCATTATTAAAATGCAAAAACTGCGCGTACATTGCACAACGCGGCCGATGAAAAAAAAACAAAAAAAAAAAAAAACAAAAAAACAAAATCGAAAAAATCTTATCGGTTTTTGGTCACGCCGGCAATGCGATTAGAATAAGTGAAAATTCGACGAAAGAAAGTCGTCCCGGTATAGATTTACAATAGTAACTCAATACCTTGCATGAGTGCAAAATTGCTTTGATTAAAAACATATATATAAGTGAATAATTTGATGGGTACTCTTATTAAATTGTATTTACAAACGAAATACGCGAATTAATTTAAAAACCTAAATATTTCCTTAGATTATAAATCTCCGCGAAGAAATCCCTCAAAATTAATTTGACTATAGCTAATAGCATTGATCAAATTATACTTGAGATATTGTTGTTTGTTAATAAGATGACGTTATATACCGTGTGGCTAATTAGCAATATCGTGAGCACATAAACAATCTATCATTCAGAAAATAACAAATATAACAATGTTTACGCGGAGATATGTATGCGTGCATCTTTATGAGATCGTTCAGTAAAATTTATCATTATTAATTATTTTATGGTATTGCTCTCGGATGAAAGAAAAACTGTAGCATTCATTAAATTTTGCATTGTTGCGGCTCTTTAGCTTACCCTGAATAATTATTCTATTTTTTTTTTTTTTGGGGCATGCGATGGCCTGTAATTTGTACTCCAGCGAGTACAATTTCGTCTACTTATGAAAATATATTGTACATCACATGTCCCATCTCGTATTATCCGCGCATATACGATCTTAGTGCGCGCAGCCTACGACAGACCCTTTATGCCAATCTCATCTCTGCCGTTCTGCTTCATTATTACAGATAACTTTGTCCACGATCGCCAATTTCAATTTATCTAACGATTTCGCGCGTGCTATTTTTCTCCAATTACGTTAATATCAATCGAAACGCGCAACGTTTACGCGAAATTCCGCTCGAACAGTCGACATACATACGCTTGCATAGGTCTTATCTCGGCCGGTACATAGCAACCTGCATCACGGCACCCCCATCTGCAATGTTTGATCGATACATGGCAGAATCGCGTCAGTCGTCGCCTCGTCCGCGCCAGGTCTCGTGCGTATTTTCGGACTTGGAATAAAGTCGACGCTTCCTTGGGTGTTCGTTTTTATTTTTTTTTTTTATTTTTTTTTTTTTTGTTTTTTTTTTAATTGCTCCCTGGAAAATTTGCTCGGCGACGCGCAATGGGCAACACCGAGAGCAACGTGACCAGTGGCGTGAAAAAGCAAACGGACGCCTCCTCGATTCTGCTCTATAAACTCGTCGATTTGAAGGGTAGGTAATACGAAAAAGTTCATCCCTCGTATGATTATATACTTATTTATTTATTTATTTATAGTAACGATACTATTTTTATTATTATTTTTTTCGCTCGCCAGGCGGTGGACTTTTAGTCGACATGATGAAACGGGCCTCGCAGACGAAACAGTACGCCGAGCTCGATCACGCGATCAGGACGAAAGTCGAGCCGTTCCTGTACAATCGCGGGCGGGGCAAGTGGATACCCGTGTCGAAGCTCGTGCTCTTGAGGAACAAGGAGAGGCCGAGGCACAAAATGGTCCGAAAATTATAATCCCACCTTTATCCGTTAAAATGACGAAGAAAATGTGTTTTTTTTTTTTTTTTTTTTTTTTTGTTAAGTTTATCCGCTTTTACACGCTTCATTGTGAAGAAAATTTTTAATTTTCCGTCACAGCTGCCGGTACTGAAGGCAATGGAGAAACCAGAGGATTACGACATTGACAAGGACATGCAAAACGACGAGGACGTGGACGAGAACAAAATAGGTGAGCATTCTATATAAGAAGCGCCTACACGACGGTATTTTTTGTTTTTTTTTTTTTTTTTTTGTTGTTGTTTATTGCAAAAGCAACGTTTTAATATCTATAGGAAACGCGATAAGCGTCAATGTAGCTGACTATGTGTATATGTGCGATAATAGATAAGAGCAAGTACAGACTGGTGTGCTGGAGCCTCGGGGAGAGGGGAGCCGTCGGCGAGACGATTCTACACCTGTGCATGCTGAACGCTACCGCCATTCACGCCGATTTGGCGAAGAGGCTGCTGCGCTTCTATCCCAATCTGATCAACGACATTTACATCGACGACGAATATTACGGTAATGCGCGCCGATAACGCCCCCCCCCCCACACACACACACACACAGAAACACGTAGAGACGTATGCATTTTGATACATGTAAAAAAAAGAATTCTGAAATTTTTGTCGTATTCGAACGAATCGCAGATGAAGAATCTCTAATATAGATGTCATCTATATATAACTACTATATGGTTGGTGGCTTACAAACAAAATCGACATTAGTTATGAAAATATGTGGATATTTCGTCTGTATAAAGCCAACAACTGCAGTGGTTACATAGAGGTATAGAATGTTGAAATTAAAAATAATATGTTACAGGCAATAATAGACAGAATATGTCTTTTCCAATTTTATTTTACATTACTGTTTGAAAGAGTTCAAATGGAAATGAAAAATTTTCCTAAATTTTGGCCATATCCAAATAAATTATCGATAAAGAATCTCAATATATAGCATCAATAATAATAGACAGAATATACATATGATAATTCATTTGGATGGGTTCATAATTTAAGGATTTTTTGCATTTCGGCTTGAATTCTTTGGAACAAAAATGGAGAAAACATTGGAAAAGACTATCTATATTATCTATATTACCCGTAACATTTGCTTTAAAATATAATTTATTAGCATTATCAAATACATATATAAATATATTTGTATATGTATACTCTGCCCATACAATTAGAGATCGTTGATCGACGCAACGATTTCGGACGATGCTCTGTTTTTTTTTTCTCGTGCAGGAGAGAACGTATTACACATTGCGATTGTCAACGAGGACCCGTCGATGGTTAAGTTCTTGCTGGACAGTGGGGCCGACGTGAACGAGCGCTGTTTCGGCAATTTCATGTGCCCCGAGGACCAGAAGGCGTACCGCAACGACAGCATCGAGCACGAGTGGGTCTGCGTTTGTCCGGAAACCAATTACGACGGGTACATATATACATACATACATACATACATACATACATTGATACATATATATATTTCGAAACGGAAATCGTTAAAATGTGTGAAATTTATTTCTGCGCAATTCGTGCGTTGGACAGCTACATTACGAAAATTATATAAATTCTTTATACAATTATATAAAGATGCCTATCATTATACGTAGTCTCTCGCGCGAAGCGAGGAACGCATGTGCCGTAGACCGATTTGAGGTCCAGATTGAGCGGGGTAAACCTGATTACCTCCAAAGTCAGCCCTGAAATTAGGATTCGAGATTTTTTATCCATTTGTAAAGTTGCAACTAAATCAATGCTACTCAATTGCCAGAGTGGCTATTATCGACGCGAATTCCGGACTAGGATTCCGTTCTCCTAACAGGCCGGTAAGAAATATTCTTGATTTTGAATTTTTCTCAGTTCCTTATTTATTTTTCCTATAACCCGTGCACTTGAAAACTGGCTGCACACCTCAGGATGCAATAGGCTTTTCAGCTCCTCTACGTAAACTAACAAGGTGAGCCTGCAGTGACCAGTGCATCAATCACTTCCCTTTATTTTCAATTAACATATCACGTAAATGGTATTATTTATTTTAGAAGCTATTTATACAGCTATCATATATTTTATCCTTCCCTACAATTTGAATACGTGATTTCTTACCTTTGGATATAGTACTGTGTTAATGAAATCTAGGTAAATTTAGGCTTCTGAATTGACTTATTATTATTTATATAATTGCCCCGAACGTAAATAAAATCCCATAAAGTTTACCTAAAATAGTTGAAATAATGATAATTAAGTTATATAAATATATACAACATTATTTTAATTAATATATTTCTAAATTGGACTAATTTAGTTGAAGGCAATTTTTAACTGCATACACATAATGCTTTCGATAGCAACAATTTTCAGATATAATCTGAAAAGAAAGCAACGCAAAGTATGTAAATTGTTTGTAATAACATAATGTGTAATGTGATATAAATTAAAACATCAGTTCCTAAGTTTAAATATAATTAAACGAATGAAATATATATATATATATATATATATATATATATATATATATATATAAACTGTGTTCAAGTGAAGGAAATTGGATGCAATGACAGCGCGGATAAAATAAAAATTCCATAACCGTATATAAATAGCAAGGAAAATAAATAGTACCATAGAGTATTTATTTTCCAGAATGGAATGAAGATCCGTTTCAACTAAAAAATGCAGTAGTTCGTGTTTTTCTTATATTTAATACATATATTCAAGTTGGAAGTGATTGATTAACCATTCAATGCAGTCTCTTCTTGTGGTAAAAAAAAAGAATTCCATTTACGGTGAAATAGATTAAAATCTTTTAAAGAAAATTTGGAACCCCTGGTGTAGGAACCCTCCCGTATACATCTTCGGAAAAAAGTAGAAAAATTTTCATTTAACAAAAAAAAAAAAAATCCCTCGACCAATTTCCTCGACCGTTCCAACAATTTACAGGGCATAAATTGAAGGCACGCACGTTCACCTCCCCCAGTCTGGATAAAATCAATCAGCCGTATCTAATATGCTCTCCTTGTTTCTCTCTGCATGCTAAGCTTCATTCTAATTTTATCGTGAACAATGTCGCGACCGACGAAATAACTGCTAATGATACCAAATACGCTCTTATTATGAGAAACGAATCACGCGGTTTTTATTTTATTTATTTATTTCATAATATTTCTTTATCTAAATATATATATCCAGTTTAAATTCGAATAAATATTTAATCTACAATAATTACTAGACTTACTAAAGTCAATAAAATAAATAAACTTTCTTTGAAATGAATATGAAAAAGTATTATTGAAAATGAGCTGTCACAATAAATATATTCCGACTTAGCGCAAGCAAAATTCCATTTTTCAGAGTAATGTCTTATGGAATCGAGCGTAAAATTAGAAAATCCCATACGTCGAATTGGCTGGATTGATTCGAGATAATTGACAAGTGAAGAAAAAAAAATTGCATTTTAATAGAATTTCGGTCAAAATGTGAATTATGCATGTCTTCGCGAGCTACCAAGTAAAAAGACTTGATTGAGAAATCTGTAGTGAGAGAGAGAGAGAGCGAGAGAGAGGGAGAGAGGGAGAGAGGGAGAGAGGGAGAGAGGGAGAGAGAGTGAGAAATGCGCGTATATAACCTTAATACTGCACATATTGAATATCACGATTGAAAAAAAAAATTTATATATATGTTACTAATCCGACCCGAACAGTTACGTCTATTGGGGTGAATATCCTTTGAGCTTTGCTGCCTGCCTGGGCCAGGAGGAATGCTACCGGCTGATACTGGCCAGAGGCGCCAATCCCGATAACCAAGACACCAATGGCAACACCGTCCTGCACATGCTCGTCATTTATCAAAAACTCGTGAGTCGGTTGCATGCATACATACAATCGCGCACATCCATCATACACATCCATGATGCGGCGATACACGATGGGACGAAAATATATAATGCGCGATTCTATCGCTTAACGGTTATTATCGGCCACCGCCCCCCCCCCTCGTTGTATTAATCTATATATCGCGTAGTAAATATTGCATAATCAAAACTGCGGTAAAAATAAGAATAATAATAAGATTGATAATAATAATAATATGGCATAATTGAAAAGGACTGTTAACTATCGGAATGGGATTGCATTGAATTAAGTTTATATGAAAGAATACACGACTAAAGAGATGTTAACAGTATATACATATGCATAACAATGTTTTATGAATTTAATTAATCTTACATGTCATGAGGTTCAGCTGAAAAGGCTCGAGGCCAGGCTGTGCTTAATTGTTGTGAAATATCGTCGTGTCAAAACGAAAGTTTATCGGCCGCTTTACAAGTGCTATATTTATATATTATTTTTCTCGTTTTATCAGTGGTGTGTGTGTGTGTATATACGATGATTATTCAACGCCCAGCCCCGTTGCCTTCTCTGCACCGAGTCATTGTTAATGAATAATAAACGGCACGTTCATTCGCGAATTTTCATTCTCGATATTTTTAAGTTTATCTATATATATATAGTACCGAAGCTTTCGTGCTTCCATTGCAGGTATTTTCGCGAATTTATTATACGAACTTTATAGTTTCTAAATTTAAGTGAAGATAATTAACTTCCTGCTTTCACCTAAGTAAAATAGTAGAAACGCGTCCAATGTTTTTTTTTATGTTCGAGTCTCGAGGATAACAATGCCATCGGGCAGCTGTTCTCCAGAAAAACAAGTTTATCGATTTTCGCTATTTTCGCTATTTTTTTTTTTTTTTTTTTTTAAATGAGCACTTTCGCCTGGATGGAGCAACGACTGGCTGACTCGCAGCGATGACCGACTCGGTCCTCGACCGACCGAACCATCTACGGCTCTATGCCTTTAGTTCTACAAATTTCCCAATCGGGGCACGACAACGATTATACTAGTGAATTCTAATATTCGGCGCGAAATAACAAAAGTTCTCCCGCCCTTGTGCTTTTCTTCTCTAACGATTTTTGCGTACCTTGTGTACACAGTAAAAAAGTAAAACTTTTTTCATATGCCCATGGAGTGAAAAATCTGTATGTTGCTTTTTCCTAACTAATGTTGAATACTCGCACAGTTACCTGTATAGACCACTGTCCAGCCTAGAGTTTTCTATTTAGACGAAAAATCTATGCACGTTGATTCGATCCTCCAAGAATTTTAAACATTCCCAAGCTAGATCTATACCAGCCTCTATAGAGAAGGATTCAAAAATCGTTTGCCCGTTTGCTTTTACGAGTTCACACGATTTTCATTTAGAACATTCGGGCCGTTCTATCTTTAAGGGCGATCTGATCTATTTCTGCGAGTTAATCTGCCTATAAATATATCAAGGCATTTGTAAATGTATTTATACATATTTTTAAAAGTATAATATACGGATATTAAAGGAATATTTGCATTATTCATTAGCATTTGTTAATTCGCTAATATTACATCGTGAAATCTTCGTGGCGAATGGCCATATAATTTTAGAAAATTACATATCTTCGAGTAGCTTTGGTTGGGAGTTTAGAGTTTAGAATTTAGATTTGGTATCGACAAGTTTTTACATCTTGCATGTGTTCTTATCTCTAACTTTTTAGACATCTACACTGAGTCAATCTATGTCTGGTTTTACCACTGCTATCACATACCTTTCGACACTCCCGAGTTCAAGACTTGATTACTTCAAACATAACTATTACCGCGAAGTAAAATATAAATTATATATAAATAATAATCAATTGTATAATTTTAATAAAAGTAAAGAATTTCATTATTTTACGCACTCACAATGGTTTTCGTCGTTTCCCTCTTAATTTTTGATCTGCATTTTTATCATACGTTCTTTTTAAATTTTGAGACTTCGAAAACACTTATGGTTATACTTTAATCTCCACTTCGAATAAAATTCTAGACTACGTTCGACATGGCGTACGAGGTGGGTTCGTCCTTATCGGTGAGGAACGTTCAGCATTTGACACCGCTAACACTGGCCGCAAAACTCGCCCGCATCGAGATGTTCTTTCACATTCTGAACATCGAGAGGGAGATCTACTGGCAGATCGGTAGCATAACCTGTGCCGCCTATCCGCTGTCGCAGATCGACACGATCGATGTCGATACAGGCAAAATCAGCAATAATTCCGCGTTGAATCTGGTAGTTTTTGGCGTAAGTATAAAAAAGAAAATTCAATAGTGGATAAATGAAACATGCGAATGACCCCGCCGTTTTCGTTCGCAGGACAAAGACGAGCATCTGGAACTGATGGACGGTGTATTGATTGATCTATTAAACGCCAAATGGAACACGTTCGTCAAATCCAGGTGGTTTTATTATGCATTAATTGACGTAGAAGAAGATTTGCCAAAAAATACAAAATAAATAAATAATCCATTTTTAGATTGACATCCAAATGAAATTTCAGGTTCTATCGGCAATTTTACCTATTCTGCTGCTATTTCATTCTCTCATTGATAAGCTTTACACTTAGACCGGGGCCGGTGCTCAAATCGGACGCGCCACCGACCCAATCGACCGCGAACGATACCACGGCCGAGTCGCCGGTCCCGAGCGACTTCACCCTCGAGCCCCTCGAGGCGACCCTCTCGACCCTGCTGGCCAAAAATTTGGCCGAACAACTGGCGGCCAATCTGCGCAGGTCGTCGAACATCACGTCGGACTCCCTAAAACTGATAACCCGGCAAATAACCACGAACATCAGCACGACCCTGAGGGACATGTGGTCGCTGACCACCAGGCAGAATAATGCCTTGGCGGGCTCGACGAACGACAGCGATTACGGTGACCTCGACGACGCTGTCTTTAACGCGACCGAGATTAACGACACGATGATCGGTGCCGATACCTCGAATTTCAACTCTACGGAATTGTTCGATTTGAACGGCAATAAAGTGACCGAAGAGGACTGGTAAATTGTTTTTCATGTTTTATGAACTTTATTATACAGACAAGCTGATATCGGTTGTTCCACAATGCTGATCACATTCATCTATTGGCACTTGGCAGCATTGCTATATCCAACTGTCAAGTAAAGTGTACACGTTCGATGAAAGAGATTTCAATTCAGATTGCGAAATGTAGATGATCCGACCTCGAATTGAAATGAAAACGTATCCAACTGAAAATTTTAAGTAGTATAGTGCTACTTAAAATTTTCAATTAAATTATCATTTGATCCCGACTCTGATTTTGTGCGCGAAAGAATGACACGCCCGAGACGAGCTTAGCTCCAAATTTCAACGAAAAAGATTGCAACTTATATTTGAAATGGAATTATCCTAATCCCAATTTTTATTGGACATCCTTTCAAAAATGCAGTTCTTCGTTAAACATGAATTCAAATGCATTTATGTGCGTGTACACATATACGCGTCATCCACGTAACACGTAACTTACGCGGCGGATCGTAATTCGTACCGTCCTGAAGCAGAGCAGACGTCATTCGTTAAATTATGCAAAGCCACTCGATATAATAGAGCGATACCAGCGCGCGCTATCGAACCGATCGCATTGTGTATTCGCCAAGGACTCGCTCGCTCCCCGCGTTCAATCCGCGTATCCGCGCGCATTTTAACAAACTTTATTATTATTCACGCAGGTGGGATGATCTAACCGGGGAATGCCGGCTCATGTACATGATCGATCCACTGGCGAAAATCCGACTGGCCGCCGAGATATTCATGGAAATCGGGGCGATACTTTACATATGCGCCGCATTGAGGGAGGCGAGATTCCTGGGCCTCAACATGTTCGTCGAGAATTTAGTAAGGCATAGACTGAGTATTACACTCCGTTGCGCTGTTTCTATCGGTGTCGCGCAGCTCGCGCATACGCTAATGTCGAGAAAAGGGGGAGAAATAGAAAAACTTTTGTTTGGCACATTATGCTGTAAATTTTGATAGAATAAAGAAAACAAGATATTTATATGCTGAAACTGAAACGGTTTATAAAGATTTGTAAGAAAAGTATTATCATAACAGAATCGATGAAAATAGCATAATATAATAAACAATATGCCGTGGATTACCTTACAATTCTATACGGAGATCGTCAATTATCAAATTAAAATTCCGATAAGATAATAAGAAAATAAAATGAAATAGGTCGATGCATGTAAATTAATTTCAAAGCGACAGAGAGAGAGAGAGAGAGAGAAGGGAGGGAGTGAGATAAAACTCGTTTAATTACAGATGACAGCCCCGTCGCGCGTCATGTTCCTCTTCTCCTGCTGCATCCTATTGTCTTTCCCGTTCCTGCGGGCCGCCTGCGCCGACGAGGTCGAGGACATGCTCGCGATCGTCGTCATGCTGACGACGGCGCCGTACTTCCTCTTCTTCTGCCGGGGCTTCAAGACAGTGGGTCCATTCGTGGTGATGATCTACCGAATGATAATGGGAGATCTGCTGAGATTCGTCTCGATCTATCTCGTTTTCGTTATGGGATTTTCGCAAGGCAAGGCACGCCGCTTTAATCCGTCCGCGTGGGTCAATTGGAATCGATATCGCAGCTCAGGCCTTCCTGTATAGATAACGGGATTGTTATATATATGTATATATATACTTTGTTATCATCGTTAATTGATCCATTATCTCAATTGCCTTACGCATTCCTTGATGGCATATTAAACCCAATCGAAATCGCGCTATCAATGAATAGTTTGAATTGCTTTATAACGTCATAAATTATTTTGAATGTATTGGGATAGCAGGCAATCAAGGCTTTTTTGCAAATTAATTCAAGTGCATAATTGATAACATCAAATTCTTTCTAAATAAATCAGGCTGATTGTTTCGTCATTTTGAAAATACGAAATCAATGTTAATATTTTTAACGATGCTCACAAAGTCAATGAAATTTCGCGCCGTGCTTGAGATTGTTCAATTATTAACATGTTGTTTGTTAAATACATTGCTAAGATTTATTTAGACCGATATTGAAATGAACCATTGGATTTGAAATAGCGATACAACGCCAGAGCTCGTCTAAAATTTTAAATACAAAAGTATTGTATTTTAATGACTAAACTTAAGTATCTAATATGAGATATCGTGGAATGTTGGGAATTCCAGATATAACAGTTATAAGTGTATGTATACGCAACATTTTTTTTTTGCAAATATAAAAGGTCCGGCATACAAATATAATATGATAATCTTTCACAATAAATAATAATCGACAAACCTTTGTAACATAATCATAAATAAGAATTCAATTGGGCGAAGCGAACTAATTTTCGGAGACGTTTCATAGTCGACGTTACACGAATTGCATATTATCGCATGCATATATAACGAGCACCGGGTGTGTATGTTTACTCTATATGCGTCTGTATATACAAGAGAGTAAAAAAGCTGAATCATTGGCGGTGTATGGCCGGTGTTAAAGTGGCACGATGCCATTGACTCGTAGGTCATTTATATCGCTCGAAACGCGCGAATGTATTTTCTTTGACTTTTTTTTTGTTTGTGCTGTTTGTTTTTTTTTATTTTTTGTTTTTCTTTTTTAATCATTCACGGTTTAGCTGTACGTAGAGCGATCTTAGCATACAGTATCCGCCAATATTGCCTTTTCGAATACGCTAAAAGCATATAGTCTTTGCGACTGAAACCTTAACTTTTATCAGCTTCCCGAATTTAATTTAATTAATAATATATATATATATATATATATATATATATATATATATAATAACATAGATAATATATGTACAACAAAGTAGAGGCACAGATGGTTTTCATCAGATTTCAGCAAATTACTCCAATTATCTTGAAAATGAGCCTTCGATTATCCACCCTATAAAAATTTCTTAATGAAAATTAATCATCGAGAAAATAATGTGCACGCGATAATGTATTATTATCTATACATATCCAAATAACGTGTTTACAATAAGCCTAATTTTCATCGAGAATAATAAAAATACTATAAATTTGAGGACAGATTGATTAAAACGGTTTTTGCTCCAAACGTTATCGTTTCTTCGAATCCCAGGCCAAAGATAGAGATCTTCGTGTAAAAATTTAATCCGGCCAGGGAGCAATTTTTATTGCTCGTCGTAAGTGAGAAATTAGTATATCACGCGAATGGAGCAAGCAGCCTTACATCTTATGAATTTTATTGGACTCATTTATTAAAGTAATCATAGTCATATTCCTCGATCTAGAACAAATCCATAATCCCGATGCCAAAACATCCCCTTGGAAGACAGAGCGATCGCGAAAAAAGAAACTTTTGCTTGATTAAAAATAAATATGATATTTTATTGCATACGTGATGCTGTGCTGACGACAGAGCCACGGCGAACGATTCATTTACGTACAATAGAATTTTTGGAATTTTTACAATCGTAAAGTTAAACATTGGACGTGTACATTTCAAAAAGTATATAATATTAATATTTTGTAATGATATTATATTTATGATGGATTGTATAAGAAAAAAAAACTCGATTCCTCGGATATACAGAGCGTGTCAAAAATCCTCAAACGGCTGTGAATAACTTGAAAAAAAAAATCCTTTTTTTCGAATATAACTTCAAACTTTCGACCCAGAGACCATTAGTGGCTTTATCCACTGGCTGCACTCGGGCTTCAAGACTAGCAATCCTGTCCGATTAACGTATAAGCAGTCCCGGTCGAATTCGCGGTCATTTTCTCAGAGCCTTCCTCGTCTCGCGCAACTTTACATCGCGCCTACTGTCGACCGGATATAAGAAATTGATCAGCCATCTGCGCCGAATAATGCATTCACTCTCGCCATACTTATTTTCGAGTTTTTCCCATCCGTGGCGCCGAGTGCGCAATCACGTTGAAAGTGAATAATTGACAATGCCTTGGCAATCCTTTCATTCTCTTTACGCTCGACTCAACGTATTCGTATACATTATAGTACTTGAATTCGTCGACTTCTCAGATCTAACGCTTAAGGGGCAAATTTTCGCTTTTTCCCAACTCGTATATTTAAAGACACATTATAGCTCGTACGACACGTTTATCGCATAAAGCTGGGACTCTCTGTCATCTCGAACGCATAACGGAGTTACAGCCTATATACTCGCTCTTACCTTAGGTACGTACATCGAACCCTTTTGGTCATTGCGTTTTCAGAGCCGTATGCGGTACATGATATTTCGCCAGTATTCTGGGCGCTCGCATTACAACCAGATGATTTCTCGTAAAGCCATATTATTTATGAGAAAAAGTAGTAATTTAATCATAGAAATGTCACTGTCTGTGGCATAATTTTGTTTCAACAAATGCCGCATTACGGAAATAAGCGGTGTGAGGGATCAAGCCGTAGGATTGTCCCGGGACCAATGAAAGTTAATCTTGGATTAATTGATCTTCTGCATAAGCTAGGGTGGATGAACGTAATGCCATTATCATATTACTCGGAAAAAACTTTAAAATTTTATTAAGTTCGCCTTTCCTCATGCGACGTTTATATATATGTTTATTTATATATATGTTTATATACAAAATAATGCATTGTTAAAAATTATACATCAGATCGACAGAGTAAGCATATATATATATATAATACTCTAGAAGCTGACAAGCTCGCTTCACCCAATAATTCTGCCATTTACGACTCTTAATCTACTTCAAGAGTTCGCGTGTATCGTACATATAATAAGCCCACAGCCGTGCCACTTCTTTAACTCGCTGGAATTTCAAACATTTTAATTTTATCCCGAGCTTCAACGAAGATTTAAAGAGAAATGTATATAAACTCCATTTATGTATACTTCGAACGCTGTAAACGCACCGCGCCTGTCGTATTATCTTTTTTTTTTTGTCGTTTTCTCGTAAACCACGCTGGACGCGCGCTTTAATGACACGCCGAACGCGGCGTCGAATAGCCTCACGATTACTATCCTGCGATACGTATTGATTAATATTATTTATTTTATTTTTGTTTTTCGTCCGATTTTCCCATTCAGCCTACTACATAATATTTCTCTCGTTCGACAATCCGATCACACCCGAGGGGGTGGACGACTCGAAGGCCAATCCGATGCCCTCGCCGATGGAGAGCATCATGGCCATGTTTCTGATGAGCATGACGAATTTCGGCGATTACTACGACGCCTTCGAGAATACGGAGCACGAGATGGAGGCCAAGGTAATAAATAAATATATATATATATATGTAGCCTTTGGGATACTAATGTCCTCTCCGCGGCTTCTCGCGTGTCATTCGCGCGTGCAATATATATATATTTCGCAGTCTTTTATGCAAAGAGCCTCGAAACTCTCGGGTTTTGTTGATTGTTTTTCTTTGTCGTCGCGTCGCGGACGAGAGCGGCACTCGCGCTCGGTCATCTTTTACATTTATACGATGCGCCTTCATACGCATAATTAACATGTTCATCGTATATAGTTTACACATTCTAGTGTCATATAATACAGGGTGTCGCGTTTTAACTTGTTCTTACGCACTGGAATATCGCGTATAAGAGCAGCGAGCTTTCGGGACAAAGCTTTTGAAGCTGCCCAATCTATATGCGCTAGTACAAATTATTAGAACGGGATTTTGAGCCAAGGAGTTCGTTCGAACCTCGCGAGGCTGAAGGTATACAATTTTAACGGGAATCCCAATTGTTCGTCGAAGATTTGTCTGAGATTAATAGACCGTAGCCTCGCGGCATTTTAATAAACTCTTTGGGCCAAAACTCCGTCCGTTATTTGTATTAGCCCTTAGACTTCCTGGAAGATTGGTTCCTTCGGTTTATTCTCTTAATATCGCTCTGCCGTTCGTCAAAATTAATCAGACTTGAGAAATAAAGGTATAATAAATGAAATCGCAATCCTGAAATTCCAATATTTTGAACGGTAGAAAAATTTATTGATCGAGATGACCAGATTAATAAAAGGGAAAAACTTTGGAAAGTTTGGTCCCTTTTACTCGTAAGCTTACTTTAACTTTTCTGAATAATGTATCACATTGTCATCTGTATTGTCAACGCCCCGCCAATGGTTTAGAAAAAGAAAAGAGAATCAAATTTTGACGCTTAAGATTCCACTAAAAAGAAAAATAATATTCGGGAGCATTATTTGGCAAAAAGTTTCATTTATATCAAGAAAAGTACTTATATATAAGTAGTAAAAGACCGCCGGTTCGGGACCAAAATTCATACTGCAATTTTGATAAGTATACAATATGCACGTAAATTATTCGAAATTCCACACTATAAATACCTTAAATAAATTAATTAGTTTTAATAAAATTTATTTGGATATTTAAATAACAATTGTTAACCTATCGTAGACATGAGCCCCTGGAGCCAGGCCAATTTAATCCTTTAGCAAGGCGGTGGACACATGTCCAATGTATCTTTATTGCGATTCTGTATCATTTCTCAGTTATATATCCGAGTCTTTAACTTGTGTTACGACTTGTTGGATACTTGAAGATATAAATGATAGTTTTACGACAAACTAATTGTTTAAAAATAATTTGTTGTTAACGAGACACTTTTTTTTTATTTCAAATTTAGCGACTTATGAATGACGATACTTCTTCAAACTTTTCAAACGCGTACTATTTACAATTGTTAGAACTGTCGTATTGATTTTCGAAATTCTGATCATAGATTCTTATTTAGCGGTATATCTAATATATTTATACCACCGAGAATAAGTTCAAGTATATTCCCGGGAGAAAAACATGCCTCTGAATCGGTTATTTCGCTTAGTTTTCGAAGCATTCCAGTGTACAAGTGAAAATGGCGCGCTCGGTATATTAATTATGATTCTGAGAAAAATTTTCATTCGATTAGATTTACGAGTAAAATTTGAATGCATTGGATGTCGCGAAGAGCGTCGTTTTCGTTAATCACGCTTATGGATTTCATTGCTTTGCAAATACATATAGACGTATGAGAGTATAACACTATATATCCAATTCGAATTATAATTAATCACCGCCAAAAGTGCTGCAACAATAAACTCAATCCAAAATTCCATTGCGAGCACTTGCTGTATGCTAACATTCATATGGAATTATATAGGACAAAAATATAAAAATATATAAAATATAAAAAAATATTTTAAAAAATCGAACAATTGATATTCCGGATATGTTAAAGTACAAATTGACGGTCATAATACGAAGAAGATTTGTCTCGATTAAACAATCTGACGCGTTGCAGATGGAAAATTATTATTATTATTAACATATGATGACGGCCAATATTATTAGAAACAAGTTATAGATTTATAATTTACAAATATTATCTTAGTTCATACTGCTACTATCACACGAACACTATAAAGCAATAGCTGAAAAATCTTTTCGAATTGTTACATCGAAATATATTAATGGAGCATATGAGATTTATTTCAAATTGGTTTCCTTGCAGATGAATTAAGTTTAAGGTTTGAATTGTTAAAATAATAAAATCATTGTATTAAAAGTATTGCAAGGTAATCTGGCCGTGAAATAAACGGCATTCTTAACAGTGTAGATTACATATTGTAATGTATAATATTTCGCATTGAAATAATAAAATGTCACACAAGAAACATCTAAATTTACCATTAGATGAAATCATAATGAAATTCAATTAACTGCGAAGTAAAATTAATAACTATATGGATACACCGAAAGTAATAAAAATAATACATAATTATAAGTTTTATTTCTAAAATTATATGTAATTATGAAACGGCAAACCGTAGATAATTAATTCACATTCTATGCGAAAGTCAATAAGCATTAATAAGTATGAGCACAAAAAATTGCGAGTCGAATATTGTGCAGGTATATATAAGAGCACGCGAATATTGGAATTACATGTTTAACGGGAGCATTAATCTGGAATGCCGTTCTACTGCATGGATATAATTGGAATCATATTACACTTGCTTGCAAATAGGAAACGCGTCTGGAAGAGAGCTTAAATTTTCATTATACTAACATACTAATACTTAAAATTCGTTAAAAGTCCGAGGTTTAGTGTCGTTTGCCTTAAAAAAAAAAAAAAAGAAAGAAAAAAAGAAAAAATTGGAGTCACCGCGAAGTGCCATATTATATACGGCATTTAAATTGAATATTACATATATAGTGTTACTCTCGGCCGTTGATAATTCATATATACGTATACGTGTGCGTGTATAATATGCGCAATGGCTGTAAAAGAAGCCATAATTTTCCAATATAGTTTTCGATCGCATCGAGCCTAAATTGCAAACTGACGACACTTTTATCCCGGATTTGCAGCAAAATTATACCAAATTAAATGTCTCTGCTTATTTCCAGTCGTTATTTGTGGTTTACATGGCGATCGTTGCCATTCTCTTGGTCAATATGCTGATCGCCATGATGGGCAACACTTATCAGAAAATCGCAGAAACCCGCAATGAATGGCAAAGACAGGTTTGCTATTTATAATTATATAATGACCAAGTTTAATTTCACATCCTCGTGCATTAAAACGGCCAACTTAAATATTGCGCTCGATATTTCGCTAATTTTACAGTGGGCGAGAATCGTTCTAGTCGTCGAGCGAGGCGTCAGTCCTGCCGAAAGGTTGAAAAAATTGAACGACTACTCACAGCCAATGTCGGATGGCAGAAAAGCTCTGGTACTACGGCTGAATCAATCGGTAAAATTTATACGTTTATATTAATTCAACTAAATATTACGAACAGGCAGAACCGATTGAAAATTTTCCTCGACATTTTTCAGGAGGAAGACAAGGAGGAGATGAAAGAAATTTTAGAAATGAAAAGAATACACGAAAAACTGGTGAAGAGGCGTAAAGAAAGAATACAAAAGGAGCAAGAGCTAAAAGCTGAAGAAATGGCGCGACTTCAACAGTCACAAAAAGTGGAATCTGGATAATAAAAAAAGATTTTGATTTATTTATTTCTGATGGATTTGAAAAAAAAAATTGTAAAAGAATATATGTATGTGTATATTTTCAAAAATACTTTAAAAAAGTATAGAATAACGAAGTATTGAACTTGTAGCTCGATCAATTATATTATATGTACTTAAATTTTTCCGTCTAAAATAAAAAAAAAAAATTGTAAATAATCAAAATTAAAAATCTAACTGAAACCCCAGTAACGAATCTGCCTACAAAAAGAAATCATAAATTTCATTTTCGTATATGAAATTATTAATTCGAGCCCCGTGTACCCGAGAGCACTGTGTTGAAAAGATAAAATAAAGCATTATGTTTTAAAAATATTACTCATATGTTATACTTGTACTTTTAGAAATTACCTCATCCTCAGAAGGCCAATTGGTTTTTTTTTGTTGCTGTACGATAAGAATTAAAGTAACAATAAGAATGGTTTATTGGATAAGTAACAGCATCGGTGTTAATTTTATTCAAAAACGGAATTTTTTCTACGAAGGGAGTCCTCGTAGACACGAGCCGTATAGTGGGGCCATTTAAAAATTAAAAATATGAATTATTTAAATTTAGTTCTTTCGCATTTAACTAATTGCATGTCAATTGATTTATAAAATAACATATAAGGATATTATTTCGACTGAATAAAATACACTTTAAAATATTAATTTTATTTCGTATTGTAAATTTAAATATAATTAAGACTATGTGAAAATAAAATAGGTTATACCGATAAGAAATGAGACATGTATATATTCGCGTGAGTATGCATATATATTACTAGTTTAAAAATAATGTTCTCTACTTCAAATAAATATGAATCGTTCAAAAACTTACTTTTTTTTAGATTTGAATAATGAAAATAGAATTAAAATTATTTAAAATTGTAACAAATAAAATTTTATTTTGTTAATTCAAGCAATATTAAATTATGGTTTTATATGAAAGTAAATAAAATAAAAAAGTAATTGTGTTTATTTTAATATTCAATTTATTGCTTTTTAATTACTAAATTATTAATAAGTTAAAAAAAAAACACGAAAAAAAAATTTTTCAATGCTATGACAGGTATTTCAAATAAAAGTAAATAGTCCAGCTCATATACTATCTAAGTGAATTAATATTTACATATATTATATACGTATCAACACATATTATTAAATATTAATGAACTAAACTTATTACATACTGCTAGATATTGTTAAAAATATTTATTTTCTTGTATTACAATTTCTATAAAAAATCTGAGATATAGAAAGGATACTTTATTGCCATGGCAACGACTTACATTATTAACTGATGGATTATCGAATGGCAGTAGAGTAAAAATAATTCGCATGAAAGTTTAAAGTAACAATGTTCTGGAAGTTTTTCGAGAAAAAAACACGCTCGTAATTAAAATGAGTATTCTTAAGAAACCTATAAACTTCACATCATTGGAGAATGATTTGGACAATGCTTTAAAAGCAGATGAACTGTATCAACTTCGAAACGACGCTAAAATCAGAGCTATCGAGCAGAGGGTTCCTACGTATGATCATTTCCGTGACATGGTGAGATGTAATATTGCTATATTTTGTCATAAACACTTTTGTGGAAACGCACTTAATGTATGTTTTCGGATTGACTCAGGTCCAAGCGGCGCACTTAAGACCCCTGGAAAGGGATGAAATGAAAAAGCAAATCGATGTGTCCTGGAATCACTGCTTGAACAAAAATAAGGAAACGAGTTTCAAGAACTGGAACGAATCGAAAACGCGGCTGGTAAATTCGAAACAAAAATATGACAGTTCCATTGCCAATAACGAGCCGCAAACGAGTGTCCAATTTCTAAAAATTTGGTGCAATTTATCTGATTTTCAAGAAAAATTCAATTACTTGTCTAACTACAGGTAATTTCTCTTAAATCATATACTGATTTTTTACGCGACTATGATGAATCCGCCATCTTTATATTATTACAGAAACCAGCTCAAGAATAAATTTTTCAAAGCTGAAGTGCCTTCTGAATTTCTTCATGAATTCGTTCGATTAAGCTTGCAAATTTGTTCAACGTATAATGTTACGGACATCGTTGATATTTTAACAATTTTCAGCGAATGCAATAGATTTTCATTGTGCTTAGCAATGATGTCTTCTTTAGAAAAGCAGCTGTTAGACAGTCTATTTAAAAAGTTGATCTTATTAATTCCAAATGACGAAGATATTAATCGCATTAACTGTCTCATTAAAAGCTATTGTGTATCGATGGAAAATGACATTAACAATAAAAATATTGAAAAATAAAATCGCGTATAAATTTAATGAAAAAATTCGCGACCAAATTTTTTCAAGCCTTAGCAATAGTAATAACGAAAAATAATCAACATATACGCATACATACAAAATACATATGAAAACTTTACTTTTCCTTTATGTAATAACTTTATCGATCAATACAATTGAGAGCTATTTTATATAATACTTTGATATTTCAGGATATTCCAAGAGCTCGAATCAATTCGATTTGATAATATCATTTGAAGAAACAACGTCGCTGGCGCCTCGTTCTGGGTGCGTGAACTAATCAAAATATAAAGTAATCGATATCTCGCTCGCGCATCGAAAAATAAGATATTTTAATCAGCATTCAATACTTGAGAGAATTGTGAGTGGCACGAAAAATTATATATAAGTCGACATTTTTCCATTATACCTGAAAGTTTACAATTGCGCTCGGTTACACTCGTGCAGCTACAAGCTATATAGTTATATTTATATATACTAGCTACAAATATATATATATATATATATATATATATATATATATATATATATATATATATATATATATTATACTGCCGGGAGTCGGAACACAGGACTGGGGAGAGCTGCAGTATTAGTAAAGCAACAATGGCAATCCGTTTGGATGTTAGATGATGTAAACTGAGCAGAATGTACGGCGCGGAGTGTTGGACGGTGGACTCCTTGGTGTTAACTCCGACTATTATTATAATTAGGATTTTTATGTCCCAGTTATGAACGATAAGGAGAAACGAAGGAATTCCGCAAGAGGCGAAGGAAGTGTATCAATGATAAGTGCCACCTGCTGTTATGGGCCGACGTCCACTGTGCTGGCACTATGAGCAGCGTTTGTTTATTATATGAACTATAGTTTAATAGCCCGACGGTGCTTCCTTCGATGTGACAAAAAGAAATCGCTGACCCGACACGCCGATTGATGAGGCGGACACGAGAAAATTGGCGTTTCGTCGCCGCGGCCGGGATTTTCGAGCTGAAGTGTCTGCGGGAAAGGAGTTGCAGCGGTAACAGCAGTAGCAGCAATAACAGCGGCAGCGGCGACAACGGCAGCGGCAACAGCATCAACAGTCCGAATGAGGAGGGCGACGATGAGGTTAGAGGAGATGCCGTTGCGGCTGAGCTCCGACGAGCGGGACTTTGAAATGGACGAGGAGACGGATTATCTGCTGCAGCCGCCCGAGGACAGTATTCGCATGATGGCAAGTAGCAGAAATCGTCATCGGCGATTGTCCAAGTGTTCGAGGTTACTCAAGCTGATACTGTGCGGGTGAGTCGATAATATTACGGCGATTACTCCCCGACTAAATATAATTATTATAAATTATGTTTTTCTCCCTCTTAAAATCTTATAGTTTGCTGTAAACGTGATTTTTGTGTTAAAAAAAAAGTTTTTTTCTAATTTTAAAATTCTCGAAGATATTTTTACTATTTTTTTAGGTCAATCATTCTTGTTTAATTTGATAATTAAATTGTGCGATGTGCTGATGTGTACACCTATAACCTAAATGCTATAAATAAATATTTCTAACCCTACTGTGCAGATTATAATAGACTAGATATACTACCGTCATAACAGTAAAGTAATTTTTTTGTTTTTATAATTACAATGTTTCAAAACTTTTTCAATTTTCTATTAAAATCTTCGTAAATAGTTATTGAAAAAATTTTGAGACACCAATCTTTTATAAACAACGCTGTTATTACCTGCTGCGCGCTGCACCTGCTCTGTGTGCTGCTGCTAAAGTTACCGTCAAGCGTCAATAATGTGGTCAATAATTAAAGTTGTCGTGTATTGTGACATCATTGTTTAGACGGACTGAATGGGGGAGTTCGCAATTTGCGATTTGCGTCTGCGTAATGAAATCAAACAAGTGGACAAAATAACCACACGTACCACAGTCTGTACACAGTACCAGACAGTACACACACACAGCTGCAAACAGTATCATACTAGTTCATACATACTAAAGTTCTATACCTGTAGTCTGTTCTGTTCTACGCATTTGTCAATAAAATTTTACTCGTTTCGCGATAACGCGTTTTGTTTGTGTTTCCGATGTTGGATTAAAAATTGTATAATTGGGAAATTGTCGATCGTGAGATCGCACAGAAAAATTATTGTGTTAATTTAGCGTGTAAAGGCGGTAATTCGAGCCGCATGAATGTTCGAAATGGAAAATCAGAGCAGCATAATTCGGTTATCTAAGGAAGATATACCGTTGATAAGCAAACCACGACATAACAGCTCGTGGACGAGGTGACGTATTTATAGAGAAGGCGTCAGAATCAATCATTTTTTTCTCCCCCAGCAGGTTTTTCCGCGCTCTATACCCGTGTGCAGGGTCACCGCGCCAGTTCTCCAAGCGAGTCATATTCCTCTACGTGTTTCCCGTGAAACTTCACGACAAAACACGACTGCCAGCTTCATTATAAGTTTATCTCTCGCATTGTGTCCGAGGCTATCGCGTATATGACTAACTTTATACATATGCAATACAATATACAATAAAAAAAGCACCATAGCTGCGTCCTGATGGAGAGATTGCGACGTGTCTACTTGGCTTTCGGCCGATTCTTACGAAGATTGTAATTTTTTTTCTCAAGATACTATTTAATCAGTTGTCGCATATTTTCAAGCGTCGTTTATTTATATTGGGCTCTGTGCACAAAAAATTTCTTTTTTACACTCAAACGCATGCACCCATTTTGCAAAGTAACTAAGCACACATCTTTTGTACACGTTGTTTAACATTTTGGAGTCAGGGTTTTCTAAAGTACATCGAATATCACTTTTAGATGTTTAGGAATCAGATTAATATCATTGATCAACCCTAAAATTAATCATTTAGGTTGCTTTTTATGATTTATGCATAAACTTATAGATTTCATTGTTACAAGTTATGTCATAACATTATTTAGAAATAGTTTTTTCTCTGTTACTTTGTAAATATAATGAGCATGAAATCAGCTTCTAATCAAACCATAATAGACATCTTTACCTTTTATTATTGCTTAATTATTACACGCATTTTTTCTATATCTGTACAAAACTTATAATTAAGTTTTGAATTTTATTCCCAATTCCAATTGCTGAAACATGCAGCTTATTTATTTCTGAAGTTTTTTAAACTCTACTTTAACAAGGACATAAGCCATGAATTATTTTCTTGCAGATGCTGTATATGGATGTGGCGACGATGCTGCAAAGAAAAAGAATTAAGAGCAAGAACAATTCAGATTGGCCAACCTATGCATGAAAAATTTCCAACAAATGTTATTCGCAACCAAAAATATAACACAATCACTTTCTTACCTATGGTTTGTTAAAAAAAATTTTTTTAGTTCAAAAAAATCTCCAGCTAATGTTCTTTTGTATTTCAGGTTTTATTTCAACAATTTAAATTCTTTCTCAACTTATATTTTTTATTGATGGCAATTTCTCAATTTATACCAGATATAAGAATTGGATACTTATATACATATTGGGGACCACTGTGCTTTGTTTTGGCAGTAACACTTTGTCGAGAAGCAGTAGATGATTTTAGAAGATACAAAAGGGATAAAGAAGTAAATGGTCAAAAATATCACAGGCTAGTCAAAGGTTTAAATATTCCAGAGCTGGTACCAAGTTCAAAATTAAGAGTTGGAGATATGGTATAGTATTTTTATTGGAGAATTCATAAATTAATCAAATAATTTACTATTTATCTTTGTTCTTACAAATGTAAGAAAAGTATTTGAATAGCTTCAATAAAATTGTATTAAAAGAATAACTATTTTTATTATTTATAACATGTTATACAATTATTTCGTTAATATGTTCTTGAATTATATTAGGTAATGAAGTTATAAATAAATTATTTTAGGTTATTGTTGAGAAAGGTCAAAGGGTTCCTGCAGATCTTGTTCTCTTAAGAACAACAGAAAAATCAGGAGCTTGTTTTGTAAGAACAGATCAACTAGATGGAGAAACTGATTGGAAATTACGATTAGCAGTACCAACAACACAGAAATTAGATACAGATGCTCAACTATTTGATATTAAAGCTAGTCTTTATGTTGAAAAACCACAAAAAGATATTCACAGTTTTATTGGAACTTTTATACGTGTAGGTCTCAGTTCTAGAAACCTATTTCAATTTTTTTTAAATGTTTAATTTATAATTAATATTGCAGTATGATGGGTATAGTAGTGAAGAAAGTCTTGGAGTTGACAATACATTATGGGCAAATACAGCAATTGCATCAGGTTCAGCTTTAGGAGTTGTAGTTTATACAGGTCAAGAAACAAGATCTTTAATGAACCATTCTGCACCAAGGTCCAAAGTTGGTTTGCTTGATGAAGAAATAAATCAGTTAACAAAGGTTTACAAAATAATTTTAAATTTATATAAATTTAAGAATTATACAAAATTAACATTATTAATTACTATATTTTTAGGTTTTATTCTGTGCTGTGATTGGATTAGCATTGGTTATGATGTGTTTAAAAGGATTTAGTGGTCCATGGTATCGTTATATGTTTCGCTTTGTTTTATTATTTTCGTACATTATTCCAATCAGTCTGCGAGTAAATTTAGATATGGGGAAAACATTTTATGCTTGGTGCATTCAAAGAGATAAAGATATAGCTGGTACAGTAGTAAGAACTACTACAATTCCAGAAGAATTAGGAAGAATATCTTACTTGTTAAGTGACAAAACCGGCACATTAACTCAAAATAAAATGGTGTTTAAAAAATTACATCTTGGAACTATGTCTTATGGACAAGATTCATTTGATGAAGTATCTTCTGTTTTACAAACATTTTATACAGATTCTGAATCTTCTCCTACAAAAGCAGCAATTGGTACTCACTCAGGAAAAGTTAGAAGATCAGAAAATACAAGAGTATATGAAGCAGTTCATGCATTAGCTCTGTGTCATAATGTTACACCTGTGTATGATGACATTAATAATAAAGATGTAAACAGCAAACTGGATACAGACAGTGTCGAAACTGTGGAAACGAGTTCTGTTCAAAGGTATATAATCAATAAGATTTTTATATTTTTTTTAATTTATCAAAATTTAAGCTCAAAAAGTAAAAATCTTAGAAAAAATATATTTATACTTTATTTGCGACAATGAACTACTCTCCTGTTCTTATTACCTCAAGATACAATAAAATGCTATTTTAAAGATATGTTCAGATAGATTTCTATTATTGACGCATCTCTAAAATTTTCTAGTTGAAAATAATATAAGTTGAAAAATAATAATTATTGAAATTAATCATTTACAATCTTGATAATAACAGAAATATGAAAAAGGTTTAAAACTCATAATATTTCTTTTGAATTCTTATTACTTTATTCATTTTCATAAATCCAAAATAATTATAAATATGTAATACAGATGAAAAAATGTATTTTATTTTTTTCTTAGTCAACAGGAAACAGATCAGAGTTATTATCCTTCTGAGCAAGGACTTACATACCAAGCTTCAAGTCCAGATGAAGTAGCTCTAGTGAAATGGACTGAAGAAGTTGGATTAGCTTTAGTAAAACGAGACTTAAATACTATGCAGCTAAAGGCTCCAAATGGAAAATTTTTGAATTACACTATTCTTCAAATCTTTCCGTTTACATCTGAAACAAAAAGAATGGGTGTTATTGTAAAAGAAGAATCGACAAATGAAATCACATTTTATTTAAAAGGTGCTGATGTTGTTATGTCAGGAATTGTGCAATATAATGACTGGCTTGAAGAAGAATGTGGCAACATGGCTAGGGAGGGTTTCCGAACTCTTGTTGTAGCAAAAAAACACTTAACTGAAGAACAATATTTAGATTTTGAAGCCAGGTATTTTTTAATCTTTTCTAATTTAACTCCACTTATAATCTTGTATTAATACAAGATTATTTTATTTTGTAGATACAATACAGCAAGGATGTGCGTCACAGATCGCGTTTCAAGAGTTGCTGCAGTGATTGAAAGTCTTGAAAGAGAAATGGAATTACTCTGTGTTACAGGAGTTGAAGATAAATTGCAAGATAAAGTGAGATCTACTTTAGAATCATTAAGAAATGCAGGAATAAAGGTTATATTTATATTTTTAAACATTAGAATTATATCAATGACAAGTAAAATTATTTTAAAGTGTAACAATGATAATTCTTACAGATCTGGATGTTAACGGGAGATAAGTTGGAGACTGCAACTTGTATAGCAAAATCTTCAAGATTAGTTTCTCGTACACAAGGTCTTCATGTTTTCAAGTCGGTTGTGACGAGAACAGATGCTCACTTAGAATTAAATATATTTAGAAAAAAACAAGACTGTGCTCTTGTTATAAGTGGTGATTCTCTTGAAGTGTGCTTACAGTATTATGAAGATGAATTTCTTGAACTTGCATGTGGTTCACCTGCTGTAGTTTGTTGCCGGTGTTCACCTACACAAAAAGCCGAAGTAGTTAGTTTAATTCAAAGGCATACTGGTAAAAGAACTGCTGCTGTTGGAGATGGCGGAAATGATGTTTCAATGATTCAATCTGCTGATGCAGGTATAAATTTAAAATAAACTTCATATTTTTTATAGTATTTAAAATTAATTTTATAATTATATAATATATATTATTTAAAATTATATCTTACACTTATTCCCATAATACAACATATCTTGAATTTCTCAAATAATACAAATAAATTTTTAATAGGTATAGGTATAGAAGGTCTTGAAGGCAGGCAAGCATCCTTAGCAGCCGATTTTTCAATTCTACAATTTAGTCATTTGGCAAACTTATTACTCGTTCATGGCAGACGAAGTTATAAAAGATCTGCTGCTTTAAGTCAATTTGTTATTCATCGTGGTCTTATTATCTCAACGATGCAAGCTGTATTTTCTGCAGTGTTTTACTTTTCATCTGTTCCACTCTACCAAGGATTTTTAATGGTTGGGTAAGTAGTTATATATTAATTATTTAGATATAATTCACGAAATAACAAACAAAAAAAAAACAAAAAATAACTATAATATATTTTTATGTAACTATTTTTTAGATATGCAACTATATATACTATGTTTCCCGTGTTTTCACTTGTTTTGGATAAAGATGTTTCTGGAAAAATTGCTTTAACTTTTCCAGAACTATATAAGGATTTAAGTAAAGGGCGTTCTTTATCATATAAAACCTTTTTTATGTGGGTCTTAATAAGCATTTATCAAGGTAAATAACAATACATTTATATTAATATGCATAATAAATTTCATTTAAAAATGTATAAATTTTACATTTAAGGTGGTGTCATTATGTATGGTGCATTAATTATGTTTGAGGATGAATTTATTCATATAGTTGCTATAAGTTTTTCAGCTTTGGTATTAACAGAATTAATAATGGTTGCTTTAACAATTAGAACGTGGCATCATATAATGGTTCTTGCAGAAGTTTTTTCTTTGGCTTTATATATGTTATCGTTGGTTGTTTTAAAGGATTATTTTGGTGAGTAAATTTGATTAATTTGGTAAATTTTTACAATATTTTAATTTAATTTTATGATTATATATTATTGTTTATTTCTACAGATGCCGAATTTATTAAAACTCCAGATTTCTTATGGAAAGTAGTAGTTATAACACTTGTATCTTGTATGCCACTTTACATATTAAAGCTTTTAAGGAAAAAGTTTTCTCCACCAAGTTACACAAAGTTATCGTAGAAGTAGATGGCATTAAAAGAAAATCAATTGGGCTTGCCTTAAACAGAATAAATAAAGAAATGTTAATAAATTCTAAAATGATTGATACATTTAACCAATTGCACAATCGTTTTTGAGAAGCACAGAATGCATATAAAATGGCATTTGTTGCTCTTACATTTGCTTGTGATAAAAAGATGTATACTCTTCAGTATTCTGTGCAATTATTACGTATACAAAATTAATGTTTAAATTAATTTGATACTTGTCAACAGCTTCCATATATTCATTTTTTAATCTTTTTTTTAAACAATAACTTCATTCATATTATATCATTAGTTAGTTCTGTTATTGTTTATTGGTGAAAGTGAAAAGAAATAAAGAACAATGTGTATAAATGTCAGAAAACAAAGACTGTGATGGTGTAAATGTGAATAATTAATTCCTGCTTAAATGAACAAACATTGACATGATTTTTTTATTAAGCATATATTTTGTATTTATCTCGCTATCATATGATGATACATTTTTTCAATTTATCTATATTAATAAGAAAGAAATAATCTTTAAGCTTTTTTTGAACATAGTCGTAACTTATAATATAAAACAATAATTTTACAAGTAGCATTTATTAAAGCTACAATTTGTAAAATTATGAAACTAATTTTGTATTATTTCACAAATGGTTGAATTACCAAAGAAATCTTAATACTTATAAAACTGCACAGATACAGTTGTAAAACTGCTCAAATTAAACAAAAACCTGTCAAGCTATGAATACCATCGCGGTAGAAACAGCCCTACTAATAACAAAACAGTTTTTATAAAATAAAAGCAAGTAGCAATGACATTATAATCGTGGTAAAACGTAATAGATGAAATAGTTCTTAATAGATAGATGCGTTTTATTTAATGTATCATAGATTTGTAATTAATTTATGGAAAAATAAAATATAATATATTCGTTTTTGTGTCTAATTATTATTATATATTTACAAATCATTCAATAAAAATAATTGTAATTATCTTATGATTACATTCAATTGTTTTGTAACTGCTTTTTCAATTTTTTTATGAATTATATTTACTTCTTCTTTGGTTAAAACTGTTTCCATGTGTCTGTATATCATTTTGTAACAATGAGATACTTTTTTCGTTTTTGGGTGAACAAATTCATCTATTAATAATATTTGTTCAATCATGTCTCCTCCAATTTCTCTGGCAATGTCATAGAAATCATTTGAACAATAAGATGAATTTTGTGGTAACCAAAAGCTAATGTCGTTAATGCATTGAGGATAGATACTAACAGGCTAAAAAAGTGTATTAATTTACATTAATAATTGAATAAAATCACATCTTTAAATTAAATAAAAAATTATAAATATACTTTATAATTAATAGGTTTATTAATATCGTCTATAATAAACTGATTTAAAAATCCACTATCAGTACTCCAAAATAACCTTATATCTGGAATAGAATATAAATACATAGCAAGTCTTTCAAGACCAAGTCCAAAAGCCCACCCAACTCTATCTAAAGTGCCAGCTTTTTGCAAAATTTCTTGTCGAATAATTCCACATCCCAGAACTTCCAACCACCTGTCATTATAAAATACTTCTAATTCCCATGATGGATGAGTAAAGGGAAAATACTGATCTGTCCATCGATATTTTAGATCTATGGTAAAAAAGTTTATTTTAAAACATTATTTTATTTTATTTAACATATAATTATTGTTTAAATTATTACCATTTCCAAAAAGTGATTGAGCCAAACCAATAAGTGTTCGCTTTAAATCATGTTCCATTATTTTAACAGACTCTAAAGTATGACAACCTTGTTTATCAGCATTTTCAACACCCCTATGTTCAAAAATATTCAGTTTTTCTGAATCTTTAACATTAATAAAAAGTTCATCTGCAGTACACAATCGTACTCCATCAACTTGATGAAATACTGGATAATGGGTTGAATCTATTTCATCTCTCCGGTAAACATCCCCAATAACTAAGAAGTTATTTAAACCCATTGTAATCAATTCTGCTTGGTGAGCAGTAGTATGTGCTCGTAATAAAGTTTCATGATTTATATAATAACAATCACTTTTTTGTCGACTAGCATGGTCTAATGAAACAAGTAATGAATCAAAATTTTGTAATGTTGTTACAATTGGACTCAAATTATCATAAACACTAAATAATGGATTTCCTATTCGATTATAAAAACTTCTATAAAAATAGTTTACTATGCGTTGTCTCACATGTGATAAAGGATGATTTTTTGTCAAATGAAGATTCTTTTTTAATTTAGAAATTATTTTTGGTGTTATATTAGTCCACTCATCAGTTGGATAATTTTGGCCTAATATTTCAAATGATGCTTGTTTTTTACTGAAATCTGGAATAGTAGATAATCTTCTACAAAAAGTTCCAGTGCAGGGTTTTCTTATGTTAGATAAAATTTGAAACCTAAAATATTACAATAAGGAAAATTAAATAAATAAATAAATATGCAAGTATCTAAAATATTTGTATTAATAAATAATTTATATATAACTACTGACCAAGGCATCTGCATTCTTGTATGTGTACAGGAACACCCAATATTATTGTATATGTTTTTATAATATAATTTAGAAATTCATATTGCTATTGACTGATTATGTAAATAGAATTATATTTTTAACAAACAAAAAATAGAATCACCAATAATTGTGACCCATTTAGTTACACATCTGTAAGTATGTATATGAAATTTTAAAAAATGTTTGAAGTTCACGCCTCAAGTTCTTAATTTCCTTGTGCTACCCTGCTCTGATGATCCGTAAGAGCCGGTTCTTTGCAATGTTTGTTATTCATTTATTACAATTACGAGTTCTCAAGGCGTAATGCTTATTAGTTGCACTTGCAAGATTGCAGATATTACAGTTGCAATTGCAGTTGCAGTAGTATAACCTGGTATAACCTGGAATAACTATAGTTTAACAACATAGGTAACGCGTGAGCATAAAAAAAACACATGTTCTTTATTATGGTCACGTGTAGGTCACGTGTTTAAAAAAGTATTAAAAAACAATATGGCGTGCACTAGGAAAGCAAGTTTACAGCTTTATAGAGATCTATTAAAAGAAGGCAAAAAATGGTGTAGTTATAATTTTAGGTATAGATAAAGTTAATTTAAACTCAATTTTTTTAATAAAAACCTTTGTTTATCTTTGTAATAGTTTCATTCAAATTATTATTTATCTAACCTAAAAATTCTACTTTTCTATATTTTGTATTTAAGTTACAGTTTTTATAAGTTAAAGATGTTTATATTTATGAAACTATTATATTCTACTTTTAATAAAATACTAATTATTATTATAATATTTTAGAGAGTATGTTTTACGCAAAGTTCGACACGAATTTGGACAAAACAAATCCCTGCAAGATAAGATAAAAATTGAAGATTGCTACAATAAAGGGTTACAATCTCTTGAATTATTAAAAAGACAAGTGCTCATTGGAAATTTATATAAAACAGATAAATTAGTTATAGAAATGGAAAAAAAATTAAAATAAGGGCAATACTCAACTACATTTAGTATGTAAATAGCTACATGAATTGAGAAAATCCTAAAAAACTTATATTATTTTAAAAAAGTTTTTTCAATAAGATCTTATAAAAGATTTTATCTACAAATGACAATGTTAACAATAAATTAAGTTATAGTATATTTTTTTTGCATTTTAGCAATTAAATTAATAAAATGTACATAATATTGAATTTAGAAATAAAATTTATGTGCTAATCATTTTTTACACAAATATATATATCCATAATTTCTTTGAAGGATTTAAAAATTGAAAGTATATATTAATAATGCCAATGAAGATAGTATCGATGATGCTAGATGCTAAATAATAACTAATACAAAATTTTTTCAATAATTTTGGTGAAAAACTGACAAAAGTATAAAGATAAGAGAAACTTTGATTTAAATAATACAGATTTATTAATTTTAAAATCTATCTCGCTATTTAGTTAATAAATTTCTTTCTCAAATTTATTATACGTCAAAAGTATTTTGAAAGTCTACATATGATTTAAAAACAAATATATTAAAATTATTATTTATTATTTAAAAAAAAAAAATTTTAAAATTAAGTTAATATCAATCAATACTAATATTTTAGCAAACTGAAGTAACAAAAATATATTTAATTTTTTTTTAATAAAACACCGTTTTAATAATAGCTGTAAAAGTAGAAAAGATAAAAATATTATTTTTCTAAATATAAAAACATTGAAATTAAAACTTGCTTAGATCAGAAATATATTGCAGCTTACACAGTACCAGACAGTACTTAAAATGTTCCATATTTATACATACATCTATACATACACACACACGCACATATATATATATATATATATATATATATGGGGGGTGTGTGTGTGTGTACTCTTCAGTAAAATAACCAAATATTTTTTAATTATTTATATGGCAATATACAACTAGAATGCAACATTATTGAATATATAAATGTGAATAAATGTTAGACATGTGTATATATATTATTTAAAATAAGATTATTATCTTTTATTAAAGTTTTGGGATTTAATTAAATAGAATACGTCATTTTTGAGATTCTATTTCATTTATGCCATTGATTTTATGTACATAATTAAAAATTATTAAAATTTATTTTAACAAAATAAGAAAAATCAGCAGAATTTTCCAAAAATTATCGTACTTTATATTTGTATTGCTATTATTATTTAAGTTTGCCGCCGTACTGTGTAGCTAATTCCATAGCGCAAAGATCGCCGACATTGGTACTGCCAGGTACTGCCAGAGATGAGCATCTTTAGTACTGCCTACTGCCTGCTGCCATCATCTGGTTCTCTGGTTCCATCTCTGATTCTATTCCTACAATCCTACGTTCATTTGTGTTTTGCCAGGTTATGCCTTGTATCACCTGGTATCACCAGAGAGGTGTCACTGTTGTCAGGTTGTGTTGTGTTTTTGTGAAGTGTGTTTGGTGTGGACGTGTGGTTCAGTTATTCCACGTTTATTCATTTCTTTAAGAATTTTATCAGATTTTGTACTTTTTTCTATAGAAATCAGCTGTTATATTAAGCTACATATGTATATGTATGTAGCTGTGTCAACACTTTCTGATGATAACTCTTCATTCTTGGTTTCTTCAATATTGATTTTTTATTAATGTGATAAATAATATTTTTATACGTAAAATTGAGTGAATGGAAATTTAATATTATTTTAATATAAATTAATTCACTGAAAAAATGGCGTCTAGAAATTTAACAGAAGCTTTTATTATTATGCGAAATAATGCTTTGCAAACAAAACATATATATGCAGAACAGGTAAATAAATTCATAAATGTTTATTACTTAAATAGTATTGGCTTTTAAAGTAAATTTTTATCATAAAAAATATTTTGAAGTTTTTAATATTAATTTAATATTTACTATCATTTAATAAATAACTTCCATTAACAGAATTTATCAGATAGAATGGCTTTAGTGGGTCCAGAGAATATAGGTACTGATGGCTTAGAATTAAGAGGTATAAATCTTGGAAATACAGCACCTCCAGTTTGGATTGATGCTTTGGAAGAAACTCAGTATATTTTAAGTCGTTTAAAGACAAAAATAGATAGTTTAATAGAATTACAGTCCAAGCAATTAACAAGGCCTACTTTAGATGATAATTCTCAAGTATAAATTCACATTAATTAATTAAAACTCAAATAAGAAATAACCTTTTTAAAAACATGTTTTATATTTCTCTTTAGGAAGAACGTCAAATAGAACAATTAACACGCGAAATAGGTAGAGCATTTTCTAGTGGATTTAGACAAGTACAAACTATCAGAACAGCTGCAAAACGTGAAATAAAACAAGTAGAAAAACAACTTGCAATGAGTGCAGTTATGGCACTATCTTCAGCTTTACAGGATTTAGGATTGCGATATCGTTCAGCACAACAAAACTATTTACAAAGTAAATAATAATTACCTTTTTATCTATATACATACATATATATATATATATATATATATATATATATATATATATATATATATATATAGATAGATACCTTCAAATTTAAATTCTACTTTCACCTTTTTTTAGAAATCAACTCAAGAGAAGAAAGAAATAGATTATTTTTTGATGATGAACCATTCAATATGATGAATAAATCCTCAAATAATTGGTTCAATGACACTGCAAATAACAGTTCTAGCTCTACTTTATGGACAGAACAGCAACATCAAGATTCAATATTACTTCAATTGGATGATGCTGAACAAAATGTAAGAATAGCAGTTGAAAGAGAACAAGAAGTGGAAAATATTGTTCAAAGTATATCTGAACTTCAAAATGTATTCAAAGTAAATTAATTTTTAATATTCTTATAAAAATTATATAATAAAATATTTTATCATTATATAGTTAATAACTTATTATTGAATTATTAATTATCATCAATGATTAATAGATTACTTATTTCAATTGCAGGAACTTGCATGTATGGTTCAAGATCAAGGTACAGTATTAGATAGAATTGATTATAATATTGAGCAAACCCAAGTTGAAGTACATGAAGGCTGTCAACAATTAAAAAAAGCAGAGTCTTACAAAAAGAGTAATCGTAAAATATACTTCATTTTAATACTTGTAGGTTCCGTTTTATCATTTATTTTCTTTTACATGTTATTTAATACTTAGTCACAAATTAAAGAGTATCAAAGAATTGAATAAGTTTTTAATTTGAAATCAAAGGGAAAAAATCATTAAAATATTTCTATTTAACTGTGTTGTGAGTTAAACTGTGTCGATATTTCAAATAATTTTCAAGTAAATAGAGAATATAAAAATGAGTTTTCTACATTCCAAATCTTTACAATGGTATTATGAATGATTAGTAGTAAAATTTTGACAATATAATGTACATACTTTGAATAATTAAAAAAAGAATATAATGTATCATAGTTTGTATGATCTTAACTTTATGTTTATAATATACAAGGTGATGAATAGTTACATATTAGATCAATTTTTTATTTCAAATAATTTTATTTTCTAATTATTATCGTTCTCATCGGCTTTGTGACATTAATTTATACATTTTTAATTACTTTACTTACATTAGCTCAAATGCAAATGTGAGTGGTTCTTGTTATTGTTATTCTTGTTGATGTCATTGTTGTTTGTATCTGTAACAATTATAAAAATATTTATACACACTTTATGTATTGTAGCTTTATGATATACTAATATTAGTATAATATTACCTCCTGTACAAATGTAAAACAATATTATGAACAAAAATTAAAATAGTAATGTTAAAAAAAAATACGTCAGTTTTCTTGAAGTACTTTAATGTAAAATTAAAATTTTAAAGAAAAATCAAAATTTGATATATAGAACTGAAATTAATTTTAAAAAATTTAGCAAAATAATATCTTTTCAGCTGTTAGAGATTCAAGTAACTTTTTAGAATCAAAGTAAAGACTTTTAAGCTTGAATGTAATAAGGACTATATAATAATATTATATAGTCTGCTGTCTAACAATGAAAATACGATGCGTTTATAAAACACCTTGTTAACGATGCGTTTTCGTTCGTTCTAGAATTTTTTTAATTTAATTATATAAAATAGCTAGGATATTTTTCAATATATATCTACAATAAATTTAGGAATCTAAAATAGTTATAAAAATTCTTTTTTATTCTTATTCTCATTTTTATTTCCACGATTCTGAAAAACTTTTAGGATCGTCCAAAACGTTCTTATTAATAAAAAGGTTTTAACGTTTTAAGTCAATTACTTCAGTATAATTATAGATTCAGTGCACTCAATGTATTATCGACAAGTGCAAATTTAGAAATGTATTTCTTCACACAATGGTACAAAGGTCTTCATTCTTCGAAATAATTATACATTACTTCATCAGTTCTCCTCTTAGTGCTTCATTGCCATCCTCTTTATTGGTACAGAAGATACTCCCGAATTTATTGGTCGTCACCGTCAGTTTTCTAAAAATAACTCCATTGTTTGCTTTCCCATTATTATTTCTATCAGTTTATACAGAAGAGGATCTTATAGTTCATTATGGTATTATATCAGCTGTATTGCAAACGATGTAATATCCTCATTGACATATGTTAGCATCTTATATTAAAAGTCTTTGTAGCAAAATGTAATTTTTAATACATTTTTAAAAAATCGGAAAAATATGTTTTTATTCCGTACGTAGAAATAAAGAAATAAAGAGTGATTTAATTGGGTTTTATCCAAAAACTATTAATCCCATTTTTAGTTATATTGTTGGACAAATCTGTCATCTTCGGTCACATTTTCGTTTGTAAAAAAAAAGTAATAAGCGATATCTCACCGTATCATTATTATATTACTGAGTGTAATATTCTCCATAAATACTCAAATAATTGAAAGCAAATCGAAAGTAATTGTTCTTATATAAAGGCATTATAATTAATCCAATGTTATACCTCCAATTTTTTTTTTTTAATTTTTACGATATATCTTTTTTTTATTGTTGCATCGTGAATTTAGTATATCTGTAGGCGCTCATTTCAGATAACCGTTGGGGAGTAAAAGTGGGTTACGGGAGCGCATGCTTTCACTGCAAGGTTTTGAATTTTTTTCAAAAAAATTTTATGCGATAAAAAAATTTTTTTTTAAATTATTTACGTATAAAAGCTGCTTCATGAAATTGAGAGTAAACTTGATATGAAACCAATATGTAAAATTAACTAATGATTTAATTACCAATTCGTTTTTTTCAATATAAAAAAAAAAACAAGATATTTTTCGTTGTTCGTAATCTTTATTTTATATAATTAAGAAATTCGATCGTTATTATGTAGTTATTTCACAATAGACTTAAATACTATATAATTGAAAATGTAGGCTTGTGAAATTGATAATGATAGAGAATAGGTAAACGTTTGTAATATATAATATCAATTACTTTATTTTTACATGTTTTTTTTTTTTTACAATTAAGTATTTTTGTAACAAGATTGAGCTAATTTTATCATTTATTTGCTTTAACAATGCTGTTTTATGCCAGCAAAGAAATATTTAATATATATATATATATTCGCTTCGTTGCGTACATGTATATTACAGAAAACGCACCTCACATCACAGATTGTTAATGTTATTATAAGATATCTTAGGATTAACGTATCCTCTAATTCTGTAAAAAATTTGTAATAGAACATATATACCAACACGAGTTTTATTTTTATATAAGGCTGGAAGTGATGCATTTCTAAACGGTAATTTTTTTTTATTTTTTTTTTATTTGTCGATATAGAAATTGTATATATACCAAACTTTTACACATTTTTCGGACATTAAACTTGCGACGTCCAAGTATAAAATATACTCAGGCAAATGGTACTTCTTTAATCCTCCTTACATTAATAAAATACTCTGCAACGCGGTTGCCTATCAATATTTATATATAATGACAAACGGATCTTTTTAAAAAAGCAATATAAAAATACTTGCAGAACACGACTGTCTCTCGAGCAGATGGTGTTATATTATTTCACAATTTATTTATACGTATATATATCTATATATGCCGCGCGATCTTCTAATAGATTTTAAGTATATTATACGCTATATATATATATTTTTTTTTTTCGTTTTACGCACTGTATAATAAGTTCAAGTCTATTATAACGAACGCGTAGAGTTAGATTATTTTGATATATTGAGAATAGGATCACTATTGAGAATGTCGGCGAGAACGCCGAAAGCTCCGCCCAGGATGAAGCGCACGAAATTGTCGCCTGCAAGGGGTCCAATTGCGTAAAGTCCCTTCCTCGAGGCCCGTTCGACTTGGTATGTGAAAATGTCGACGTCAATGTGATTCGAGCGATTATCTATTGGCTTGTCGACTTTCTTGCCCAGGCCGATGCCGCTGTTTTGGAGGTAGGAAAGATCCGGCTTCGAACCTGAATTTTGAAGAAGGCACACTATTAGATCGGTTATTTTAGGAAGTGAAAATTTTTTTCATACTCCATAAGATCACTTGAAAAGTGAAAATCATAGAATTGATAAGGTTTTTGGACAAATTATTATCGCTTAACTGTATCTATACATGTCATTTAACTTAATGGTATACATTTATGCGATAGTCGTGCGCAAAGTCGATAATTCCCACACGAGCGGTGCTTACGCGAAAAAAAATAACGAGTTTATAGATACGCACATTATACGCGCACGCGTATCGTATGTTATTGTTTCTGCTAAAAGGTGCGCGAAGTTGCAGAAAAAAATTATTGGTTCTGGATAAATTTTGATTTATACTACAGAAGCTGTCAGGATGGAGCGATAATTATATCAATTTTTTTTTGCAAATTAAAAATGTCTTATATCGGTTTGCCCAGTCCTATTCTATTTTAGACTTGGTGAATGTCTCTCTGTGAAAATTCCGAGAAAATTGAATAAAACATTGTTTCATTTTGTCTATCCTGAATGTTTTTATGCTGATGTTAAGTGTTTTCAATTAAATTTCTCTGATTTTTACGTTAAAAAAATTCATCTTAATTCAATATTATAGAGAGAGTATGTGTGTGTGTGAGAGAGAGCGCGAGAAAATCAACCACACGGTTAAAAAAACTTTTTACAAATAATATATTAAAGAATAGTAATGTGATTTATTTGAAATTTAACGAACTTTAACGCAACAATGTCAAGAAATATCTAATTAAAAAAAAAAAAACATAAAAATAATAAAAATACTCGAAAAAAACTATAATTGTAATTGTTCTATTCAGATTATCAAAAAAATTTATGTAAGTATGTGAGTAATTCTAAATATCGGAGTGGCACACTAAACAGGATTAGAGTAAAAACGCAAATGAAAATATCTATTCATTTACTAACATATAATCTATACTTATATCTTAAGATCAACAATGTAGATTGAATACTAAAAAAGATATACATGTGTTACATTTTTTTGATATAAAGAATATCTGGATTTAGTCGTTTTGTCAAGAAATAAGAGAAACTCCTAGTACACAGGTAGAATTGAAAAGAAAGTCAAAAATATGTACAACTGTACAAGCTATCTTTTGTTAGTTAAGTACCATGAAATTATTGTGGCTAAAGATCGTTTTTAATTTGAATAAATTCTTAAGAGATAAAAACAATGATCGTTACAACAAGACAATAAGATGGACCAAACTATTTAACACTTCGTGTATATGTATAGAGTTAAATTTACTTAATAGCATAATTCTTTTTCTTTTAATTTTTCTTTAAAATGAAGAATCTATATGTAAAAATATATGTTATATGTTCCGTTCTAAATTCATATTTTGCTGGAATGAAAAAAAAAAAAAATGTTCGTTTACACTTGGAGCGCGATAGACCCGATCCTCGTTGTACAGTCGATCCCGTCGAAAGTTCGATAAGAAATCCCTCGATAAGCATTACTTTTGAAGGGAAAATAACATTTTCATTTCATTCCCTCAATCCCGAAAGCTCCCGGGATTATCCGTAATTTGTCCACTGCAGACGCTTAATCTCCCATGTGCGACGGGTTCTATCGTATTATCATTTATATATATATATATATATATATATATATATATATATATATATATATATATATATATACACCTTATACAACATCTTTTTAATGTCTGTATTACACACACACACGCAGGTACGCACCTATGAGAACGGCCGCGTACGAGACCCGATACGAGACGAGCCTCCCCTGGGGCGTGCAGAGCGTCACCTTCCTCGTCTTCGCCCTCGTGTACTTGTCGGCACCGACGCTGAACTCGGCCACCGCGTGGTCCTGGAGCGGCTGATAGAGGGGATAGCTGCGCGTCCTGTCCGTCATCATCCCGTACACCCGATGATATTCCGGATAGAGGCTGGCCGGCAGCCATCTGAGCTTGTCGATGCTGCCGCCCCGCCTCTCGGCCTTCCCGGCCTGGCCCTGATGCTGACCGCGGAACACGTGGACGACGGGCACGCCCCGGTAGCGCGCGTCCATTATCGCGTCGGCCGCGCTCAGGCCCGAGCCGACGATGAGGACCGGCTCGGCGCTCGGCTTGATCTTGTCGATGTGATGGTAGTCCTCCTTCAGCGCGGAGTTCGCCCCTTGAATTATGGAAAGCAAGCAGAACTTTTCAATTGTGGAAAGAGGTGAAAATAAGATAGAAGTCAATGTATATATATATATATATATATATATATATATATATATATATAGAATTTTTTCGTAAATTAACGGGCAATCATCTTAAAGATATATACGATTTTTAAACTCGGAAACCCACTGCTTAACGGTTGAATATGATGGGGAGGATGTCCCCAGTGTTGAGTCCATCTCTTCTTTAATTCTTTAACTTCTCAAACCAAAACTAACATGGCGATCGGACTGAAACTATAGCTAAAAGCTATCTAAGGATGATACTATAGAACGCCACCTCAAGGTAGGCCTAGTGGCGCCATCTCTTGGGCAGGCCGGAAACTTATCAATCCACCCTCGTATGTATAATATAATGGTGCAAGTAGTATGATCAAATCGTTAGTACATGAAGAATGTGAAAATCTATTGTACATAGATATAATCTTAAAAACGTATATAAACTTTTTAAAGCATATCCTAATAAGAATAATTTTAAAAAAAAATTAAAGGTTATATGAAACATGCAATGAATTTTATCGACAATATTTGAGTGATTATTTTGTAAAAATTCTTTATTTTTCTATGTGCTATAGTGAATTGCTTAAAATTCATCCGTAAAAAATCGTATTATCATCATATTAATCATAAAAATAACACATGCGTAGAATATTTTAAGAATTTTTTCAAAAATATATAATGGATGTATAATTTTTTAAAATTAATACGTGCATTTCCAAGGCATATGATTATCATAAATACACACTAATTTGTAGATCTAATTAAATTTCAATTAGCGTCATATTCAATGAAAATCTCTAAATATCTCGATAAAGAAAAGGGGGCGGGAATTTTTAATTTACATTACGTCGAAGAGAGATATATATTAACGTAACTGTTAATGATTAGCTAACAACGTATACACTAAAGGCTTATTTAAACATGAATTTTCAGAACTGCTGTATATCTATTATTATGCTGTCAAAATTGGCGTTCTATCGAAATATTTAGGGATTTTCACATTTTTCCAAAAGCTTGTTTTAAAGTAGATGACATTTATTATGCGTTAAAAGAGCAGCAATACCATTTTCTATGCAAATCTACATTTCCCGTTGAATCGAACAAATTCAAATATATATCATAAAAGAATAAACAGCTTTTTTATTTAGCGAATGGAATCAATTTATATATATATATATATATATATATATATATATATATATATATATATATATACTACTGTGTACAAATATGAGTAAGACTTTTCAATTCAAACTTTTCGGGTTTATCGATTCCGACAAATGTTTTTATTTTTAAGTTAATAGTACTGTCAGAGTTATCTGTGCCAAATTTCACGCAATTATCTTCATTTGTCACATAGTTACGCTTGTGTTTTGTGAACAAGGAAAGGTTGTCTCTTCGGTTTTTATCATGTCCAAAATTAATCCACAAAGAAGTAGCATTAAATTTTGTGCACGAAATGAAATATCGGCCTTCGAAACGTTCAGAATCTTTCAGAAGGCCTTTGGTGAGAAGTCAATATCAAGAGCGAGTGTTTTTGATTGGCACAAATTGTTCAAAGAAGATCGAGAACGCGTTGAAGGCGAACCACATCAAAGACGACCAAGATCATCTAGTAATGGGATACACGTCGATGAAATCAAAGAATTGGTTCTACAAAATCGTCGATTGACTACTAGAGCGCTTGCTGATATTGTTGGAATTTCAAATGGGTCAGTCATCACCATTGTGAAATACATTTTGTGCCCGAAAAGAGTGAAATCTCGATTGGTGCCAAAAACACTCAATTTTTTGTTGTTGGAAAAACAGCGCCGCAGGGAAATCTGTGGAACGATGCTTTCGGACTATCAAGACAAGGTGGAACGCATAATAACGGGAGATGAGACAATCGAGCGAATATCGTGTCAAAGGAGAGGGGAGACCGAAAAAATCACGCCAAAGCCGAATCGAAGAAGGAACTGATGGCCATTCAGGAATACGAGTATAAAAAATGTTTTGAAAATTGAAAAAATCATTGGCATAATTGCTTGGCATCCGGGGGGGATTAATTTTAGAAGAATAAATAAAGATTTCAAAAGTTATAAATAAAGTCTTACTCATATTTTTAGATAGTGTATATATATATATATATATATATATATATATATATATATATGTATATATATGTAGTTAACGATTAAAGCGTCTTTTTCTCAAATCGTTCGTGCGAAGAAATTTGAAATCCTGTATATAATATATATTTTTTTAAAACTTTTTCCAACGTCTGTCGATATATTGCGCGTTACATTCCGGCATAACTTTTATAGTTGCATTTATACGCGCATACAACAAGTAATTACCGAGTGATCCAATATTTATGTACTGCTCTATCGATTTTTCAGCTAAAGTGGTATACCGCTATTTTTTACTTATTGCTTTAATGTTATATAAACTCACACGATGGATTTTCATTTGTACACTGACAGAAAAAGAAAGTAATAGTCGACACAAGCAAGTATTAGGTTTTCTCCTCGCTCATCCCATTGAATCATTTTCAAGGGATCGGAGATCAACGAGATGTTTAATTGGATTTACTAAATGTTATTTCCCCCCCAGCCCGGTACAGAATAAATTAAATTACTAGTATATTTCATTATTTCTACTTATCTTTACAGATGGACTTACAATTTTCACATCAAATAAGGATCAGGAGTTGCTTATACACACCACCGGCATAATTTGCTATTTTGCGCAAGGATATCCAGCTCTTATCGGTGCCGATGACCAATTTTTTTTTTTTTTTTTTTTGTAAACAATCAAGTTACAACCTTCAAAATAGCCATCGATTAGAGATTTGATCGAAAACTCAAAATATGAAATATTATATTAACTACAAAAATTTACATTTGATGATATTACTCAGTGCATAAACGATCGATCGTACAAATCGGTCTTAACTGTCTCCGTTTGTCCTTCCATTGACTTTAATCCAAATGACACATGAGCTAAATAAGAATCACTTCATAATATGACATACAATAGAAATCAGATTAATGTTAAATTTATCGGCTCTTTTTAAAATGGGATTCGATATAACGGCTCGGACTTTTTGTTTTTGGCAGCTCTATGAGCTTCGTTACATGCTCGGTTGAATATCAGATAGTCACAGTGACTTTCAGCTCTATTTATTTTATTTTTATTTTTTTTGCAATGAACGTGTAATTTTATTTATTGCTAATCGTCCAAGGTCGACAACAACAACAACAACAACAACAACAACCGTGGACGCGGACTTGTCATTGATATAATACGTCACGCTGTTGTATCCCCCCACCTCCGTTGTTATAAATGCACGAACATCCGACGCATTAAACGCATGTATCGCGTTTACAAAAAAATATTTATTCTCAAATGGCTTATTATCGTCGCTTTGTATCGCCGTTACTTAAAAATAAAAGCTTATCTTAATTTGAAAGTTGATCGTATCTTTAACTCTAATTGATGAAAAACTATTTGCAATAATCTTTGCGAGCGCGGTCAATTAATCCCATTTTGACGTCGTGAATAAAAAAAAAAAAAAAAAAAAAACTATATGAAAACTTAAAAAGTGGCCAATTAAAATATAACGATTGATTGCATATTATTCGATTATTTGGACAATGTGCACAGGCTACTTATGCAAATTGTACGATCATTAATATCGCGTTTGCTTCTGCGCATTATATTGATTATCGTGAATATCGATATAAATATATTATCCTGCTCGATCGTTTACAGTTTAAGGAAATAATTAAAAAGATCATCGAGAATTAAAAAAACAAGCGCGCGCGCGTGTGTGTGTGTGTGTGTGTGTGTGTGTGTGTATTTTCCTAAGCTGCTTTAAACTTCAATGCGTTTAATGAGCAATTTACAATTAACTAGTATTATAAAAAAGGCTTATCAATTGTTTCTTATATTTTCGTTATAATCTTCCGACAATGTTCGTATTTTAAAATAGAAAAATTTCAAACGAACAAACATGACCGACGCAAATTGACAAATATAATACAGCCGTTATTAAATGGAGCGGAGTTGCGTTTGATTTAAAAAAGAAAAACAAACAAATAAACAAACAAACAAATACTGGTCATTTATATCGTAATACGTTGCTGCGTCGATGATTTAACGCGTGTGTTTCACAAATTATGCCCTTCTTTTGTGTTCTAATTTTTATTGAATTCAATAATTTTTTATAATAATGATGACACTGTTATTAGTACTTCTGATAAAAAAATCTTTTATTTATTTATTTTTCTCAAGTATGTTGCAAACACTCTGTAAATTTTTTAATATACGTACTCCTTAGAAATTCTTATGTACACATTATCGACCTTTCTATATTTATTCAATGTTCTTCGTGCGTGGCATCGCATATTATTTGACTAGACTTGCTAAGGCTCGTTTATATATAAATATAGTGACGGCACAATTATAATGTATAAAAACAAACTTACATTTATACTTAAATTATAAATAATTATATCGTAAAATAAATAAATTGTTTGTTGTGACACTGTAGAGGAACCTTTATAAAATGAAAACATTTGTTATTTTTATTGAAATATAAATAAAAAAACGATTTCTTCGGCAGAAGCACTATATTAGTGTCAGCATTAATATATATTACCAATTATCCGCCAATTTTAATCAGCCAGTTTTATCAATTTTAACGTTACTTTCTGCTTTCCTATTGCAATTGTTATGCCAATTCACGCCGGCCATATAAATCTATTCTGCTCTACTCCCTCGATATAATATACTTGATTTTTCGAATCCAATATGCACTGGCAAGGAAAAATTGCACGATGAAAAATTCTAATGCGTAACAGTATCAAAGTAAAACGATGGTTCAGAAAGAAAGAAAAAAAGAATAAAAAAGAACCAAGACATACTTAGAGAGCCGTTCAGCTGATCCAACTTCTTCTCGAAGTCTTTGAAGTCGTGGGTGACCCAGCTGTGAGTCTCCTCGCCGGATACGCCGAGGCGATTCGAGGAGTCGGTCGCGCCGGTCGCCAGGACCACGTTTTTACATATGTAACGAAAGGGCCGATCGGTCTCGATCTCGTAGCCTTGGACCAGCCATCCGTGCTCCTTGCTGGTATTGGGCACGCCGTTGATAGGCTTGACCGAAGTCACCACGGTGCCACTGAAAAATTAATTTTTTTTTTTTTTTTTCTTTTTAACAGTCGCATGGTAGATTATATATACATATATTCACGTGTACATAGAATGAAATTACGAAGTACCTTTTTCATTATTTATTGAACTTTGTGTAAATTTAATTGGTAAGTAATTAATAGCGTGTAAATATATATATATATATATATATATATATATATATATATATATATATAAGAGAGAGAGAGAGAGAGAGAGAGAGAGAGAGAATAAAAATTACGACTTACTATCGAAAGTACTTTTCAAGTCCTTGCTTTACGACATAGTCCTTGTAATAGGCGGCCACTGTGCCGAAAGTCACCCGACTCGAGTCGTAATTCAGGCTGATCTTTTTGCTGCCATTATAATAGGGCGACTTTTCCTTGATTCCCTGCTCATTGATGAGGTCCGATTCCCACTTCCTGAGATCGAGACCCGGCAATGACATCCAACGGTTCGAGCTTATCGTCAGAACGTTCGGATCTAAAGCCTATATGACGGTGACAAAAGAAAAAACCGATCATCGCTTTGGACTATTATAACTTAAAAAAAAAAAAAAAAAAAAAAAAAAAATCAGCGACTGGTCGAAGAAAGGAAAAAAATTTTTTACTGGAAGGTGCGAGTTTTTTTTTTTTTTTTTTTTTTTTTTTATTCATTCGCACCGCCGAGATAAAGCTATTTTGCGGTCTATCCTAAATTGCCGATTGACACGAACGAACGCGAAATTCGTAAACTCGGGCTAATCGCGGCGACGTGCAGTGTAACTGCGATGGCCTCGCGTGTGTGAAATCAACATTTACAAAGTACGCGGTGACTATAGCCTTCGATGTTTTGTATCGGATAGCGCCTTCTTCAAACGTAAAGTTATACTACAATAATGCGTAATAAGCTCGATGTCAGTGAACCGGGGCAAGCATTTTATTTAATCGCGCAACGTTTCAAGCGTGTAAGAAGTTTTTCTTTTTTTTTTTTTTTGTTTTTGTTTTCTAGTAAAAATATTTTAAAACTAGTCTTACTTACGTAGCTAATCTGTAGTAAGCTTGATGTGCGAGGTTGGATATTTTTTAGGGCAATGGATTTAAGTATTTTTTTGTTTTGTTCATAGATTATAGCTCGTGACAATGAAATAATGATTTAAATGTACAAATTCTAAGCTTGTTTCAATATAATCAATTTTATCAATGATTGACAATTCAAAAAAGATGGTAAAAAATTACCGATAAAATTTTAAAGCTTTTATAATATAATATCGGCTTTAATTCATGGAAACTCAATATTGGCCAAAATTAGAATAATATTTTTAAGGTTGAAGAAAATTAATTCAATTATATAAATTATTTTAAAACTTTTAGTTAAGTAAATATGCATACATGTGACAGGATCGCAAATCCAAAAAAGTCTCTTGTATATATCTGTTTTGAAATTCTAATTATTCAAAACCATATTGACTATATCATTCTGGTAATTAGTATTAGACTATTAGATTTAGAAAAATAATTTTTCTCGATTTTCTCGCAATTGTCGAGGTTTCTGGGTTTTTTTTTTTTTAGCTCGGGATTAATGAGTTTGCAATTTCTATGTAGATATTTGAGAATCGCATTAATGGTATATGTCGAGTTTCTTTTTTTTTTACGAATACAAAAAATACTCGATGCTCTATGGAGAAAAACGCTCAAGGAATTTGCATTTAGCATTTTGTTTTTATGACTCCGTGTTATTTAAATTTATTGTAAAAATGCCAAGAAACCGAGAAAGCTCTCATTCGGTAATTTAATTTATATATACTTTCGGTAAAAAGTCTTAGGAAGAAAAAAAAAGTAGATTTGCTTCTACTGCGATCGCAGATTTTACTCCGACGTTCGCTTAAACTGCAGCGACGAATAAGTATAATCCAATATGTTTGATTATGCTTTGAAAATAACCAGGCTGAGATCAAGGGAACGGGGGCGTTGGGTTGTCTTTAGTTCCGGGCCCCGTCAGAAAAACAAACTTATTGCTTTACGCGAGTCTCGCTTTTCCGAAAAATACTTCATATTAAATAGTCATCTTGGGCCAGCCTTATTTTATCGTCGCTCTTTAGCGTTGCATTTTCATTCAATTACAACTCGTATTACAAATGATATTCGATAAGCATTAGTTTGACGAGACAATTAGCTCAGAAAAATATATTTATATATGGCATAGCAAAGCAAAATGGAAGAGGTAATTAATTTTGAATATTCATCTAGAAATAGTTGGGGGGGGGGGAGAAATCAAAGTCAATATTACAGTATATAAGATATCGTCAGACGTAAGTAGTAAATAAAATAGAATACTTTAGGTAGCTAATCATCGAATATTTTTTAGCGATTTTAATTGCGAATCTGAAAGATCGTTTTCCGTCTTTAAAAAGAATAAAGAATACGTATCGATCAACTATGTTAAATAGTCGTTAAACTTCTTTAGCGTGACTAGACATCGAAAGAGATTTACCGAGATCATTAATTTTTAGCGACTTAATTAAGGAATTCGCTCGCGAAAAAATGCAGAAAGAATAAGTTCTTTATTTAAACGTTATCGGGCTAATTTTAAAAATATTAGAACAACTACTCTTGAAAGTCATTATCAAATAGATTCCATTCTCTTGAGAATCTATAAAAACGGTATTGTTATTTGCTTCTCCTTTCTTGTATCTATGCAATGTCGAAATGTTACGGAAACGATCGTGACATTATGAAAATAAAGATCCTGTGCAATCAAACTAACGACTAAAGATCCTCGCGCCGCAAAAGCGGACGGTAACGGTAGCCGTGCCGCGATTCCATTTAAAAGGCACCACCTTTTGATGCGATCAGTACATGCAAACACGTATAATATATATATATAGACTCACGTGCCAAGTCCCGCCCGGCGGTCCTTTACCGAGGACCACGTGGTCAATGACCTTGTGCTCGGGGTGCCTCTCCGGCGAGCGCCAGTCGATCAACGACTCGACGTCCAGCCCCGCGTCCAGGCAGGGATGCTGCAGCTGGTCCATGAGCAGGGACAGGGGCTTGCCGCCGCTCCTGCCCTCGAGGCCCGAGGACAGGCGCTCGAGCTCCTCGCGGCCCCCGAGCCGCAGGAGGCAGTAGCCGGGCTCCGTCCCCTCCTCCCCCTCCTCCGCCGCCCCCTCGGCGATCCGGCCGTGCAGCTGCTGGTGCCTCGACTCCTTGGAATTCCGGCGCTGGCGCCGCTGGCAGAACGGGCAGGCCGCGTCGCTCGGCCGGCCGGCGCCGTGCGCGCCGTCGATGCTCATGGGGCCGCCGCCCTCGGGCTCCGGGCCCGCCCCGTCCTCCGTCGCTGCCGCCTCCGCCTCGTCGTCGTCGTCGTCGTCGTCCAGGTCGTCGGCCGCCGCGGCCGCGGCGGCGAGCGGCTTCGGGGCCGCCGTCGCCGTCGTCTGGGCGGCGACCCTGCAGTACCGCAGCCGGGCGGTGAGCATCTCGTCGACGGGATGGGCCTCGCCGGTGTAGTGCGGCCAATTGCCCGCGAGCATGTACGAGAGGCAGATTCCGCTTGGTCCATTTCCTAATTGAATAGATTTGTGAATAGGGATGGCTATTTTCAATATATATATATATATATATATATATATATATATATATATATAGGATGTTACGTTTTCTACATCTTAAAAATTAAGCGCACTGCCAGAAATAACTGGCTGAGCTTTCGCGCAAGTGCGCCGAAGATTCATTGTTGCCACTGAAATTTAAGAAGCCGCGATGAACCGTCAATTTAAACTTGGAAATAAAATTCATTAACAGTAGGCTGAAATGCAATAATTCCCGCCTCATTTTTATGAAATGCAGTTTAGCTTATATAATTTATTATCATTGAATACTTCTTATATAAATTGTACATTTTTATTGATTTCATAATTTTTAATTATCTTATACGCACGTTATACCTTTATACATATAATACATATTACATCCATGAACGAGAGTTTTTTATACATTCCCATAGAATTTTGTGCTTATACGAGGTCTTAATCGGGCTAATATACTGGCAGAGGTGATTTTTTGCCACTTGCGAGTGTGATTTAGTTACCAGACACACAGTTGGTGCACTCTCTATAAACAAAAAATTTTTAAATAAAATCTTTTATATCCTCGTTAAACGAGTTTTATGAACTTCGCATAAAATTTACAGGAAGTAAAAAAAATTAATTGAAAATTAAATTACATTATTTATTTTACAAATAAATAAAATAGAATTTATTAACTATAATTACTATAATAGTAATTAGATTTTAGTACGTATTCATAAATTTTATATGAACGTTATCCAAATTTCAATGATCTTTAGTGATGTTTTACGAATAGTTTCAAAATTTAATCGCATTTCACGAAAAATCCGTAAACTTTCAATCCGTAGACTTATGTCACTGAAAAATTACTGAAATTTTATCATAGTTTTTTTTTTTTCATAGTCGGCGCGGTTATAAGAATATGTTCAAGACATCTAAGAAGCTTTCGAATACTTAAGCCAATTTCGTGTCCAGGAACTATAAATAATAAAAGAGTTTATTTTTTAATGAAGATCCAAATTCTACGGTCCCAAATACACCCATATATGTGTGCAAATTTTTTTTTTTTAACGCATCCTCCTCTGAGTTCAAAATGACTATTGAACTGAGTATGCACTTCGAGAAAGCCCAACTCCAACACTAGGCAGTTAAAATAAAGAAAACGGCGAAGAAAAGTCTTTTAACAAATGAAAGGGACTGTCTCTATAATAAAAGGTAATGTCTCAAAATGACTCTTATAAGACAAAGCATATGTAATACATTATAGGCATAGGACTGGACTGGACAGGACTGGACTATAGCTGCGAAATGTAAAAGAAAGATTCATTCTATTTCATAAAATGGACTCAACAAGTTTACACTTAAAAAAGAAAGTTGGAAAAATGTCTCGGCGTATTTGCGAATGTAGAATTTAAATCATCGACAAAAAAGGGGGTAATCGTTTTAAAAAAAATAGATCTTTGCCTTCCCAGGCCTTACTAAGGCCGTCAATTATATATTCGAATATTTGGATTAGTTTTTTTCACTTAGATAATCAAGTATTCCAGCTTGTAAATGAAAAAGGAACCTCCTTTCGAAAGTAATTTTTGTTTTTAACAGTCATTACAGACTTTGTTCAAAACACTAACGAGAGCTAAACGTTTTCACAAGTACACAGGATGTATATAACAAATGGCGGATGATTTTTTCAAGTAAACCAGTTAAATTTGAATAATTTTTATTTCAGTTTTCAATAGAATTCAACGACCGGCTCAAATGATCTCTATAAATGTGGAACATTTTTTTCTGATATGTTAAAATAGGTATTTTTTTTTTTGCTGTATATATATCTAGAGCATTAATAGAATATCATTTATTGAAACAATGAAAATATTTCAGCTATAAACGTACACGAGATAAAGCTAAACTCGCATATTTGTATTTTTCCATGATTTATGATAACGCGACAAATTTTTGCAATAAAAAAAATTCGAAAAGCCAAGGTATTGTAAAAGATTATAGTGCTCGCTTTAATCTTTGCATTGAGATAATAAAAGCGCACGATATCTTCAGTTAAATGAAAAGCGTTATAATGAAAAACCATATATATATATACAGTATACTCCTCATCGGATATTTTTCCACCTTCCATATAAAAAACTATATACTTCATTAACTATTACCTATTATCACAACGTCCTTGTAAACTTCCATGCAAGGTTCGCCTTTCTGCTGCATCTTTTTATCTTCTTTTTCTTCCTTTATTATATTTGTTTCGTCAACCAGCATACAACGTTATTGCGCGTCTTCCGATGTCTGACGAATATATATAGATATATAGAGTCTTGAAGTCTTCGGTATCCAAGTATGATCGTTATGCACTTATCGGCTTATGGACTTTTTTCCCCGCCGATCAGATGAGTAATAGGAAACGTTTTTTTCTAGAACATGCAAAGAAAAACAAATGAGCTGAAATTACTATGAAGATTTTTCGATAGTCTAGATTTTTACATAATCTATCATTTGCTTGTTTACCATAAATAAATAAATAATATATATATATATATATATATATATATATATATATATATAATATATGTAGTACGATTGTAATCAGCGGGATATAAAGACACAAGTGTGTAGATTAATAACTGATAATTGATCAGAATAGAAATAAATCTTTCGTCAGACTATGTATGCATATACACGTATATAGTCATAGACGATATAAATCACGGAACGGGTATATAAAAATTCATGTTTGTGTACGCGTGTGTGTGTGTTTGCAAATGACGAGGCAACATATATTCAAGAATTCACACGCGCAATACATCATGAGAGCCAAGATCGCGAGTACAATGACTATTATATGCAGGGGCGGGGGGGGGGAGGAAATTTTTCAAAGAACAATGTCAATTAGATTCCTATATAAATTATAATTATCCCCTTATACGCGCGCTTACTATACCGTTTTTCCTTCGAACCGCCTCTTTCAATCGAGCCGTACAGTTTCTTTTTATCAGTTGTAAGGAAACAGAAACAAATGCGGAGAGAGAGAGAGAGAGAAAAAAAAACCACGGCAGCCGGCCATTATTGTCATAGTAAAAAAGTGAAAGGTTTCGTTCGTCCTTCGGCTTGGGAATCGAGGCGCGATATCTCAATGAATGTTTCGCATACGGGAAAAGCTACGCGCGTGCCGCCTGCGCGCGCCTGTGTGTTACGGCAAAAAACAAAGTACCCCGCGCGCGCGCGCGCGCGCAATAAATACTTTCCAATGTCAGGCTGGTATTATATCTGTATAATGATCCGAATGGAAAGCGAAAATGGGAATGAAATTCGCCGCTGAACGTCGGTGATTTATTGCTGCGATTTCATCGCATTCCCAGGCTGCGTTTATATATATATATATATATATATATATATATATATATATATATATATATATATATATAAAGAAGAGGTATGCGTTTTGTTTCTCTAATAAGAAAGCAGGCTACCGGCGTTTGACCGGGGGGGGGGGGGGAAATCAGTGCCTGGTATATTATAATCTATGAGGGTCTTGAGTCTCAGAAGAAACTGGACAAAGACTACGAATCGCATACGTACACGTATGACGAATGCAAAATCTTGTATGAAATGAGGTGTTATATTAATAATACTACTCGTTAAGGTATGCGCTTGGTTTCCGTAAATCTAATTGAATAACTAATTTAGTCGGAATAATTCCTTTTTTTCTTCTAAAATATACGTATGCAATATTAAAAAAAAAAAAAAAAAAAAACAATAGATTTCTAGTGTGAAAAATTTTTCCGATTCATCTCATTCGCATATAACATATTACATTAATCCAGCCCCAGAGATCTCTTAAGAAGGCTTTGTTAAGTATTATTTTTTTTATTTTTTTCAAATTTTTTACATTTCCAACCATGTATCAATGATGAAATTCAGTTCTTCTGCGCACAGGGTAAAAAAGCGGCGTTCTTATAATACGCTTTACATGTTTGCTTAAATGGAAGACAAGGTACTTTAAAATATACGAGCATGACTATCGCAATTTATGAACGATTATCATAACATGCGTCGATGCCAGATTTATCCAATTTTCATAAAAGCAAAGTTCTACGTATCTAATTGTTTTGCTACATCATCTTGGCAGATATATAATGCATTATTTAAAGAAAAAAAAAAAGTAAGAATAATACAACAACAAAAAAGGAATAAATTATAAAAATTCTATTTGTCGACCGCAAGCTCGTAATGCCTGTGAATAACAAGTGACTTCGTTTAAAAGCAAAAGTCAATTTTCTTCGACCGGATTGATTAATGTTATTCCAACGATGATCCTAAACTACTGTTTATTGATGCATTGAAGGCAATTTTTTTATTTGAAAATTTATGATCAATTTAATTTCTTCGATTAATATCAGGGATTGTCTAGTATAATTTTAGCTTATTGTTATTAAAAAAAAAAAAAAATTTATTTTTGCCCACAGCTTAAAATATCATATTATTTTTCACACCTGCATATGCACTCGGATATTGCTTCGGATAAATTCTAAAACATAGTGTTAATTTCAAAATTCGTTTATTTTCAATTAGTTCCAGGCTCTGGTTAAAAAATCTTGCTGCGTAATTTTGATTTTTTTTTCTTGAATTTCAAAAAAAAAAAAAAAAAATTCTTCAAAAATTTATTAAAACAAACGCCGCAAAAGATACTCGAACCATAATCAATCGTAAATCGGGGCGAGCACATACGCTGGACGGTATGAATAAAAACGATGCGTCCAATTATCTTTAACGAGCCGTTAATATATACAAATCCGCAAAAGGCTCGATTTATTCGGATGAAATATCCGATGTTTAGTACACGTCGGCGCAAGCAGGCCACGATATAACGAGACGTATTTGCGCGTCTTATAACTTTCGTATCTTGGATCTTCACACTGTAATGCCAGAGGTAAGATCATTAATTGCCGTCCGCGCATTGTTTTTCAGCGACAAAATTACCATATAATAACGTTCGCCTCGCTTTTTACCTCGCGACCACGGCCGCACAGGGCTCGTACTTTCCTTGCCGACGCTGCGGCGACTATACGCGTTTTTGGCGCCGCGGCGCGGCCCGCGAAATTGCGCAGATCGATGCGGATTCGGTTATAGGTAAAGGCAATGAGAAAATTGAATTGCTTATATATATATATATATATATATATATATATATATATATATATATATATATAGTGCGGAAAAGTATTAATAAACGTCTATGTGGTCTGTATACCGAGCCGATCTTAATCGGGATCTTAGCGCTGGCAATTATTGTATCAACATGGCATTACTGCGATTGCAGCGGCGATCCAGGGCCGCGTTTAGAAGATCCGCGGTCCCTACATGTCCCTTATAGTCTGCAACCGCGGTCAAAATAAATAAATAAATAAATAAATAAAAAAACAAGAAAAAATTTCTTTTTCACATTAAAAAATTGCCATTTATTGTACTAAATTTTTTTGCAGATATCGAGGAAATTGAATAATTGAAAGAAAACATTTGATGTAGAAAAATAATTTCCTTTTTTTTTCTGAATAAGAACGTTTTCTGAAGAACTGTCGAAGAAAAATAAATTGCCTCGGTCCAGAGACGAATGGCGCGGCGCAGGAGGGGGGGGGGGAGCTTTACGTAGAAATTCATTATGCTTATCTTTATTGCAAGAAAAGTTGCATAATTTTAAACGATTATAGAGGTCAGTTATATGACAGCGTCGCCGAACTTCAATTGACAATAACAATACAACCAACTACGCAGTTGCGGAGACGGATTCTTTAAAATCCTTCATTCTACGAATTCGCCGTTTTCTTCAACAAATTGCGTTATGCTCCGTCACATTTTAAAACACGAGGGAGGCACTTAATATTGTAAATGAAAGATTGCCATACCGCTTGGAAATGGAAGAACGTTGTGGCGTCGTAACTTGCAGAAGATTGCAAATTTTGAGTATATATATATATATATATATATATATATATATATATATATATATATATATATATATATACGTATGATCTCTATTTTAGCTCGAACAAGTTGATGAAAGATCGTTTTCAATTTTCAACTTATTTTTATACGCCACCGGCTCTCCACTCCCATTTCTTATCTACATCGAAATGTATCCTTTGGAGTACGCGGATTTTTTTTTCTTTTTGTTTTTCGCACTGTTTTGCGCGCGTTCTAAATTTAGAATCCAGAAACGAGGCTCCTAGCACGGGCCCTGCATCTCGGGATCTCCTTGCCAACGCGGCCCTGTGACGTCAAGCATTGTGCTTTGGGAACAAAAAAAAAAAAAACAAAAAAAACAAAACAAAACAACCGACCGATCTCCGAAGTTGGCCCCGGGTGTCCGGGTTGGCAGCGCGCGACCGCGGAAGTGATTATTATACACTTATTGAATACATCGAGACAGACGCCATGCAGTTGCGAATACAATAGGCCGAATATTTTTCTGGCTACGTGTCCCAGCGCGCCAGCGCAAGTCTGGACACAGGCGCGACTTACGTATTTCTTCTTGTTATTTTTTTTTTTTTTTGTTTTTCTGCTGGCTTCAGATCTGTATCTGAACGAAATGTTTAGCGAATGCTAAGGCTGCTTTTGGTCCGAAAAAACTTCGTAAGTTACGTAAAAAAAAAAAAAAAAAACAAAATGTTTTCCGTCTCTCAAAACCATTACTTATTAGTTGAGCAACGCGCGCATTAAACGCCGTCGAACATTATAGCCAGATCAGTAAGTTAAATATAAAGTTTTAATCGCATACCTCTGACGCTGTTTCATCGCCTACAGCATAATTGGAAATCTTAGAAATTAACATTCCCGACCGCGAAATTCGAACGAAATGCGGTTCTTCTATTTTAATATACACTGTGCAAAAATAAAAAAAAAAAATAAAAAAATTACGTTCGAAAAGTTGTACCACAAGTGGCAACAAAGTGTCTTAATTGTACGCGTGCAGTTATCGATTCTGCAAGTATTATAGCACACTGCTTTATTCAATTTATGTCGCAATGCGTGTGCGTAGGTATACAGATTCCCCCCCCCCCCCAAGTTAAACGAGCGTGTATTAAAGACTGACGAATTTTCGGCGTATTATTGCGACGTTTCGCGCGAGAAGAGCCGGCTTATAATGCGTAAATATAATACAAAAATCAGTGAACGATCTTGGAAAAGTTTATTTTAGAAAGACGAATTGAGAGCCAAAAAAGAAACGCGGTCGGCTCGTATGCGTGTGTTCGAGCGCCGCTTTTAATGTGTCGCATTATTCGATTCGTAATCGTATGCGGAATTTAGGAAAGTGTCCTAGTAACGCGATATTTCCCAAAGAGGGAGAGAGAGAGAGAGAGAGAGAGAGAGAGAGAGAGAGAAAACAAACAGAATAAAGATAATGCTGTATGATAAATCCAGACGTCGTTCGTTAAGCCTAAGCAAAGAGTAATAATTTACACAGGTATATATTGTTCAAATGCAGTTTCGTGTAGCATTTCTACCTGATGTATTATAGAGCCGGTGCGATAAAATAATAAATCCCGCTAGCATTATCTTCGAGCCTGATAAGACATACGCTCGTACACACATAATATATATATATATATATATATATATATATATATATATATATATATATATATATATAAAGGAATTAATTCCGGCGATGCTGAAAAAAAAAACTTCCACTTTTGAGGTTTTGTTAGCCGGAAGGCAGGCAGCGTGTTTGCCCATTATAAATATATAAATACATACATATATATATATTTAGATAACGCGTCGCGCTCTATATACTTACACATGATTAATTCGAGCTTCTTAACTTAAACAATTTTTTTCTCCGTCGTCAATGAAACAAAAATATAAGATTTTGCAATTTTCACATTAAACACGTTTTTTTTTGTTTTGTTGTTTAATATATTTGTGTATAGCTTGGTTTGCGTGTTCTATATATACATAATTAAATGAAATTATATGGAAACGTAAAAAGTCTATTTTTAAGCAATGTCGATGTTAATTTTCATCGATTAATGTAGAAACAGTTGCGAGGCACGAGTTTTCATTACGACAATATTCCACGTAAACGTTGCGATTCGTTACGAATTTTATTCGCTCGTCGCCTCTTATTGAATCTTCTCCGCATTGTCCCGCCAAATTTACCATCGAAATCGCGAGCCGATCCGGACAATGACGATATTCTCAAATATCGCGCGAACAAAACTGATAAATCGAATTTTCGAAAGACTCGCTCGTTTCCGAAAATCGTTTGACGAATATCTGCCCCAAAAATGCTTGTCCACGGCTCGCAATAAACGTCTACGGAGCAGAGCGCGATGGCATTAGCGACAATTTGACGTTTCGAATGCGTAACGCATGCAATGCGTTTGTTGCGCGATCGGGTGCAATTTGGCTTCGACGGCCCCTTAAAAGAAAAGCAAAATTACTGTTATCATAAATAAACGTTTTTATAGGAAATTAAAGAGCATAATCCTCAGAGGCCGGTCAAACTATTTATCGATTCCGGTAAAATTCAACATCGTATTAACGATAGATGTACTATATATACACATATAATAAAAAAAAAAAAACATCGCTTCCCATTGACGCGTGTACGAACTTCCATCGTAGCGGAACTCTTGGGAAATTTTTTCCCGGATTCGACAATTTTGAGATAGGGATCTCCGTATAATAAGAAGCGAGCGTGCTCGCGCGCCAATGAATCACAATATCCTTGGGAGAGTTCCATTCAAAAAGTGATTTATAGTACCCATATAGTCTGAAGCTGCGAACGAGAGAGCGCATGAACGCGGGAGAATCGCTCGAGTGTTGAAAAAAAAAAAAAAAAAAAACTCCGAGAGTCTTGATGCACGGCGGCTTTTAAGAGAAGCTTTTTCAGCTATATATATATATATATATATATATATATATATTAATAATAATAATTTGCTCGAGCGAACCACGCGTAAAGTAATGAGAATTATTAGCGAGAGAGAGAAAGAGAGAGACGCGGAGACGGAGGAGGTCATGAGAATCTCGCTCGAATTGATGGCCTGCTGCGCAAAAACATGTAAACTCGGCCGTACTATAAATTAATAGTGAGTATTCAGCTTTATTTTTTTCTTTTTTAAATTTTCATGGAAATAATTGTCAAGTGCCATGTGGATAGTATGCACGAAATGTCAAATTTCATTTTGCTGCTATGTATATAATAAATATTTTGAGATACCAGAAGAAGCTGCTACTACATAGCGATAGTTTCTACCCCAATGCTTCATGATCGTTGAAATTTTGACTATGAGGCAAACATTTTTTTCCTCTGTAATTGTTCGAATTAGGCTATATATAGTTGTCGGAGGAGCGAGGATTTCGACCGTTTGAGCTTTTCGAACTGTAGCGAGCGCCGTTCGAATATTTGAGCAGCTCCGTTCACGTTGTTCGAACATTTGGGCTGTTGGTCCAGCCGATCGAACAATTTGAAAAGTATATGTAAACGAACAGTATATGTATACGTCGGACGGTCATGTATAAAAATTGAAAGTTGGAAACTTTTTTAAAATTCAAGCAATTGTCACGATCGAAATTCGGATTCGATCAATTCGAATTCTTCGCTAGAGCTTCGACCGAAAGTAACATAACGCAGTTCAATTGTGTTGAAATAGTAACATAATTTTGATTGTTTATTCGAAAGAAACAATGAAAATATCAATTATATAAATGTGATTATATCATAATAAAAAATCTTTATGGGAAGGCATATATATAGATAAAATATCAAATTCTCACTATTCGGCATATTTAATCAAGCAGAATAATAACCTACTTTGCCCGTGCGTAAAATAAGCGATGCTCGCACGGGTATCAATACGTACTCTTGTTCCTACTGCTACATATAAGTTGCGCAATATTCGGGCGTTTATTTTTGCCATTACTTCCGTACGTTCGTTGGTTGCGGAGCGCGTGGGAATGAGAAATCTGGCGAAGTCCTGAGCATGCGTAAACTCGTAATTTTCCATACAGCAAGTACGTATAAATTTAATATAATATACACGCTTATTAACTATCGTCGATGGGATGTATTTGAAAAAAAAAATGTACATTAGTATAAATAATATACATAATCGAAACGCCTCTCCGCCTGCGCTTTACATTCACAATGCGCTTGCTTTTATAACGGCAAAAAGTAAAATATAACAGATTTTACGATAAGTATATAAAATTTATCGCGCACGCAAATTATATATTTAAGAAGTACCTCCCTCCTCGTTCTTACCCTACCCGACTCCCTCGCTCATTCATTCGGACGCTCGGCGAAAAATTGCTGCGCCCCCTCCCCCACCCCCCCAACCCCCGCGCGCGCGCGCACGCGCCCTTATAATACACGCGAACTCTACATGCATATTTTACATAATACGGTTTGCGCGACACTTGTGCCACCGAAGTGGCGCGCTTGTTCTACATATCCGTGACAGAGGCCCGCGCGTTGTGTTAATCGATATATGACTTTGCGCGTGTGCGCGAGGGAGATGGTGTATTGCGCCGCTTAAACACGCCGCGCGACCATTGTCAAATCCACGCGCGCACATGTACAGTGCAGGGAGGGGGAGTCGCAAAACTGACTTCAGCTCACGTGAGCTATATCTTAAGCCTACATATATATATATATATATATATATATATATATATATATATATATATATATATATACGCCTGATGCCGTGGCGCGCAGTTATTTACTCGCGATATATTTATATTATACGGACAAGTTCAATGTTTACGAGCGAGGCATTAATGTTTTGTTTTAACTGTATATAAGCGTTACATATGAATACGGTTTTCTTATAAACGCGCAAATGTCTATACCTATATTTAATATACCTATGAAGAGTATGTAAAGGAATAAAAGGTGTAAAAAAAAACAGAAGCGCAGTTACATTATGAAAATTATAACATTACAAGGATATTGGAAATAATAATAATAATGTATAGGGAAACGACCGTCGTTTCTCGAGGTTGCGAGAAGGAAATGTACATATATATGTAAATATACACACAGCGAACCGAGAGCGACCACTGTGCTCTCTCTCTCTCTCTCTCTCTCTCTCTCTCTGTCCCTCTCTCTTTCTTTTCCATCAGGGGTCACGGCTGCTATATACAACTCACGTTCCAATAATAATACACGAGATACGTGTAGCGTGTAAAGCCGCGCGTATGTGTATATATATAGGCCCTCCTCTCTCACCTGTGCGAGCCTGCTTTGGAATAAATGCTTATATATATATATATATATAAGTGGAGGGCGAGGACCGCGACAAGAGCCCTCTGAATACATGTCTGTATACGTAACTTAAAAAATGTGACGTCCATTCCCCTCTACTGTCTCTGATTCTCTCTCTCTCTCTCTCTCTCTCTCTCTCTCTCTCTCTCTCTCTCTCTCTCTCTCTCTCTTTCTCTGTCTCTCTCGGCAGTAGTACGAGGCGACCATATAGCCTGACGTGTCTTTCCTTGCTCGTATGTTACTCCTGATCGTGATGCACGCGCCTCCGCACCAGTCCCGCGCTTATTATACAAACCGGAATCGTTCGACGACACCGCTGTATTTGGGCATATTATATATATATATATATATATATATATATATATATATATATATATATATATATATATACATACGAGCACGACATCGAAGTATATAGTATGAAAGCAGAAAATAATTTTTACTATTTTCTTACTGACTGTATATATAAAATTTTTATTACTTTTATACGAAGTTTACCATTGAGCAAGTTTTTTTTCTTCTTCTTTTCATAGTTTGGGATTCTCTAGGTATGTGTAATATATATATATATATATATATATATATATATATATATATATAAGTACTATTATTAAATAAATGTTACGCATTTGGTATATTATAAGAGAACATTACAAAGGTCTGCGAGATAGTCAAGTCGTTTTTCTAAACCTTGATCACTAAGCACGCACGCACACACATAAATACATATGTATGTATATATGGACATAGTAGAAAAACTGTATACGGATTCAATGTGTAGCGACGACTCGCCCGCGCGTACAAAACCGTCAACATTACAGGGAACGATGGCCTGGCACCAGTATTACTTCTATTCTCTTTGCTGAATCATTTTTGCACATTGCGCAAATCGAATAGGAATACCGTGTCGCTATTTAAACCTACATATATATATATATATGAAGCGCATTACTGCCGACATTATTGCATTGGCCAGGAAAGGTTATTAACACCTCTTGTCGTTGACTTGCGTATCTCATAATGTGTAACAGACGCGGCGCGCATAGCACGTGTGCTGCAGGAGCCGCGGACTTTGGCGCGACACAATATTATCCGTACGGTAATTTATCGAGCAATTTATTCAGCGTACTATTCGCTACGATTTTTCTGCGCTGTGCATTAATTTTAAGAGTTCTTCCCATTTGTTTCGGTTTGTCTGCGAAACGACGGTAGTAGATATAGTTTAAAAAAAAAAATATATATATATATATATATAGATATAGATGTATATGTGTATGTATATATATATACCTCTTCCGTGCGCATACGTACGTGCGTATGCGTCTCTGCATATATATAAAAATCTTTACTCGTTTGGTCCTCTCCGGGTTAGTCGGTGTACTGCACGCAGTGTGTCTTTATATATATGACTTATCAACACTGTCGAACTGACAGCCCATCGCGGCAAAACCCGACTCACGATATGCGCATGCGGTGGACGAAAATTTTCACTCACCCCGCCCCCTCGTAAACTCGCGCACACTGCAATTACCGTCCACTGTTACACACAACACACTCACACACACACACACATACGCGCGCGCGCGCGCGCACACACACAGACACATCCGCGAGCGAAGCCAATCAATTAATGTCTCTACTGTTATACGGATATCTATATATCTATAAATATGTAAGGCACCCGGCTTCCGAAAGCTCGCTTCCGAAAACCCGCGTTAATATATGTATATAAATGTTTTTAGAGTGCACGAACGCTCGGCACTACTGGCAACTTCCATATATATACATACATATATATAATATTATATGTCCGCGCGGCTCGATCGCTGCCGGCCTAATGCGAGTCGCGAGGCGAGAGGAGTCGCGCGCACCGCATAAGCCGCGAGGTTGATACGGCAGATATTATATATATATATATGTCTGTATCTGTGCTTGAGTGTATATATATATATATATATATATATATATATATATATATATATACTACGGGCCGGTCAATGTGTAGTAGTAGTACTACACGCGCCGCGCGTCTCCGCTAACGGTCCGTCGTGGAGCAGCGCACTCGTGGACTCGCACTACTGACTGGCGCGGCGCGCGGTTCGCTTCGATGCTGCCCTAGTCGTGCGTCTCCCCCTCCCCTCCCACTGCCCTCGCCGCTCCTTGCGCGTCTGCATGCGTCTTTATATACGCGTGTCCACGCATACTGTGTACACGCGCGCGCGCGCGCACACACACACACACACGAGGGCGAGTGCGCGCGCACGGGCCGCGGGGGCTCCGCTCCGAAGATCCCGCGATGCGCGCGGATGCAACTGCAGCCCGCAGCAGCAGGGGGTTGCCCTCCTTCTGTATACGTCGCCCCTGCCCCCGCCCCCTCCCCACTTCACCTCCGACACCCCCCACCCCTCCCCCCGAGCTCCCCGCCGCGCTACGCGCATGCGAGCTCGCGACGCGACCAGCGAAGACGCCGATGTCGTCATCGACGAAAGAGAGCGTTTTCAACTTCCACCCCCTCCGCCCCTCTCTCTCTCTGTCTTTCGCCGTACGTTACAAGGAAGATTGGAGCACCCCCCCTGTCCCCGTCTCTCTCTCTATCTGGTATCCCGGGAGAATCGTTCCTTCGAATGATGCGCGCGCGACCTCATCCCCGCGGCAGTGCATATACTGTAAAATGCCACGGGCCTCGCAAAACACACACACACACACACACACACACACACACACACACACAATTATCACGTGCAAGGCCCATAAGTTTCCTTTTCTTCCCGATAAAGCCCGCTTTTATATTACAGATTCGAGCTTGTTTCAAATCTTTATAATAACGCGGATAATGATCGAAGAATCGATTTGACCAAATTATATAAAAAAAAAACAAATAAAAATATTAATTTACCTTTTTCACGGAAAAGTTTAAGTGTATATATGTATATATCGATATACTTTCAATTAGCTGATAATTTAGCGTACGTAATTACTTCTCCAAGGTAAGAAGTAATTACAGTAGAAGAATAGTGTATTAGGCATTAAAAAATTATTTTGAATGCCTAAGAGCTATGAAATTTATTATAACCGGCGTATAAATGAATCAATCACGTATAAGATATTCGAATTTCATTCCGGAGTGTTGTATTGTAAAATGAAAAGAAATTAGTAAAATTGAACGCGCCGAAATTTCGTTCCAATCAAGGGCTTTAGAAAGCTACACTTTCGAGATCGATTCGAGAAATTTTTGAAATTCTTCCAAACTGACAAATTATTTCTCTATCTGGTAATCGCACCCGTAACTGAAATGTGAAAACAACTTTACAAAAAAAAAAAAAAAATAAATAATCAATGTACTGTTATCGGCAAAGGGTAATCCGAACTGTCCACCCAACCAAATTTACCGAATTTATAGGTATCTGCTTCGTTCAACGTTTCGAGCAGTAATCTAATAATGAAATTCCATATAATGAAAAATGTCTTAAACGTTATCTAATTTACTCAACTCTAACATTGATAGCATTATTGCGACTCTTTAAACTGCGAATATTTTCAAGGCTTTGCCTAAGAATTTTGAAATTGTTGTATTTTTATATCACTGACCACTCCGTCGATAAATGTTTTTTATTCTATAAATGTACGAATTTGGGCCATGATTTACTCGATAATTTATGTACTTGACAATTGATTCTATTTGCTTTGTAGTCGATGAAATTGTACTTGTGTAAAATAAGATAAAATAGATCGATTTTCGTTATTTAAATATATTGAGTGTGTGTATGCCCGCGCGCGCGCGCGCGCGTGTGTGTGTGTGTGTGTGTGAATATTTGTGGTATGTATTTTTCAATATTTCTTCCTTTTTAAATTAAAATCCTTGTGACTCCATTAAACTATCAATTATGTCATATATTCACAATACAAGATGGTAATATCAAAATAAAAAGGAAGAAAATCTGAAATGGAACTTTTGAAGAGGAAGAAAATTTGGCCCGATCGAGATAAAGAACTATTCGGATAAGATAATAATCTGTGCACTGGGTAGCTATCAATAATGTGCCTCCGTATCAAAATAAAACATTATTCAAATCGAATTTACTTAGAACATGAGGAAGCAGTCAATCTTTTATACCGAACGCATTTTTTCTCCCTAAAAATCTATAAACCATTGTAAACAAAAGAAGATTATCGCGTTTGTCCTCCAAAAATACATATTAAAAAATTGTGATTTTTTCAATGACGATTGATATGCTCAAATTTTTCCCCATTTTACAGTAACTTTGACAACTGGTGCCAATCGTAATTATGTACCTAATGTTTTCGAAAAATACCAGATAATACTTTCCGATCAAACATTGATCAATTCATTGTCAGTTTATTTGGCCGAGTTAGCTTTCGTGGATTTAAATTATTGGCCGAAAATTGACGAAAATAATTAATAAAAGTCCGAACAAAAAGTATCATTTAGAAGTTTACAAAAATGTTACCTAATTGCACTTTTAAAAAGTGGTAAAAGTTGCTATAAAAAAATGGCAAAATTTGAGTTTCAAAACATAGTAATGAATAATGTAACTTTTAGAAGAAAATTAATTTAGTAGAAAATAAAGTAACTTTTAAACATATGAATGTTTGAAGGATGAATCTAAGAAACTTCTTTGTTGAAAATGATCCATATGTTCAGGGGGGGGGGGATTTGTTCGATATAAGATATTCACTGCTCGATTTAAGGAATATTCTACCTTATTATAAAAAAAAGAATAAGAGATAAATAGTTTATTGAATTACAACGATTTATCCATATTCTATCTCTTATAGTCTCTCGGACACACACACACATACACACATGTTCAATCCCGCGATACGACTGAGCGGATTTATTGATTGCGGAAATTTTGCAAGCACTACCATATATATATATATATATATATATATATATATATATATATATATCGGCTCGATGAGATGCACCCCGCGTATTATAAGAGCTGCGATAATGCAGACGTCGATACGCGTAGGCATCAATGACCTATGCAAAAGTTTTATGTGTGTACATACACACAGACACAGTGCGGTCTCCCCCGCGTGCAACTTCCATTGTCGCTCACACACACTCGCACACATATACGTGACCGCTGAAATAATTAAAATAATGTATATCGAGGCTGGAAATTTTCGATTACTTAAAGATGATTCATACAAATTCGTTATTGAGAACGATTCGTGCTTTCGATATACATATACATATGCATACATACATATATATATATATATATATATATATATATATATATATATACATATGTATATAGGTATATATAAATAGTTCAAAAAACAATCGAAAAATTTACAAACCACTGAAGAAAACTACGGTGCTTTAATGAAAAATTCGCATTTTATATAAAATTTTTTATAGGTTTAAATTTCTAAGAATTAATATGTAATAAAATGAATATTTTCTATTCCCTGTCAGGAATTCGTGTGCATATATATATATATATATATATATATATATATATATATATATTCGATTACTTGTATAAAGGTCGTTGGCCATATAAGTATTTCCAAAAATAAATGTATGAAAGATTCTGAATTTTAAAAGGCTCCGATTCAGGATATATACATACGAATCGCGAGGCTCTGAAATAATTTCACGGGCTTTTATCCGAGAACGTTTTTTTCGTATAGTACATATTTAAAATAAAAAATGAGAAAGAAAAAGTATTATCGCTATACACGGTTATCGTAGGCAATTCAAATTTTGACATTTGCAATTGTAATTTTTACTAGAAATAACATTTTATCCGTTTTGTTTTTAAATGGACTTTTAAATAGTTTTTTTTTCTTGTAAATTATAAAGTTAATACGCAATAATTATTATTTATATGCCGGACATCCTCGACTTTTCGTACACGTTGCGTTTTATATCCTTATTGTACCTACTCATTCTCTATTGTGCGCATATTATTACTGATTTATATGGATAATATATAAAATTAAATTAATTTCTAATATACTGAAAATATTAAAAACTCTAACAGTAGTAACATTAAATCTTGCGCCTACGTGTGTGTGCGTGCGTGCGTGTATGTGCGCGTGTGCGTGTGCGTATATATATATATATATATAAAACAAACTTCTAATCCAAAACGGTCAAACTGGAAAGTATATAGCAATGTTCACTTATATGCACACTTGCTTTTAACATGAAGAGAAAGGGGGAAAAAAGTATTCGTACGGTAATCGTACATAGCAAATGAAATAAATCATTTTACAGTTGGATATATTATTTTAACATAGATCACCATAAATATAGCATAACTTTTAATCAAAAATTTTGCACAGATAATCGTATAATTTTATATTACAATAAGATAGGTACACGTTCTTAGAAGACGTTGTTTTACAGCTGATATTAAGTTTCTTGATAAATGAAAGGAGATACACGACAGGCCATAGAGTTTGGAGAAGACATTATAAAGCCTTATAGCGTCCGGTGGTGGTTTGAGATTTATTGATTTGAGCTTTAGCATAAAATTTAATCCTTCGATAAATCTTTAACTGCGAATTTACATAATTTAAATTCAAGTTTAGCTCGACGAAGTGCGCTATTATCGTACACTTAAAAGTCTAACATTCATAATGCTGCAAAATTGCCAAGAGGGAATTCTTATTAGATACTTTTCATGCTTACACAGTTTTGCTGAAAAATAAGACGAAAAAAAAATAATAAAAAGACAATTGTGTAACATTAAATCGTGATTTTTAAAGTAAAAAGATTTAAGAAAAAGTCATTGTAAACGAAATAATAGAATATTGTATTTTAATTTTTACACTTCGTTACCTTGCTTATTGTGCTACTATTGTTTATTACATATATATGATAACGTAAAAATTGAAGGAAAAAATTCTGCGAATTCACACCTAATTTTAGATTTTATGAAATTTCAATCATGAATAATTTTCATCAATCCAACTGTAAATAAAAGTAAACCTGAATTTTATATATGAAACCAAAAAAAAAAAAAAAATAAAACAAACAATTCCATTTACTTTTTTGCCTGAAACTTCTATCACCTTCTAAAGTATGTAATGTTCGTTTTAAAAAACTAATCTTATAGTTTAAAATCGCGTAAAATCTAATTGGAACGCTTTTAAACAGAAGTATATCGGTGGCCATAACGACTGTTTTTTTTTTGCGATTGGTTTGAATAAAATCAAATTATAAACTAAATGTTATTTTTGAAACGATCTAGCAAGAGATAATTAATTTTGTAATAATTCCTATATACTACTTTATGCTCTTTTACCTAAGGCTGTCTCTGAGAGCAGTGGGGCCCCAGATCCGAAAAAATGCGAGATCTCAAACTAATGTAAAAGATAAAAAAACAAAAAACAAAAAAAGATAGATTGCTTTCTATCTTCACTACAATTCTTTAGTACAATTATCTAGTTTTCACGTTGCATTAAATTGCATTGTCGTTACAGTGATATTTTCATCCGAAAAATCACCGATCTTGTAAAAGAAAATTGTACAAAAACAGTTGAAATTATTCGGTTAAATATTAAAAACTCTACTTCAATGTTGGATAGTTATTTTCTGTCAAATCGAGATTATTATATTAGTTTATTATATAAAAAAATTATATATATATAATAAACATCTAGTATTTATTAGAAAGAAAGTCGATAAATTGAGGAAGCTCGAATATTATACAATTTGTGTACATCAAGCGCCTCGTTAATTCCACATCGTTCAATTAACTTCTACATGCATTAACGCGTTCTATAAAAAATTATAAGTCGTTGGAGCGATTATTTTAATTCATGCGAATAGATCTGAACACGTCGCATGTCTCATGGAATATCTTTCAAAGAAAACATACAAGATTAAAAGAAAAAAGAATAATTTACAACTGATTAAATAAATATAATTTTCTTTTATTCTTTGGGAACGATTATTGTGAAATTTGAGATCTAGACCTGGACGTTTGGGGCCTAGTTGTCAAGACAGCACTGTTTGTACAATGATAAACAAGATTTTTATTATATTCTATTACTATATTGTATTATATCATGCGATAGTCTAGTATAAAATTATGTACGCTCAATTCTTAGAAATGATTAACAACCTCGTTTGAATAAGCATTATGATGTTATACATTTAAAGGATATATATATATATATATATATATATATATATATATATATATATATATATCTTTACATATACATGACTGGATATTTTTGCTTTAACATTTCCTTTCTACAAATGCAATATTTCTATACGTCTATTATAACCGTGCATCCAGCGGGAGGGGATATGAGGCTCGATCAGAGCGCCCACAGAGGTCAAAATAATTTCAGCTCTTAAAATAATAATAATAAGAAATCATTCAACTTCCACTGGTCTCATTTATAACAATATGACATAAAATTAATCACTGTAAATTTTATACTTTTTCAAGTTTCCAGCGTAGAATAAATTAGAAATAATAATTGAGCATAGCTGTAAGCAGATTGAAGTGGTTACCGTAACTTTTCTTTTTCTTAGTAATGTATGGTCTGAATGACTGATAGATATGACTTTATTATCACAGTTTCTATTACCCTATATATATATATATATATATATATATATATATATATATATATATATATATATGTATGTATGTATGTATGTATGTATGTATGTATGTATGTGCGAGTATGTATGTATGTATGTATATAGAATAAACTCAGAATATACAACAATATCTCAAGTAAAGTTAACAATTTGGTCATAGAGTACTTATATTCGATAGCATTTATAAATTATTACTTATTTCATTAAAAGGAATCTCAGCATCCATATACATCTCTTTTATTTTTAGAATACTTTTCATTCTGTCCGAGAGTTCAATTGATATTGTCGACTGACATTGAGAGGCAAGGGATATTCACGGGCCAAATATAGACTGAAATTACATATTCTTCTAATGTTGCAGCGTAATTCTATTCTTTCGCACTAAATCCAATAATAATCGAATATACTTAGTTCTTGAAGCTGCGGCACAGAGGGAGTTATTAACTATCTACAATATATATATATATATATATATATATATATATATATATATATATATATATACACATATATATATGTATGTATGTATGTATGTATATATGTATAAATCGAGTTCATGTCAGGTAAAAGAAAAAAACAATGAAATTGCATAATTGCGCATATCCTCTCCGCCGTGTAAAATGACTGGCGCGGCAATAAACGCAAAATCCGTTTCCAAGGTAATATATAGACGTATGGATGTGTGTGTGTGTGTGTGTGTGTGTGTGTGTGTGTGTGTGTGTGTGTGTGTGTGTGTGTGTGTGTGTGTATCGTGAGGCATATTATCAATCACGGCCCGATTACGATAGCTGCATGGAGCGCGCAACTATAATCTCTATATAATACGCGATCGCGCGCGCAAACACCAGGAGAGCGCGGCATGTCTCAAGAGCACAGCGCAGTTATTTTATCATTATCCGCATATCTTTCGCTCAATCCTTTCTAAAAAAGATTCGAAATGTGTATGGCAAACTGTAATTGAGTGCGCAAATAATAATTTTGTATAAATATACCTATATATGTACGGGTGGTTCCTTATAACTATATACACGTAAAATCGGGGATATATATAATTAAGTATATTGAACAAGGCAAAAACAAAAAATTATTTCAAATGGATCTCGATTGAAGATTATATACTGGTGCTCACGTTATTTTCCAATTCTCGAAGCAGGCCAGGGAAAAACATTTTTTGTAATCATGTTCAGTTCCTCGTTCGATGTTCTCCTTATTTCTTGAATATTGATGTAAAGTAGTTGTTTCATGATCTACTTCAATTTCCGAAATTAGAAAAAGTCAGACGGTCAGATCTAGAGTTGTGGTGGCTGTGGCATCATCAGTGTATTGTTTTTGGCAAAGAATTTATGCACAAGCAAGAATGTGTGAGCAGAGACGTGATGAAAAATTTTGCATAACTTGGAGACTGTACCTTATTGATCTTTCTACCCTGCAGTACGAAAACATGATGCATAACGCCTCTAAAATCGATGAATGCTATAATCAAAACATTTGAACGAACTTGGCCAGATTTGTCCGCTTTTGACTCATGTGACCGTTTCCATTAGATAATTAAACTTTGGTTTCCACGTTACAAGCATCAGCCCATGATTCATCATTAATTATGACCGACCGGAAAAAATTTGGGTCATCATGAACGGAGTTCAATTTTTATTCCTGAATGGGTTACTGTATTTGGTCCAAAATGAGCAAATTAGGTACAAATTTTGTTGCTACCCATCTCATCTCGGTAACTCCCCCAATAGTGATTCAACGATTGACTGATACTACGTATGTGTTTCACTTCATCTCGGCTGCTCGACACGTCTGTTGCTGTTCACAACTGCTAAGACTTTTAGGACCATTTTGTACCATTGATAAACGTTGCTTTTCTCCAAGGTAGATTCATACTAAAATTTTAATTCAGATTTTTTATCCTTTTTTTTGAATAGTCAGAAATCGAAGACTAAACTTATCATTAGAAGTGTAGGGCATGAGTTCAAACATAAGGCCATTAAAAAATATTGAAAATCGAATATATGTAACTGGCGGTAATTCAAAAGTCTTGATAATTTTTTAACAGACTTCGTTTTTTTGAATTTTAAAGAGACATTAGAGTACAATTTAACATTGGCATGGCTGTTGATTGTGTACCTCATTAGACGTTTTAGGCTTATGCAAAGCAAAGAATGTAAATCTCATGCTGTAAATAATTAATTTGGATACTAATGTTAAATGATATTTTACGTCACAAAAACCGAAATATCATCGAAAAATTGTCATTTTGAAATTGGAGTAATATCAATTTATATTCGTTTCAAAATGTTGTATATTTTTAATATAAATAGAAATTATATTCATTATTGAATATAACATATCCATATGTTTTTATTTGATTTTCTCCCTAGTTTTTTTTCTCAATGGAATATTGAAGAATAAAGGCACCAATTTATGCTTAGCAGAGAATCACCTATAAGTATATGTGTGGCCATTGTACATTCGTCGAGCGTTTATTTCCCTCGCCGCTTTGCTATGTCGCCAGCGAATATTACAGGAATCGGTAAATTCGGTATATATAATATAATAAGCAGTTAGCCACAGATATAGAATAATAATTTTCTATGCACGCGAGGGCGCGCGTTCGGAAAAACCCCTGGTAAATAATTACCGCGTATGAAAGTATCATGGATAAAAAAAAAAAAAAACAAGATCCGAGCGTGCGAGTTCCTCGAGTTTTTCGCTGCACCGCGTGCTCTCGCTCAAGCAAACTGATGTACATTATATTTATATATAAGAAGGCAATTTCCACGAGCTCATTAATATATTTTCTCTATACTATAGAGCAAAGGCCATTTCAGACACGGACGATATTCCATACAGCACTGATTCCTCTGATCGGCGCGATAGAGCTGATGATGATGATGATGATGATGATGATGATGATGATGATTGCGATGATACTCGGTATAAATTAAAAGTGCATGGTGCGCTCGTCTGAGTGTCGCGATCTCGGCCGTCGCGCGGAATCGCTCTAATTGGCGCAGAGTCTATTATATATACACACGTTTTTCATTATTCGCGCGCATAAAACGCTCGCGATTTCGGACGATGCGCCTCCCCCCTGCGTGTCGCCCGGTTCTTTTTATACACGCAGTTCCGGCCGAGAACGAGTTATTCGGGGCGACAGGCCTATATCTATTATACCGTCTCTCTACTCACGTGCTGCAACAGTGTCTGTGCGCATCGCGGAATTCTCACAACGGACTGAAATTGTCTCTCTCGCTCACTCGCTCAATTTTAGTATCTTATTATACAAAGAAAACAACACCTATCTGTCCATTTATCTTTCTTTTCTTAAATTTCAACTTATTATCATACCACGAATGTAGCTAGATAATACAATTATACATTTGGAACTTAGATTTTTAGTTATATGTTGTTAAAAAAAATTCTCGAACTGTTTATGCTTTTCTCTGAATTTTATAGTCATGTGCTGTCGATGTCTGTTAACAAGTTTCTTATTATACACGTTTAGTCTGGTCACATGAGTATGCTTGTATTTTATTGCAATAATATTTTGTTAAAGCCGTTCTTGTAATCTTCAAAAATATTTTTCGTCTTTGGTCAATGTTATTTGTCGGTTAGAGGAAATCCTTTCTTATCGTCATTAACTTGATTGGCATTCCGTAGCATATACACGCGACTATTTTGCTCGTCGCTCTGGTTTTAAGTATAAACTTGCGCCAGACCTATCTAACTTGTACTTAACTGAATTTTTCCAGTAGATAAGAAAAACCACATATTCACTTAAAACACCTGTTGCACAACTACAAGCTCTTCACTAACCCTTCACATTTAAATCTTCCAGCAATCACATTCTAACATTGCAATTTGCCCCAACAACCTTTTACTATTTAAAAGTCGGCTTTATGCTCTCTTGGCTACAGTTATGATAAAAGTGATGGGAGCAGTGATAAAACTGGTAGTTGTCTGATCACACCTGTTTCAGCGAATTTTCGACCATCAAACAGTTCTTTCATAGATTCTTATTAATATTATAGTTACAATATAGTCATTAAGTTCATTAGTTAGTTAAAATTAAAATTGTACTTATGTCAACTGTTTGGAATTAAATTAATAAATATTTTTATCGGCCTTACAGTTATTATAATATGATATATTAACTAAAATAATGACAGTCTGACTGTCATTATTTTAGTTAATGTATTAATAATGACAGTCTGACTGTTATTATTTTAGTTAATGTATTATATTATAAGGACTGTAAGACCGATAAAAATATTTATTAACTTAATTAGTTAGTATGTTATAATTATTTTTATCAACTGATTATTGAAATTTTTAGTTACTTATTAACTTCCTCACTTTATGCTATTAGACTAGTTTTATTATAATATTTTAAAATATTAATAAAATAATTAATTCATCTCTCTCTAAGTTTCAACTAATATGGACTTTAAATTTAAGTCTTTACAACATTATGAAACTTTGTATGCGACTCAGACATCAATTATTAAGTCTAGAAGTCGTAATTTTAGGTGATTATCAATCTTTTATTTCAAGGATAGAAGAAATTACGCCCACCATTGCAAAAGTTTGTAATTTGTCCACAGAAACTGGTGTATATCCTGCCAGTCTATGAAGCAATCCGTGATAAATATGCCTCGTAATAAGGTTCTAATGCCGATGCCAGGCTTCGCATGCGCACCCTGCTGCAAATATCCCTTCTTTTGAGAAAGTTTTTTATTTGTAACTTTCAAGCCAGACAGTTAATTACCTTGAGACTCGTAAATCTTTTGTGATCTTTTTTAATAGGGTTTTCAGTCAGATCGTAGTACTGAAATAGCACGCTGTGAAAAATAGTTAAAGATGCGAGCAAAACGATGAGCTGAACAAAATTAGATTACCTTATTATCTTTTTTATTTTCATAAAACGTTCGATTCTATGTATTGTGCACAATCATTAGAAATATGAAGAGCCTTGGCTATGCGACTGAAGTTATTAAGTGGTTCTACAGCTGATACTCACGACGCAATTGACTCAGGTGACATCTTATCGCACTTCTTAGCATCTACAACTGGAATGCCCCAAGGATTATCGTTTCAATCTATTACATTTCAAATTTATTTTATCTCGGTATTGTATAAAGCAATACTACTTAACGTTTACACTATTCGCATCGCATGATTTACAGATTTCAATTCAACATTAACTCAAAAACTTAACTAAGACAGCGATAAAAGTGATAAAAATTCACAGCAGATGGTTCATTGGACAAGGCCAAACATCTTTGAATGATGAGGTACTTTCGATTGTTAATTCGAGTAAGAATCTCGGTATCATTGTATTTTATAAAAATCCCTTCCTCAAATAAGCAGATTTAAACCATCTTTACCAAACTCCACTATGCCTTTTACCGTTTTTCATTTGAAAGTGTATCTGTTTCAATCTCGTTGAAAGCGCAATTAATCAACTCTTTTGCGACTTCAAATCCAGGAGAAATACACTGAATAGAGAGTGAAAGGATATGGCTGATACTTTAAAAATGCAATCTGGATATATCATATGTCAAAAGTTTAATCTAAAATTATTTTGATCCCCCAAGTAGAGTTTGGTTCCAGATTAAGTGAGGTAACCATTATTAGTTTCAAAAGCAGTCCTAAAAATTTTCAGGATGGCCTTTCTATATCAAAAATACGGTACTTCATTTTCTCATAATTAGTATTGTTGTCTTTTAATCACTTCTATACATCATGTACATTCTTATCAGTAGTCTTCATTCATTTTCGGAAGGATAGCGTGGCAACGGGTGAGCCACCAAATTCGAAACGACATGGCCGCTAAGATGCGGAATAATTCATTTCCGTCTGTTTCTTAATTAATTTCCTTATTCTTTTATTTAATTTCGAAATTAATTACTTAAATGCCATTCATTCAATAATTCGTTTAAATAATTATTTTGGATATTAATTCCATTGGGATTTTTCTTATCAGTTTCATACGTCGTGCCTGTACTACTGGCCAACACATCCCTGTGTTAAAAAGGAATGGCCGAGTCATGAAAGAAATAATACATCTACGTACCTTCCCTGACGCTTTTACGCAAATGCTCCAAATGTTTCGTATGGATGAAATAGAAAAGGTATACGTATATCTATGAGATTTTCATTGATTGATAGGAAATCTGTGTGTGTGTGTGTCTATATATATATATATATATATATATATATATATATATATATATATATACATATACATGAATATACACACAGTGCGATCTTAAATTATTCATACTTTTATATTCCAGAGTAGAAAGGGGCGAATCGAGTGACGGACTTGCGGGGATTTCCGCCTCCTTAGTTATTCATTGCGGGTGGTCGACGACCGTACCACGAATTTTCTACGGCAAGTCTTGTGAACGCAATCAAAGACGGGAATCGTTTCTTGAGGGGTGAAGAGGGGGGGGTGATACATTAGATAATTATACTTCAATATGTTAGACGTCGGTCAGACTAAACTCTACGATAAGAATATAATGAAACGTATACGTCTAGGACGAATGCGTATGATACGGAAATATCGCGAGATCTTTCATCAGTCGAAAAACTATCGAGAAGCCAGTTGGACAATCGCCGGAATTACGGGGCGGCGTAATATTGAAATTATAATAATTGAATACCGCTTTGGGGGAATTTATTGGTCTTAATCTTCTTAAATTGAACCGTTCGTCTCTAGGAAAGCTCGCGTTTTAAAATCCACGAAACTCGGTACAATTTAGTCAGATTTACGCTTTGTGTGTATTTTTTTCTTTTCTGTGTTTTGTTTTTTTTTTTGTTTTTTATTATTGACTGCGTGCAAAACACCCGCGAGTCGATAAAGATAAGGCACGCACGAACGATATCAAAATAACAAATCACAATTGCACTGTTTTATCGAAAATTGATGAATCAAATATTGCATGCTTATATAAGCTTTTGCGTTTACCAACAATGAAATTTACAAAGGAATGCGTGGAAGGCCGAGTTTTTTTAAATTGAAAATTTAAAATGTTATAAAATAAAAATTACAATAGTTTTCGTGCTCATATTGATATATGATATTTGTTTTCCTTTATTTCCTTTCAGCAATGTACATATGAAATTCAATAAGAAGTGAATATTAATTTGATCTTCTCCATCATATATATATATATATATATCCTTTAAATTCATTACAATTACCGGATGCAATTCTCGTTAGATGAAGCAGTATAGAGGGACCATTCAATTCTTATCTGGTATATAAAAAAAAAAATAGACTCGATTCCTAAAAATAATTATGAACAATTGAAGTTGAAATCGACCTGGAAGCTTGCATCAGCTGTATACATATATAATGTTCAATGTGACTTACAGCTTTTTAAGATTCCGTCATTTCAAGCAGACTTTTTTTCGGAGCAAAAGCGCACCGTGCGTCAGCTCAACTAGTTCATACATTGTAAATAAATTATACATGTATATAGATGTACATATTTTTAAGGTTACGCGCTTAAGCTTCATTATTCGGAGCCGCTAGCCAATATGATATAATCTATTTCGAATATAAATAGTTTATAAATAACAGGTCTTCTACTATTCTGCCATTGATACGTCCGTCTGGCCGCTCGTCAACTTATTATTCAATCTTAAATTCAGGCGAAACGCCCACGTCGTCGACTATATACATTAAAGATAAGAATCTATACGAGAGTGAAGAATCGCGATATATATATATCATACTTATTCTCAAGTTCGGTAGTTAATCCACTTTTTACGCGAACTTTGTTATAGATACAATCGTTTACAAATACACATACGCACATGCACACACGTACACGCACGAGCGCACGCATACTTATTTCACACCAGAACGCGGGCTCTCAGCAACATTTGAAAGTACTTATACGAGAACTCTTTTTACGGGAAAAACAAGATTTGCATTTCTAAATACATGAAGCTACGCGACTAGAAAGTTTCAGGAAAATAATGATTTATTTAAGAAACTTACTCAAGCTTTGAAAAAAAAAAATATATATATATATATATATATATATATATATATATGATCAATAATGGTCCAGAAGCAGATTTGGAATGATTTATCATTCATAGATTAAATTATATGTTTGGTCGATTGGGAGAAAGGCTATAATATAATATATATATATATATATAGGTACCACTTCCTATAGAACTATCTAAATTTTTTCAATGATTTTTCACAACTAGTCCGTCATATTTCATAAATTATCAAATTATGAAATCATCAAATTCGATTCTCAACTTTTACAGTTATGAATCGAACGGCTGGAAGTTTCTGAAATATTAAATCATAATTTTTCTCAAATGTTCCAATAAAATTATTATGTAAGAAATGTTCTCCAAAGTGTACTTTGGGTAGACTGTAATTGTGACGTGAAATATATATATATATATATATATATATATATATATATATATATATATAATATACAATGTACAACTGCAAAGCTTTTTAGTGTTGACGAGATAAAGTTAATTTCTTAATCCTTCTACTTTCAGTATATAGATAATAATGTAAATAAAAATTTCATTCGAAAACTAGGGCAATCGTTATATATATAGTATTCAAACTTCTCTCCCCTCTCCCCCCTCCTCTCTCTCTCACTCTCTCTCTCTCTCTCTCTCTCTCTCTCTCCTCTCTCTCTCTCTCCCTCTCTCTCTCTATACATACATATATATATATATATATATATATATATATATATATATATATATATATATTTATATTCAAAAATTATATGTAGGAAACTACATATAGAAGAGCTGCAAAACTACCGTAAAAGAGTAAAAATAAAATAAATACCCCCGACCTTGGCATACATTTTACCGAAACTATAACCCCCATCTTCAACTAATTTTCCTAAAAATTCAATAATAATAATCATAGTAATTAAAAAACAGTATGAAGGGCAGTGCATACCCAGAGAGAGAGACAGAGAGAGAGAGAGAGAGAGAGAGGAGAGAGAGAGAGAGAGACAATCACGCACACAAACGACGATGACGACGGCATACTTATGTGTATGTAGAGCCAGAGCTCGAGTGTAGTACACGCTAGCGGGAGTCCGGATCGATAAGGCAATAAACTGTATGGAATATAAACGCGCGGCGCGCGGTGCCCCGCGTGCTTATGTTGATGTGTCAGGCATTCATACGCGGTCTTCCTCATATTGACAGGAAAAGGAATTACGAGCGGAAAAAATGATGGGCCCCGGGTGAAGTAAGAATGAGCAGAGCGTGTATATAAATATATAGGCGACGATTGTTCCCCGGCTGCGCGAGACTCTCGTTTACAATTACATTATGCTGCGCGCGCGTTCTTTTTTCACATTCTCTCTTTTTGTATATATATATATATAAGAATAACAATAATCGCGAGCTTGCATATTCCCCCCGAGCGCGCTCCAAAAATATATCGACAGTATATGCAAGTACGCGCGCATATAAAGACGCGCACCCATGCAGCCGCTCCGGCCCGATGCAATAATAATAGGAACACGTGGATATAAATATGCCTATGTAAATATTTAAACACGCCGACCCCGTGTCAATGGGACGTATAATGAAAAGGACAATTAAGCTCGTTGAACTTTTTTTGCGCGCATACATATGTGAATATATATATATATATATATATATATCAAAGGACACGCGGTCCCGCGTATTATGCACTTACACGAATCCGCGCATCGTGACGCGATCCCGTATGCATTACATTACGCTACACGTACCTCGACAGCGGCGACGACCTCGTGAGCGTCGGCGACGACTCTCTCATGTCCAGCGACGAAGACGACGACGGCGGCGACGGCGGCGGCGGCGGCGTCGATGACGGGGCGACGGGCGGATGTCGGCCGGGCTCGCGGGGCTGGCGCTGGCGCCTGACGCCGACGCTGCCGCTGTACACGGCGAGCGTGGGGGGGGGGGGGCTACGATACCCGAGACTTTCGGAGAGGCGCTTATCGCGCCGCTCGCGCGTAGACGTGAAACGCGCGCGAGCCGCAGTCAAAATCGGGCGGCGGTAACGCTCCGCTCGCGACGGCTAACGAAGGCACATTGAGGAGGATTATGCGAGGGATGAGCGCGGCGACGGCGGAGGAGGAGGAGGAGGAGGGGGAGGAACAGGAGAGGGGGGAAGGGCTGTGTGTGAGAGAGAGAGAGACACGCTCTAGGCGTCTATACGGTATTAATCCGGTATTGTATTATAATCTCGGTTCGGCTCGGCCTGGCATAATTTTCCTTTCGGAGGCAATGTATGACATAAGTTATATATATATTCACATATGCATGCGCGCAGACGACGCGCATCGTCAAGAGGGAGAGGAGAACAAGGAGAACTAACCAACAACAACTTACGTACGCATAGCTGGTGAGGCCTGATGGTGAGGCGTGTGTGCCTGCGCTGCACACGCGGCGGTTGGGACGGGGAGTTGCCGATGATGGTAGATATATATTGGGGAACTCTCTGAGGGTTACGGAGCATAGTAACTCTAGTGTCGACCGAACGCGGCATTTGGTATGATGAATGGGAATCGCTTTTTGTAATACAGTCTTTATATACGACAAAGACGGTGTTATAAATTATACATAGAATATCTACCGTTCATAGAATGTCATATATATATATGTGTGTGGAATTGTCATGGATTAAACTTGAGGTACTTATAAGATCGGGTTAAATAGTTTTTTTTTTATTTTGACTCCCTTCCATTTACATACGTGGCAGCACGATCGTGACTCGCGCCAAATTCAAAATTTATCTCGGATCTGATTCGTATATAGACTGCATATACTATAACGTGAAACACAGCATTTTACATTGAACAGATAGTTTAGAAAAACGTAATTAATTATAATTGTAATGTAATAAAATGCGATATAATTTTTCTTGGTCAAGCATGTAAAATGAAACCTCTGTTTTAAATCGTCAGGGATGTGCTTTAAATATATATATATATATATATATATATATATATATATATATATATATATATATATATATATACTGAACTGAAATTAAAAAATTCCTTTTGAACGTGTATATTGTACTATGTTTGTCTTAATTTATAAGAAATTCTATCAAAGTAATCGTAATGGGTTGAGTATCTTGTGTCCAGTGAAGCACATTGTGTCAGTCGTATGTCAATGCATTCATCAGGTATACCAAAAAATGTTATTATAAAATCACACATTTACGAGTCTTTCATTACCAAACTTATTAAATTCACGCAATATCAAGTACTTTTATATATGAATCGAGGTGTGTTTATATATATATATATATATATATCTTTTGTTTCAAAAGAGCCTATGTTATAATGCACTCCGTCTATTAATGCGAATGCGACTTAAAATTTATGATTATGTATTCTCAAAATTCATGAATACAAATTGTATTCAAAATGAATGACAATCAATAGTGATATTTAACGAATAATTGGTAAATTCTTTATGGGCGCAAACTGAAGATATGCACGATGATTTATCATTCTGAATCCCATACAATCCATTAATTTTTCGCCTCGGTCGGACAATTTCGAATTCCACACATGTATTCGGTAGTACGACTTCGAACGTAATGCGTCGATACGATTTTTGTCTCAATACTTTTCAAAGATTTTCGTACGTCCGGGATAAATATAGCTGATCCACGACAGCATTGCCGCGGGCTTTTTACAGTCGCAGCCGTGGCGTGTATCAGAAGTCGTCAAAATTATTGCGACAGCCTCAGTAGTAAAGCTTCGGCTAATGTGTTATATAGCTTCGTTTGCGCCTGTCCTTAAGCTATAAAAGTTAAAAGCGCGGAACAGCGTAAATATGTGTGCGGAGGTCAAAAAAGAATAAGTGCTGGAAATGGAAAACAATTCTCAACCCTAAAAGGGTCTTGAGGGGCGGGGGGTATGCGATTTTCAAATTATTCGCGGCGAGTCTTTAAAATTATCGTCACTTCTAATGGGACGATTATCTATATAATCGTGTCAGAAGTAGCCTAACTTTTTTTAACCAAAAATTTGAGCTATGCGCAAACGAACGTTTCAGACTGTACAGCTTCGAAGATATTATAATTGGCATTTTTCTGAAAAATTATCACATCATTAAGATGATTGATTAGAATATCATAATCGCCGTATCAGAGTCCCCGGCGTGATCGCTCTTTATTTATCTTAATTCAAAGCGCACAATGCTGATTGATCATTCAATTCTGCTTATGAGCTGTTAGGAGAGGTTGCAGTTGTCAAACGTCGACAATATAGTAATATAAAACTATACGGCATAGTTCTGCAATATTTTTGGCGCTTGCATACGTGTTCATATATATATATACAGCTTCTTTATGACTATCTATCCAGGGATGTATAGAAAACATGTTGTTTTTCGGGAAGGAATGAAGTGTGTAGAGAGCGCAATGATAATATTTAGACACGCAGTATTCTCGGGGCTCCGTATTCCTTTGATACATTTCCCATCGCATAAACACCCTTAATTCATTATAGAAAGTATATATGCATGCGAAGCTCATCCCTGACGTGATCTACGCATACCCACGTGACCTCGGTTCAAAAATCGAAATCTGATTTCTACGCAAATTCTCTGTTGAATAAATGTCTTTGTTTTTTTGTTTTTGTTTTAATAATTTTAAGTCTTTAAGACTTTGGAAATATTTATAAATCATTTTCTCCCGACTAATTTTCAGTTCAGTTCCCTAACGGTATACAAGTTTAGTTTTTAAAAAAAACGGTTAATTGTAGTATCTATATAGTACAGGATTATATATAGAATATATATGTCCTTTTTATATTTATACAGTTATACAATATATTGATTACAAAAAAAAAAATCTTAAACCAACTCTTTCAAATGAATTTTTTGGTGCGACCCTAAACTTACACATCATTGCTTTCGACGACGAGAAAAATATGTAAAATTGCGTGTCTCTGTCTTAAAGATTGTAAAATAAGTTTGTATATTCTTTACGATGTAAATAAACTGTACCTGAAACTAACCTTTTATATTAAACGTTCACGTTGTTTAAATAAAAAAAAAGGTTGACTACGAATTCTTTATAAAAATTAATTTAATTATACTGTTCGACAGCATATTGTCATATCCATTCAAGGGTATATAGTTTTCAATATCAGAAAAAATTACAAAAATAGAGTTCCACAATTATAATGGATACTAGAAATTCTTGCGTAAACTACAGAAGCAAATTACCGTCACGTGTTTCTCCACTTTTTAATATTCAAACTATTAAATTAAATTTATAGTGTTCTTATCAATTAGTCTTAAAAATTTCTAGCTGTATATAACTAAAACAAACTTTAAACACGTGCGACTAAAAATTCTTTTCAGTCTTTCATTTTTCGTTTTATTTTTTGTTTTTTTTTTTAATATTACGATAGAAATATGTCGAAAAAAAATGGAAAACAAAATATTTAACGTTATCGTATTATCTATATTATTTTAACTTTTACATTTTTGTATGAGTACGTGAGAAACAAACTTTTAGTAACCTTATGTCTAATATCAATAATGATTTTTTTTTATAAAATTTTTGTTGTTCCAAAATTTATTTACAAAAGAACCATCAAAACTAGCTTCTTTTAATTAATCGTTTATGCAAATTATCTTAGAATTAATATTTCATATAAGAACTATATACCATTTTTATCGATGAGTTAATCATTACACAATATAATATTCTGTGTTATTATCATTAAAAGAAATTAAGACACACATATGATTAATTATACCGTCTGATAAGTATAAAATGTTTTTATATCCAAATAAATTTTCCACTTATTGCTTTGCAATAATTCGTATTGCCAATCCTTTGCTGAAGCAGAACATTCAGATTATAAGAATCATATATATATATATATATATATATATATATATATATATATATATATATATATATATATAGTACAGTGTAAGAGATGTATCGAATGAAGTTCGATGATTTATCGAAATAATTAATGAATTAAATTTAAGAAGGATTAAGACAAGCATACGTGTAATCGTACAGGAAGTTGTAAAATCCTGTTTTTACATACAGTATCTGCCTCTATCTGCGCAGAAAGTTAATCCCGGTTTAAACAATAAGTGGAATTCTTTATATACTTAATGACATAATTTCTACCATTATTGTGTATAATAACAATATTTTCAGGGTCTTGTAAATAAGACGCATTTTGGTAGAAACATCGAATATATATATATATATATATATATATATATATATATATATATATATATATATATACATTATTGTCCTTAGTTTTTACTGCCTAGCGGAAACTTTAAACGTAATTTTCTCAATGCCAGATTTTTCAAACTGACGAGAAATGTGTTTTTCCCACCAATCGATTCACTTTCAAGTTCAAGAATATTTTTATGCAAATATAATTAGTAGTGCAGTGAACAATGTACACGAGCATTTGCAACTTGTAAAATTTTCTTCTATATACAATGAGGCGCCGCAAATGTTTTTAAGTTAAAATATCTGATAGAAAAAAAATTCTTCGCCCACTCGCTGCTATATATATATATATATATATATATATATATATATATATATATATATATATATATAAGACGTTGCATTCTATAAGTTTGTATAAAAATGTAAATATACAAACATTTTTTTGTTCGTCAGAAAACTTGTATTGGTATTACTTTTATAATATAAATGATTTTTTATTTTTTTTACTACTTGTCCTTGTGAAAATTGTAAAAATTCAGTACTTGTTTTCCACGAGTGAATGTGCGCCATTATCCGTTATTTATATATAAATCGCAAAATTACAATATATATATATATATATATATATATATATATATATATATATATTTCTAATATTGTTCTTAAACATAACATTTTTAAAGTGTATTTACATATCTGATGCTATATAATGACGGCGTACGGCAGCGTGAAAAATAATGTGGGCAAGGTTAAAATTGAAGATCCAGTATAATATCTGTAAATTATGAATGCTACATATACACATATTCGCTAAGAATACGCGCATATAATATTGTGTGTAAAAGATATATTTGAAGCTTTGAGGTAAAAGCTTGTTTGATCTTCAATGTTTCGATATCTAGGTATCTAGGTTATTTCGCATAATAACTTGCTTTTAGACAAAATTTTGGGGGCTATAGGCGTCAGACAAGATTTATATTAAGATATATACTGGTTTGAAGGCTGGAGTCAAAGTATACAAAATTTTCCACTGCTGTAATAACATAAAATAATAAATAAATAATGATATGTGATGAATAAATTATGATAATAAGAACAATCGTAATGTTCATTTTGTAATATCTGTTATGTGTATGTGCGTGTATATTTAAATATTTTATATATTTTTTATCGAATTTTTAAACCGTTATCAATTGCTGCCTCTGATACCGATCGATGGTGTAGGAAGAGATCTATTATAAGAGTTGGAATGGTTTTAGCAAAGTGAAAAGAGATGGAGCCGTCGCGCCATTACAGTTTTATTTTTATTTCATGCAAAAATTCAATATGAATATCTATAAATAATGCTGTAATAAATTTACTGTAGGAAATTTATATTTTATATTTTTATTTAATTCACCTAATTTATCTGCAGGGCGTTTCAAAAACGATTATTTTGACTAGCGAATCGGTAAAAAACGGGAGAAGTCGTACTGATCGTATACATCACATAAATACGTTTCCCTGTTCTCCGGCAAATGAGCAAACGCTATAATTAAAGTCAGTAAATCTATTATAAATAATTAAATATTCCTTATTATACATCTGATAGGATGTGCTACATTATACGTATATATATATATATATATATATATATATATATATATATATATATATATATATATATATATATATGAATGGCTGCAGTTTACATCTTTTAAGTTGCTCATTTTTCCTTAATAAATGAATATGAATTATAATTGATTATAATTGATTATATACCATCAATGGAATAAAAATGATACAATACATGCATGAAAATATTCATTTTTATTTTTATACATTAATCCAAGTTATATATTAAATTTTTTTATTTAATAATATCGGTATCGACTTATATATATATATATATATATATATATATATATATATATATATATATATATATATATAATGTATAGTACTTCGGAAAATGTAGTTGTATAGTACAAGGCCATGACCAACGAACTCAAAAGAATCTGCCATTGAAAATTCCAAGGTAAGCGAAATTTGTGGAATTTTCTGCTTTTTTCGCTTAACGATTGCAGTTGACGTGCATTGGTATATATATGTAAGCGCGACATTGAAAGAGTCGTCGCGCTTGTCAATGCACCTGGCGGGCTATTGTTGCCATTACCCTTCCACTTTACCTGCGCTCCGTACTATTCTCCCTTTCTCCTTTTTCTTATATATATATAGTTTTACCCATAATGTTCCTCCCTCTCAACCGTAGTCATGACTATTTAAGATGCTTCTACATAAGCCTCTTAAAATAAGTATGAAAAAAAAATATATATATATATAAAAATTATAAATATATAAATAAATATTTTTATTGGTCTTACAGTTTTTATACAATAATATATTATACTAAAATAATATATGAAAATATTATATATTTAATAACTAATAATTATATTAAAATTTTCCTTTGGTGTTAAACATTTTCAACCGCTACGGTTCATCTTCAATGACTAAACTAAAATGAAAAACTCAGCAAATACTAAACAAATACTTAATATAAAAGTACGAATGCGTGAAACAATGTTATATTCACATTATTCCTCTTATCAATTTGAATGTGTATAAAAAGTTGAATTTGGGTTTACTTATGTAAAACCATCTATTTGAATTGATATCACAATTTTCTAAAGAGGAAACATAAAAAGCGAGTTAAACAATCACGGTAACAAATATGAATACAATAAATAGAAGAAAATGAATAAGACGAATACAGACATTCTATTATGTAACGCCGGTGTGTAAAATACGCAGTTACACACGAGTTGCTGACCGGCGCAAGCACATCAATCACATAAAATAGACTCGAGCTTTACTTGCATGGCCTGTTGTCTATTACGCCAATAAGCGTGTTTTTAACTATAAACGCTTCGCTTCCTAAATAAGGAGGTGTAAAATCCTATTTTACACCTATAAGAACTATTATACTAATCATTTAATAAAGTTTCCATAAAACCACAAAAGGCTACATAATGAAAGTGACTATCGATACGCCGTATCGTCATAATCGTATGTTATATATTTTTCTACAATTACAGATATAATCAATCTTTACGGAAAAACAAATAAGGTGCTCTTAATACATATCGAATTGAAGGTTATATATCGATATGAAAAAATATGTGTTATTTACCATATTAAAATGCCCACCAGCGTTAACAATCGCATGTACACCTATATATACATCAGATACATCATAATATATATATATATATATATATATATATATATATATATATATATATATACATATAATTTTTTATAAGTTCTCTCTTCCCCTTTATCGTCCGAAAGCGCTGTTGCATCTGCTGCGTCGCGTCATCCAGCGCGCCTTCATTCATCATATTGCACACACGTACATATACGGGAATTATCCATCCTTAATTCTAATACACACACACACACACACACACACACACACACGTTCGTTCGCCTGTTTTTTCTCAGGTATATACGCACATATATACCTGTATCTGGGCATTGTCGCGCGACATAGAGCTGTTCGGCACCACGGCCCCGTGTATTCTAATACCGGTCATCTCACGCTGGGACGCGGCAATTAGCGATCGAAATCCCGCCGCGTGTCGTACGCGCGGCGTTCATTTGTAAGAATAGGTGTCGGAAAGACGAGAGGGGAGGGGGCGATACTCGCGTAGAATGTATGGATACAGATCTATGAATACGGATGCGGTATGCATATATACGCTTACGCGCCAAGGTATGCGTGTGTAAGACGAGGCGGGCGCGATGGAGATGGAAGCCGGCGGAAGGTGAAATCACGCACTGCTTGCTCTGTGGTCGCCTGGATATGTATGTATATATATATATAAGAAATTCCCTCCGGCGTATATACCAGACAAACGCAGGTATGCGTGCGTATGTAGGTAGAGGCACGTCCGTGAGGTCAGATGAGATAGACCTGGGTGTATATACACATATATACATACGCAGGAGAGGGTCCTCGGCCATGTTGGATCTCTCTCTCTCTCTCTCTCTCTCTTTCTCTGGGTCCGAGTGGAACGGCTCGACATGGCAGTAGGGGGGCCACCTCTGCGTGAAGCACGGATTTTCTCTCTCGAGCCCACTGCGGCGTTCGCCGCTGCTGTTCTCACTCTCTCTGTCTCTCTCTCTCTCTCGCGCGCGCGCGCGCGCACAAGTCCCACTTTCCCCGGCGAACACAACACGCGACTGCGATGCGCGCCCGTATACATACACGCAGATATAGTGTGTACACTGGTTTTCTC